>SJYO01026388.1:32657843-32756874 GCA_006410555.1 Capra ibex
TTTTTTTTTTTTTTTTTTTTTGTCACTGATCGAGAAAGAGGTCCCCCTCGTAAAGTTGTAGGAGTTCTTAGTTCATTTCTCTTGAGTTAAATAAGATTATCAGATGTACTTACAAAAGGGTAAATAAAGAAGTAACGAATTGTATTTACCAAAATAGACCTTAAAGATTATATGACCATAACATATCTCGTTAATTATAAGTCAAAAATTTTAAAGTGGGACATTTTTTAACGGAACCAAAGGTTAATCTACCAAACAAATTAATTTGTCGTGACAACTTAGGTATAATAAACTGAAATATTGGAGGTATTACTACTAAGATAATGGATGGTACCTTTTACATAAGAGATCCGGATTAAAACGGAAATAACTTTAAATTGGGTAATAATATAACATTATATAACACTCTTACTTATCTTCTAGTCAAAAGTAATAAAAAAATCATTGTTCTTATTTCGGAAAGGTGAAAAAGTTTATACTATCAGTTTGACAGAATCGTAAAAATTGTCTCTATGTTTCTACGGCACTGTCTGATATAGTATAAGTTTGACAAGGGTCTTAAAATAAAGAGATAATACTAATTAACCGTAATAATCTAAAAGATTCGGGGTCATTTAAGAATGTTAGTATCTTATAGAAGGACCTCCTAAGTGCAGGTAGTTTGTTTTAGATTTCAGTTCCAGTCAAGTGTTCCTCAGGACAGTGTACCCAACGTAATTAGAAGATCACAAAGACAATCATGTGGATCTCATTTACTCCTATTATCATAATTTTTATTATGGTTTCTCAAAAACATTCGGATGATACATGGTCTCCGATATTTAGTAAAACATAAATAGTAAAACAATATTATTGATGACACTTTATACATAATCATAACAGACATAGTGAATTTCTTCCTTCAAGTTTGGTTACTGATGTATTAGTTCTTCAGGAAAGTCAAGTCAAGTTAACGAGTCAGTACAGGCTGAGAAACGCTTGGGTATCTGACGTCACGCGGTCCGGAGGGACAGGTAGTGGTTGAGGACCTCAAATGAGTTTGAGTACAGGTAACTCAGTCACTACGGTAGGTTGGTAGAGTGGGAGACAGTAGCGGAAGAGGAGGGTAGAAGTTAGAAAGGGTCGTAGTCCCAGAAACGTTTACTCAGTCAAGAAGCATGGTCCACCGGTTTCGTAACCTCAAATTTCAAGTCGTAGTCAGGAAGGTTACTTATAAGTCCTGTCTAAAGAAAATACTACCTGACCAACCTAGAGGAGCGTCATGTTCCCTGAGAGTTCTCAGTAGAGGTTGTGCTATCAAGTTTTCGTAGTTAAGAAATCGTGAGTAGAAAGAAATATCAGGATGAGAGTATAGCTATGTACTGATGACCTTTTTGTTATTGGAACTGATCTACCTGGAAACAACCGTTTCATTACAGAGACGAAAAATTATACGATAGATCCAACCAGTATTGAAAAGAAAGTTCCTCGTTCGCAGGAAATTAAAGCACCGACGTGAGTGGTAGACGTCACTAAAACCTCGGGGCGTTTTATTTTGGACGGTGACAAAGGTGACAAAGGGGTACATAAACGGTACTACACTACCCTGGTCTACGGTACTAGAAACAAAAGAATTACAACTCGAAGTTCGGTTGAAAGATTAAGAGGGAAAAGTGAAAGTAGTTCTCCGAGTGATCAAGAAGAAGTGAAAGACGGTATTGCCACCACAGTAGACGTCCCAATAACTTTAAAGAGGGTCGTTAGAACTAAGGTCGACACGAAGTAGGTCGGGTCACAAAGCGTACTACATGAGACACATCTTCAATTTATTCGTCCCACTGTTATATGTCGGAACTACATTAGGAAAAGGATAAACCTTGGTCAGACAACAAGGTACAGGTCAAGATTGACGACAAAGGACTGGACGTAGGTCGACAGAGTTTTCCGTGTAGTCCACCAGACCATAAGGGTAGAGGAAGTCTTAAAAAGGTCAAATAACACTAGGTGTGTCAGTTTCCGAAACCGTATCAGTTATTTCGTCTTTATCTACAAAAAGACCTTAAGAGAACGAAAAAGCTACTAGGTCGCCTACAACCGTTAAACTAGAGACCAAGGAGACGGAAAGATTTTGGTCGAACTTGTAGACTTTTAAGTGCCAAGAACATAACGACTTCGGACCGAACCTCTTAAAACTCGTAATNGAAAAATTATACGATAGATCCAACCAGTATTGAAAAGAAAGTTCCTCGTTCGCAGGAAATTAAAGCACCGACGTCAGTGGTAGACGTCACTAAAACCTCGGGGCGTTTTATTTTGGACGGTGACAAAGGTGACAAAGGGGTACATAAACGGTACTACACTACCCTGGTCTACGGTACTAGAAACAAAAGAATTACAACTCGAAATTCGGTTGAAAGATTAAGAGGGAAAAGTGAAAGTAGTTCTCCGAGTGATCAAGAAGAAGTGAAAGACGGTATTACCACCACAGTAGACGTCCCAATAACTTTAAAGAGGGTCGTTAGAACTAAGGTCGACACGAAGTAGGTCGGGTCACAAAGCGTACTACATGAGACACATCTTCAATTTATTCGTCCCACTGTTATATGTCGGAACTACATTAGGAAAAGGATAAACCTTGGTCAGACAACAAGGTACAGGTCAAGATTGACGACAAAGGACTGGACGTAGGTCGACAGAGTTTTCCGTGTAGTCCACCAGACCATAAGGGTAGAGGAAGTCTTAAAAAGGTGTCAAATAACACTAGGTGTGTCAGTTTCCGAAACCGTATCAGTTATTTCGTCTTTATCTACAAAAAGACCTTAAGAGAACGAAAAAGCTACTAGGTCGCCTACAACCGTTAAACTAGAGACCAAGGAGACGGAAAAGATTTTGGTCGAACTTGTAGACTTTTAAGTGCCAAGAACATAACGACTTCGGACCGAACCTCTTAAAACTCGTAATGAAATGATCGCACACTCTACTCACGTTAACACGTCATCAAACTCGTAAGAAACTGTAACAGAAAGAAACCCTAACCTTACTTTTGACTATAAAAGGTCAGGACACCGGTGACGACTCAAAAGGTTTAAAGGACCGTATAACTCACGTCGTGAAAGTGTCGTAGTAGAAAATCCTAAACTTTATGAGTTGACCTTAAGGTAGTGGAGGTGATAGAAACAAACATCACTACGTATCGTGAGTGAACTGGAGTGTAAGGTCCTACAGACCGAGATCCACTCACTTGTAGTAGCACTAATAGACCCAGTACTTCTAGAAAAAACATATCAAGAAGACACATAAAAACGGTGGAGAAGAATTCTAGAAGACGAAGACAGTCTCGGTATGGTAAAGACAGGAAATAACTCGGATAGAAACGTACTTTACAAGGAAACCATAGAGATTAAAGAACTTCTCTAGAGATTAGAAAGGGTAAGATAACAAAAGGAGATAAAGAAACGTAACTAGGGGCTCCTTCCGAAAGAATAGAGAGGAACGATAAGAAACCTTGAGACGTAATTGTACCCATATAGAAAGGAAAAGAGGAAACGAAAAACAAGGGAAGAAAAGTGTCAATAAATATTTAAGAGGAGTCTATCTTTAGGAAATTTATGGTAATTTTAAGTCTTCACTGATATATTAATGATGTCGGGAAATGTAAGTTCCACTTTAGGTCTACAGATTCTAAATAGTATATTAAGTTAGAATAAAAATTAGCACTGGGAACTTTTATTGTCACTCTATTATTTAGAACAAATTACTATGTAAATTACTTTCGTTTGGACAGATCCATTCAGTTCTCAATTAGTTTATTCTCCTTCTTGTGATAACGACCAAAAACAAATTATTACCGTAGATAAAGTATACATATGTTTAGTGTTTGACTGTTAAACTTCGTGACCAGTAATTTAAATAGGAGTATTAATATTTCATCCCTAAACCAATAATAACAGTACTAATCATTGTCTGTTGTACCATAAAAATTCTCATGTACCTTTTACAGATAATCTGTCCTATCAAGTAAAATATCGTTCCTTTACCGTTGGGTGAGGTCATGGGAACGGACCTTTTAGGATACCTGCCTCTTCGAACCATCCGATGTCAGTACTCCGTCGTCTCAGTCTGTACTGACTCGCTGAAGTGAAAGTGAAACTGTAGAAACTTTAGACAACGTGTTCCCACTGTCAGTCAAAGAAAGTCCTTGATCACCAGACTGAAATAAAGGTCGGAAGGATATCCCTACTCCCACCAACCTTATTAGTCTGTACTGGGTTATGAGTGTCGGAAGTTACTGAGGTTATGTTTTCTTGTAGGATGATGATTTTAAAAACTTTGTTACTCTAATCTGACCAATTTAAATATAAAGTAAGGACAGAATGAGCCGGTAGAGGTTTTGTCAGAAAAAAAAAAAAAAAAGATTAAGAAGGAGTGAAGATTATCTGTTCTTTGAAAACCTCTTTTTAGTATATTTATATGTCTAGTGGTACAGATATGTACCTACTCTAAGAGGTTAACACATAAAAATCACTCGAGATAAAATGTAAAAATTTACGGTAGAACTGAAAGTGACCTATGATACTTCTATGGTATAGGTTAGTAATTTGTGATAGAACGTAAAAGTAAAAACCTTCTTGTCGAAGTGGTGAAGGGACGAAGCTGATGTCAGACCGAAACACACACGTAACAAGGAACCCCGACAAGTCACACGACCGTGGTACCTCATTTTCGAACGTACACTTATTCCACAAAAGTCTGATGGAATGACGATGAAGATAGGAAAACGACAAATTTTTTTATTTAAATAAATAAAATTAACCTCCAATTAATGAAATATTATAACATAACCAAAACGGTATGTAGTTGTACATAGGTGGTGTCCATATGTACACAAGAAGTAGGACTTGGGGGGAGGGAGGATGGAGAGACATGGTAGGGAGACCCAGTAGGGTCACTTGGTCGTAGGTCATAGTACGTAACTTGGACCGGACCACTGAGTAAAGTATATACTATAATATGTACAAAGTTACGATAAGAGGGTTTAGTAGGGTGGGAGAAGGAGAAGGTGTCTCAGGTTTTCTGACAAGATATGTAGACACAGAGAAAACGACAGAGCGTATGTCCCAATAACAATGATAGAAAGATTTAAGGTATCTATACACAATCATATGACATAACCACAAAAAGAAAGACCGAATGAAGTGACACATATTATCCAAGGTCAAACTAGGTGGAGTAATCTTGACTAAGTTTATATAAGAAAAATTACCGACTCATTATGAGGCAACACATATATATGGTGTCGAAAGAATAGGTAAGTAGACGACTACCTGTAGATCGAACGAAGGTACAGGACCGATACTATTTGTCACGACGTTACTTGTAACCCCATGTGCACAGAGAAAGTTAAGACCAAAGGAGGCACACATACGGGTCGTTACCCCAAAGACCCAGTATTCCGTTCCAGTATATTTGTTCCACTTTTCTGTCGGAAGACTTACCCTCTTTTATTATCGTTTAATTCGTTGACTGTTTGTTGATTAGAGTTTTTATGTGTTCGTTGAGGATATCGAGTTAAGGTCTTTTTATTTGTTGGGTTAGTTTTTTACCCGGTTTCTTTATTTATCTGTAAAGAGGTTTCTTCTATATGTCTTCCGATTGTTTGTGTACTTTTATACGAGTTGTAGTGAGTGATAGTCTCTTTACGTTTAGTTTTGGTGTTACTCCATGGTAAAGTGTGGTCAGTCTTACCGACACTAGGTTTTCAGATGTTCGTTATTTACGACCTCTCCCACACCTCTTTTCCCTTGGGAGAATGTGACAACCACCCTTACGTTTGATCATGTCGGTGATACCTCTTGTCACATCTCTATGGAATTTTTTGACCTTTATCTTGACTGAAACGATAGAATAAATGATTAGAGATGTAATAAACCAATTACAATAGATGGAGGACTGGTACGGGACGTAGAAATTCTGCAATTATATACTGAGTAGAATAAGATGTGTATGTAAAGTTCCTTTAATTACGAGGATATTTACTCGACAGATGGTGGATAGTATTAAAGAACTGTAAGAGTGACAATTGAAGTAGTAGAGATAATATGGACTTATTATTACAAGGTGTTTGAAGGGGACGTTACTCATGTTTACTTCTAATACAACAGTATTTTAGACAATTGTTTCTCTCGGTTACCTTTTACTTTGTGTACCTCCTTTTTTTGGGAGTCTAAAGACCAAACTTGACTCTTTATCTCTTTTTCTCTAAAATTTTTGGTTAGAAGGATCGTCAATGACATTTAACGAAACATTCGAATCCTGAGTTTTATCATTATTTCGGAGGTTATATAATTGTGAAGGGTAAAATGGTTGTGTTCGGGAACCGATATATACGCAGAATAACGATCAAATTTTCGAGATGAAAACTTTAGAAGTTGAGATTATAATTTGAACTATTAACCGTAGTATATAAAATTACGAGAATGAGTAACTAAGGGACAAATAGTATAAAAGTTTCTGTTAAACTGTAACAGAGAAATCGAATAAAATTGGTGAACAATAAGACTTACCAAACCTCGATGAATGAATTAGGAAACTCGAAGTGACAATAACGTAAACATTTTACTCAATTATACTGTAGTCAAAATATACAAACAATTTCCTAAGTCATTCTTGTCATTCTTATCAAGGACTGTGTGTCACTAGTAATTTATTAAGAATCGATAAGTGTAATTAATATGATAAGTATAGTAGCAATAACAAGATAATAATAAAATAGAGAAGTAGTTTAGACAGAAAAGGAGTAAAGACAAGGAAAGTCACGAACATATGTGAAAAAGGAGATATAAGTTGACGAGACAAAGACCTAGGAACTCATCGAAATGGAAAAGGACCTGGGAAAGTCGTTTTAAGGTTATTATGTAATTAGTATAAGAGACAAAGATATGGGTATGTAGACTCACGAAGATATCTTTTTAGTACTTGTTTTTGACGATCTAAGTAATCTTTCAGTACCAAAGGTTATGGTGGACGATCAAACTGTGAAAAACCGTCAAGATAGTATTCAGTGATTAATCGTGGAACTAAAAATATGAGAAACCACCGATAATTTTCAGAAGTGACACGAGGACTTCAGAGGAAATGACGGAAAGAGAGAGGGTTATAGGTCTCTATTAGAACAAAGAATAAAATGTTATATTTTATTTTCTTTAATCTACGGTTAAAGGATTTAAAGAATTGTAGAAGATAAATTGTTCAAATAGATACGAACCCAGAATATAAAGGACAAAAGGGACTTGACTTTCTTTTACACGGGGAGTTGGATGACTTTAGACTGTAGGTGGACTAAAATAAAATAGGACCGGAGAGGACAGGGAAGACCATGAAATAGTCGGAACAAACTAAAAAAACGGAACTCTATTTATCTAAGGTTGCATAAGGTAATACTGTTGTTCCCTTTTTTTTTAATCAAAAAAGAGGAAGTTCGAGAGGAAGAATGATGTCGGTTTGATAGTGGGACACTTTAGACACGAGAAACAGAAGTAAGAGAGTCCTATACAGATGTTAAGACAGGAATGGTAAGACCAAAGATGGAAGGATAAGTGACTTAGATGAAACCATCTACTCAAATGACCATTTATTCGCAATAAATATTACCACTGTACCATTTAATCGTAATAAAGATTATCACTGTATAGACACTATTACTAGTGTCATAAATATTTAGACATATTATTGCTAGTATATATAGTTAAATAGGACCCGACATTGAAGGTCTTCAGTAAGTTTTAGTAAAACCCTCTCTTTTCTTGTCTCTCGTTTTTGTATCCCACGGTATAAAAGATCGGATAGAGGAAAGTGACGTCTTTTAGAGTTCCTATGAGTGCTTACCACATTACAAGAGTAGAATTAGTTTACACTGAGTACCCCTAAAGACTACGACGAAATGATTTGACAAAAAAAAAAAAAAAAGTCCAGTATCGTCATGAAAAGTTTTCACATGTGTAATCCATTCAAAAGATATCACACCAAGGGAAACTGAATAGGTAACGTACAGTAATATCTTGGAACATTATATCCGCGACAGTCCCAGAACCACAACATGTCTTTTAACGACAACGTCGTCTCTTCCTGGTGTCCATCTCTCTCATCGAGACACACTAATAGAAAAGTTTTTTGAGATCTTCATTGTGGAAGTTGGCCTCGACAAGGTAAAATTTTATATAAGGTTCATATAAATCGGGGAGGTCTTAAAAACAAACATCTTCCTAAAGGTGTCGGTTTAAATTACTTGACGTGACCTCGAAACCACAGACTGTGTGGACGTTAAATCAAAATAGAGAAGGTGAAACATCGATACGTTGGAGTCTGTTTAATAAAAGACTTGGATAAAGGAGTAGGGATTCTTTCCCAAATACTAAAGTTTAAAGTTCCGATATTCTGTATCTGGATTTTTATGTTTACTAGTAAAAATAAATGTTTGAATATTCATGATAGTAATAAAAGGAAAATATTTATTTATTTAAGACCGAAATTTTATACTACAGTTACAACTCCTACTGAGTCGACCAGTGTATATTTTGACTCGGTTCTAGTTAAACTAAGGATTCAGGTATGGAACTTAAATCTACACGATGAACCATGAATTACGTCACTCATGACCCGTTGTCATTTATTGTTTACCCGAAATATTTTACAATGGGTTTTCTAAGAATTAATAACATTCATATAAGAAATGTAAATACTTCATCAAATTTAAAATGTCACAAAAAGATACTAATACAAAAGTAGACTCCGAATTTTATGAGATTACCCCTGTCCTATCAATGACTGTAAGAATAAAAAGTCTATTCGTATTTCTTTAAATATATTGATTTTCCTGAATAACTTGTACTAATTGTTCACCGTTTCAATAAGTTCAAAAACGTAAAAGGGATGTTGTAGTTACTATATACTCTTTTTATAAAATATAAGATGAAGATTGTCTTTTTCTCGTTATAATATTTTATTAAGTTTCGTGATGATAAAGTATAGTCAATTATCATAATTGGATTTTTTTTAAGATAAGGTAGAGAAGTAAAGGAAATCGAAGTTCGTTTTAAAATGTCAAGGTGTTTTCTTCGTTTGTGTTATATATCACAAGAGACTTATTGTCTTGATCATTAAATTCTTTTTTTGTCACATTTGTATTGTGACTAAAAGATGTTCTTCGACTCATAAATTAACTACTTAGACGGGAAATTACTGACATCGATACACGAAGTCGACTGAACGAAAAATGTCCTGGATAGCATAACATTAGACCACACTTGATTACAATGTCAGGTCTTCAAAACAAAATTTTTTCAGGACTCTTCGTCTGGTGGATGATCGTCTGTTTACAGTTTTGTGTTCATCGATCTCAACTGACGTAGGAATGTCTGAAGATGAGACTTACAATACGAACCCCACTCTCACCACACAGATATTATCCTTTTTTTCTCTTTTGTGAAACGGAATACAAAACTTCTGTTTTTAAATTAACGGGTATATGTTATAACTCCCCGTAGGGTCCACCATGATCAACATTTCTTGGAAGGACGGTCACGTCCTCTGTGTTTTCTGTATCCAAACTAGGGACTCAACCGTTCTAAGGGGACCTCCTCTCGGATCGTTGGGTGAGGTTATAAGAACGGATCTCTTAGAGTACCTGTCTCCTCGGACCACCCGATGTCAAGTTTCCCAACTTTTGTCTGTTGACTTCGTTGAATCGTGCGTGTATGTTATGATTTATAACGTCTTTCTATCTCTTTTAGAAAAAACGATTATGATATGAAACAGAAGTTTGATAAATAAAACCGACATGACATGAAAAACTTTTCACAAACTGTCTCTATTTCTACCTCTTATATGTTAGGGTTTATCGTTACTAATTATATTGTGATGTTTTTAATGTAACTAACAATTGAGGTCTAGTCATGCAACACCAAAGAATATGATCGTAGAAGGATATTCTAATTATATATATATAAATAAAAAAATTAAAAATAAATATGAAATAAAATGAAATGTTATGACATAACCAAAACGGTATGTAACTGTACTTAGACGGTACCCACATGTACTCAAGGGTTAGGACTTGGGGGGAGGGTGGAGGGTGGACATTTAGTTCTGGTGTTACTCCATGGTAAAGTGTGGTCAGTCTTACCGACGCTAGGTTTTCAGATGTTCGTTATTTACGACCTCTCCCACACCTCTTTTCCCTTGGGAGAATGTGACAACCACCCTTACGTTTGATCATGTCGGTGATACCTCTTGTCACACCTCTGAGGAATTTTTTAACGTTTATCTTGACGGTATACTGGGTCGTTAGGGTGACGACCCGTATGTGTGGCTCCTTTGGTCTTAACTTTCTCTGTGTACATGGGGTTACACGTAGAGTCGTGACAAATATTATCGGTCCTGTACTCTAATTATAAAAATAAATTTAAGATATATTAATCCATATATCCGGACACACTCATAGACAAATGAGAGAGTATATAACGACATTAAAATCCAACTTTACGACGTAGTTTCACAATATCCCATAATGTGGTTCTATCCTTCGTGATTCATAATACAAATACAACTCTCAACTCACAATCTTTAAAATTAAACTCTTAATTCTTATTAGTTAATGATTCTCGATCAAGGGAGGAGGATATTCGTTCGACTATACGGTCACCTTTCACTTTCACTTCACTTTCACAATCAACACAGTCTGAGAAACACTGGGGTACCTGACATCGGTTGGTCCGAGGAGACAGGTACCTTAAGAGGTCCGTTCTTATGACCTCGCCCAACGGTAAAGGAATACGGTCACCCTTCTTACTAGTTAGTCTACTCTATCACGGTAATTTAACGTCCACAAAGGTAAAATTAAGACCTTAAGATTTTTAATTAAATAAATTTGGATTCGTGTTTGTGTGGACCCCCATTTATATCGTATCATCATGGTTAAACGTTCTTTGTAAAAGTATCGGATCTCTAAATGTAGAGGAATGAGACCCCTTCCTTAAGTTGCAAAGACACGGAATCAAGAGAACAGACATTATACCTTCATGTTTATACCAACAAAATGTTGAATTAATTACTGTTTAAGACCCGCTAGTACCCTGACGAATGATTCTTATAAACACATTCTATAAGACTAAAATAACAACTTAAGACGATGATAATGAAAAGACAAACAAACGTAAAATGGAGTATTATATATTACGATGTATGACTACGTTCTTTTTTACCTGAAAAATCATTTGTTTAATATAAAGAAATATAAAAATTGAAAATAAACGTAACTATACAACGTAATGTTACAAGATCCGAAGGAAAGAGACTTTAAGTGATAGGTGTCTTTAGGGATATAAGAAAGAAAGGTCGCATAAAAGTTCCGACAATGTATAAAGGATTTTATAAACATTATAAGGACCTTGTGATCCAAAACTATTTCGAAATACATAAATAAACAAATAAATGTCTACCAATAAACTCACCTTTTATGTAGTGTATTGACCCTAATACAAAACATTCAAACGGTGTTTTAAATTTCATATTTTATATATTACTTCTTTTATATTAATTTTGTAATTAAATATAAATAATAAATCTAGGTTCTCATCAATTCTTTGTTGAGTAAAACCAAAGAAAATTCTCCATAGATACGAAAACCACTGTATTTTTATCTTTGTAATTGGACAGGAAATCCGTACTTAACAAGGATTTTACAAGTGTCCACTTTAAAACTTTACCTCGACATCTTTAAATTTCCTATCCGATATATGAGTACATACCGTTTACCATATTGTCTATTAAATGATTCTATTCCCTTTAACAGATTATAATTTTATTATATTTCCTACTCAAGGGATTAGATGTCTAAACGTTATCTTTTATAAAAATATTACTTAAAACGACAAAACAAAATGAATAAAATAAGTGACTGTCTAATAGTACAACTAAGTTTCTTCATATTGAAATCTTATTTGATGTCATTCAAGAACTAAGGAAATAACACACTTATAAATCTGATCACCCTTATTACATATAGTATGGGTATACATGATGTTTGTCTACCGAACCACCAATCGTTTGTAGAGACGAAACAAGCCCGTAAGGTAGTGGAAGTTCTCGATAAATAACTGAGTATATAAGTTGATGATATTTGTATTACGGACTAAATCTTTTACATAACACTGTCTTCCTTTTATTCTCTCATGATCAGTTTGTCCCTAAATGACGAACGTTCTCGAGATGTCATATTAAGTTACATATTTGTGTAACTGTATCGACATAATGTATTCCTTTACAACCCCTTAACGAAAATAAATGATATGATATTTAATAAATTTGTCTACTCCGTATACACAGGAATAAAAAGTTCGTTATATATTTACTACAGTGGATGATATTCTACAATTAGAATATATGTATTTGTATGTGTGTGTTTTGGTGATCTGGTAAGTCCATACTGGATTTAGTTTAGGGAATACTAATATGTCACCTTCACTCTTTATCTGAATTCCCTGATCTAGCATGTCTATCTCCCGGACTACTTGATACCTGCCTCCAATCACTGCAACATGTCCTCTGTCCCAAGTTCTGGTAAGGGTACTCTTTACGTTTTTTCGTTTTACCGACAGACTCCTCCGGAATGTTTAACGACACTTTTCTTCTTTTCACTTTTCGTTTCCTCTTTTCCTTTCTATGTTCGTAGACTTACGTCTCAAGGTTTCGTTTCGTTCCTCTCCATTCTTTCGGAAGGAATCACTAGTCACGTTTCTTTATCTCCTTTCGTTATCTTTCCCTTTCTGATCTCTAGAGAAGTTCTTTTAATCTCTACGGTTCCCTTGTAAAGTACGTCTCTACCCAAGCTATTTCCTGAATTTACCATACCTGGATTGTCTTCGTCTTCTATAATTCTTCTCCACCGTTCTTATACGTCTTCGTGACATGTTTTTTCTAGAAGTGCTGGGTCTATTAGTGTTACCACACTAGTGAGTGGATCTCGGTCTGTAGGACCTTACACTTCAGTTCACCCGGAATCTTTCGAAGTGATGCTTGTTTCGATCACCTTCACTACCTTAAGGTCAACTCGATAAAGTTTAGGAGTTTCTACTACGACACTTTCACGACGTGAGTTATACGGTCCTTTAAACCTTTTGAGTCGTCACCGGTGTCCTGACCTTTACCAGTCAAAAGTAAGGTTAGTGATTCTTTCCGTTACGTTTTCTTACGAGTTTGATGGCGTGTCAACGTGAGTAGAGTGTACGATCATTTCATTACGAGTTTTAAGAGGTTTGGTCCGAAGTCGTCATGCACTTGGTACTTGAAGGTCTACGAGTCCGACCAAAATCTTTTCTGTCTCCTTAGTCTCTAGTTTAAAGGTTGTAGACGACCTAGTACCTTTTTCGCTCTCCCAAGGTCTTTTTGTAGATAAAGACGAAATAACTGATACGGTTTCGAAAATTGACACACCTAGTGTTATTTGACACCTTTTAAGCCTTCCTCTATCCTTATGGTTTGGTGGATTGGACGGAGAACTCTTTAGATATACGTCCAGTCCTTCGTTGTCAATCTTGATCTGTACGTTGTCTGACCAAGGTTTAGTCTTTTCCTCATTCAGTTCCGACACATAACAGTGGAACGAATAAATTGAAAATACGTCTCATATAGTACTCTTTGTGTTTGACCTTAGTTCTAACGACCCTCTTTATAGTTGTTGGAGTCTGTACGTCTACTGTGGTGGGAATACCGTGTTTCACTTTTCTTTGATTTTTCAGAGAACTACTTTCACTTTAACCTCTCACTTTTTCAACCAAATTTCGAGTGGTAAGTCTTTTCCTTCTAGTACCGTAGACCAGGGTAGTGAAGTACCCTTTATCTACCCCTTTGTCCCCTTTGTCACAGTGTAAAATAAAACCTCCCCGAGGTTTTAGTGACGTCTACCACTAACGCCGGTACTTTAATTTTCTGCGAATGAGGAACCTTTCTTTCAATACTGGTTGGATCTATCGTATAACTTTTCGTCTCTATAATGAAACGGTTGTTTCCAGGCAGATCAGTTCCGACACCAAAAAGGTCACCAGTACATACCTACACTCTCAACCTGACACTTCTTTCGACTCACGGCTTCTTAACTACGAAAACTTGACACCACAACCTCTTCTGACAACTCTCAGGGAACCTGACGTTCCTGTAGGTTGGTCAGGTAGGATTTCTAGTCAGGACCCACAAGTAACCTTCCTCACTACGACTTCGACTTTGAAGTTATGAAACCGGTGTAGTACTCTTCTCAACTGAGTAACCTTTTCTGGGACTACGAACCTCCCTAACCCCCGTCTTCCTCTTCCCCTGCTGTCTCCTACTCGACCGACCTACCGTAGTGGCTGAGTTACCTATACTCAAACTCACTTGAGACCCTCCACCACTACCTGTCCCTCCGGACCGAGCAACACTAAGTACCCCAGTGTTTCTCAGCCTGTGCTGTCTTACTGACTTGACTTGACTACATACACTGTAGAGAAATAGGAAATAAGATACCACTTCTATAGGTTCTCTTCGATGAATCTCTAGTAAAATTACAGTACTCTCTAGAAATGTCATAAACATACTTTCTGACTTCCACAAAAATAAAATCAAAAATTATAAAATAATAATTTTAAAAATCGGTGAGAGTGTATATATCCCCACGTGTTACCCTGTTTAAATTAACACTGTAAAGATCCAGACTATAAACCACCCTTGGGAGTCTTACATAGACAAACAAGGAAATTTACGAAGTACTATCGGTATACCATTTTCGCGTCGACACGGAACCGTAGGAGGTCAGGTGTCTTTTAGTCTGACTCATTGTTATCGTCTGGTTGAAGTTGGTTTCCTCCGAGAAAGTCGGATTACCCCAGACGTGTTTATTCTAAGATATTAAAGGAGACTTGTCATCTAAGCAAAGATGAACACTTGATGTCATGATACTCCTATAATAAGAAAGACGGACTATATACTGTGAAGACAGTAAATTAATAGTGTAGACGAAAAATCAGTAGTCCCTTCTTTCATTAATTATTACCGACGACATTCGTCAGATATAGAATAGAAACCAAGTTATTCAAAAACAAATAAAACAAAATTCAAGACCTTTTCATCGATTATGTCTCCTAGTTTAAAGGACACGATGGTATAGTGGAATTTCTACTTAACATCGGACTGAACGTATATTATAAAGGACCCAACACAAAAAGTGTTATTCCGGATACTTTTAAACCACATAGGACTTTCGAAGAGTACACAGGTTGTCAAAATTACACTTTTTCCCTCAATTCGTTACTGTGTAAATACACTGTCAACACTTTATACATTAATAATCATAATTTATAAATCATAAGTGTAATGTAAAAAGTTCGAAAATAGTAGGGTGAACAGTGTCTATACAAGAACTTTTATTTTTTTTTTAATTTATGTTTAAAGGTCTATTTCAAAATTGATAAAATAGTAGAATTCGAAGGTCTTTTTAACTTTTTTATATATCTTGGGAGTATACGGAAGAAGAATCATCACATTCTTAAATCTACAAAACATTTATATAATATGTGTCTGTAATATAATTGAATAATTCCATTTCCAATTATCTCTCAACGTCTTTTTGTGGATGAAAACGAAATAACTGATGCGATTTCGGAAATTGACACACCTAGTGTTGTTTGACACCTTTTAAGAAGTTTTCTACCCTTATGGTCTCGTGGACTGGACGACGAACTTTTTAGACATACGTCCAGTTCTTCGTTGTCAATCTTGACCTGTACCTTTTTGTCTGAACAAGGTTTAGTCTTTTCCTCATTCAGTTCCGACATATAACAGTGATACGAATAAATTGAATATACGTCTCCTGTAATACACTTTACGGTCCGACCTACTTCGTGTTTGACCTTAGTTCTTACGACCCTCTTTATAGTTATTGGAGTCTATGTGTCTACTGTCTTTCACTTTTTCTTGATTTCTCGGAGAACTACTTTCACTTTCTCTCACTTTTTCAACCGAATTTCGAGTTGTAAGTCTTTTGTTTCTTGTACCGTAGGTCAGGGTAGTGAAGTACCGTTTATCTACCCCTTTGTCACCTTTGTCACAGTCTGAAGTAAAAATCCCCGAGGTTTTAGTGACTTCTACCACTGACGTCGGTACTTTAATTTTCTGTAAACCACAAACCTTCTTTTCGATACTGGTTTGATCTGTCGTTTAATTTTTCAGCTCTGTAATGATACGGTTGTTTCCAGGTAGATCAGTTCCGTTACCAAAAAGGTCATCAGTACATACCTAGACTCTCAACCTGATATTTCTTTCGACTCGTGGCTTCTTAACTACGAAAACTTCACACCATAACCTCTTCTGACAACTCTCAGGGAACCTGACGTTCCTGTAGGTTGGTTAGGTAGGATTTCCTCTAGTCAGGAGTCCCAAGTAACCTTCCTTACTACAACTTCGACTTCGAGGTTATGAAACCGGTGGACTACGTTTTTCGACTGAGTAAACTTTTCTGGGACTACGACAATTTCTAATCCCCAACCTCTTCCCCTGTTGCCTCCTACTCTACCAACCTACCGTAGTGACTGAGTTACCTGTACTCAAACCCACTTGAGACCCTCAACCACTACCTGTCCCTTCCGGACCACTGGACCCCAAGTACCCCAGTGTTTCCCAACCTGTACTGACTCGTTAACTTGACTTGACTTACGGTTTTTTAACTACGAAAACTTGTCACCATTACCTCTTCTGAGAACTCTCAGGGAATCTGACGTTCCTCTAGGTTGGTCAGGTAGTATTCCTTTAGTCAGGATTTATAAGTAACCTTCCTGAATACGTCTACGACTTTGAGGTTATGAAACCGGTGGACTACGTTTCTTGACTGAGTAACCTTTTCCGGGACTACGAACCTTTTTAACTTCCACCCTCCTCTTCTCCTACTGTGTCCTACTCTACTACCTACCGTAGTGGCTGTGCTACTACTTAAACTCATCCGAGGTCCCCAACAACTACTTGTACCTTCGGACCGTACGACGTTAGGTACCCCAGTGTTTCACAACCGTGTTGACTCACTCACTTGGCTGACTTTCCAATTGTCTTGTGTCACACACAAAAATTTACATAAGAAAATATTAAAGGTACCTGAAAAGAACACACAGTTATAACGAAACGTATTAAATAGAGATTTTATCTCTAACTGGTAACGGAGGTTTAACTTATTAACTTTATATTTTAATTAAATTTCTTGTCATTGTTCTTTTTACATACCCATTCTACTTTCATCATTCAAGAGTATTATTTACATGACAACCAAACAATACCTTATACTTAAGACGACCACTTCTTTTCACATCGTCTGTGAGAGTCACGAGTCAGTTACATGGCAGTTTAGGTACATGATAAAGTCACAGGGAGTCGGACTAAAGACCATTAGTTGTACATGTCATACCAGTGACAGTGGGAACCCAACGATCGTCTACGAAACGGACACTCGAATGGACCAATGTTAGACGATTCTAAATTACAGGGAAACCTCCGTCGCGAATTGGTCACTTAATGACTACTTATCTTTTGACAATAATAACGTCGAGGAAACAACGTCCTATCAAAACTTCGTACATAAAATATGATAAAGATCCTAAAAGAGATTTGCAAATTCGAAGTCAGTGAGTAACATTATCAACCGAGTTATTGAGAGGGGAATGATCGACGGGGTTTAAATAACAAAAATTTAGTGAAGGGGACAGAAGAATGTCACAAAGGAGGTGGAGGGCGTGACTTCTACATGAATTAGGAAGAGAGTCCCAGACAAAGAACCCACTCCTCTTCCCCTAGTTAATTCTATTATGTATGGTATTGTTAATAAAATTTAGACACTACGTCTGGATATCGTATAAGACGGTTCAATTTTGTCAACTGAAAGATCTAAAGGAACATAATACGTATAGAGAAATGGCTTGTTATCTATAAGGTCGCTCTTAGGAGAACTCCAGTAACAATAGACTTTATGGTTTTTACAGTTTATTTTAATGTTTTATAACTTAGGATTACTGAACGTCGATAACTGTAAAAGATCAAATCATCTTTACTTGTCTTCCCTAAGATTACTTATTCTTTAACTGTATGTCAAGTTAGATAAATAGTGGATTGGTCTATAGGTGACTACTTAAATGTCATTTATGTCACGGATGGTTTAGGAACCACCGAATCTACCATTTCTTAGTTAAACGTCACTTTCTCTAGGTCCTAGCTAGGGACCTAACCCTTCTAGGGGACCTCTTCCCTTACCGTTGGGTGTTCTCTTCGGACCTGTCCGATGTCAGGTACTCCAGTGTTTCTCAGTCTGTACTGACTTACTGATTTTGATGATTTGACGATGGTTACCATACCTTATTGAAATGAGTAAAAAAGAGTATACTACATATATAAAAACACTAAATTTTTTGTGTTACTTTGAAACAAAAATATTTAAATCAATTTTATAAAAAGGTGGACACTTGAATACAAGTAATTTGTCCACAGTTCACGGTTTTGATGACTTCTTTTATCCCAATCCCATGGTCACGTTGTAAAAGTAGGTATGAACAGTTTATTACTTTTTTAGTCGGTACTGATAAATCCTTAAATATTTGGTAGTTCATCCGTCCTCACGGCTATTACTTACTACTATCCCTAATACTTTTTATAAACGTACACAGAAATAATTCGGGTAAACAGAAACAAGTCATTGATTTAATACAAGTTGAGAAACGCTGGTGTACCTAACGTCGTGCGGTCCGAAGGGACAGGAAGTGATAGAGGGTCTCAAACGAGTTTGAATACAAGTAACTCAGTCACTACGGTAGGTTGGTAGAGTAGGAGACAGAAGGGGAAGAGGAGGACGGGAGTTAGAAAAGATTCTAGTCAGAGAAAAGGTTATTCAGTCGATAACTGTAGTCCACCGGTTTCATACCCTCAAGTCGAAGTCGTAGTCAAGAAGGTTACTTATAAGTCCAACTAAAGGAAATCCTTACTGACCGGACTAGAGGAATGACAGGTTCCCTGAAAGTTCCCAAAACAGATCATGATGTCAAACTTTTGTAGTCAAGAAGTCACGAGTCGGAGAAAATTCCAGATTGAGACTCTAGACATGTACTGATAACCTTTTTGGTATCGAAACTGAGATGTCTGGAAACAGTGGTTTCACTACAGAGACGAAAAATTATACAAAAGATCGAAAATGTGTATCGAAAGGAAGGTTCCTCGTTCACGAAACCTTCCTTTCTGTGGAAAAGAACCCGAGGTAATAGTAACGACAAACCTCGGGGTCTTTTATTTTAGACAGGGACAAAGGTAAAAAAGGGGAAGATAAATTTATGTAAACTTAGTCAAGATTACTCTACCTACTTTGACCTCGGCTAATATGTCTCACTTCATTCGGTCTTTCTTTTTGTGGTTATGTCATATGATTGTGTATATATACCTTAAATCTTTCTACCATTACTATTGGGACATACACTCTGTCGTTTTCTCTATGTCTACATATCTTACCTTAAAACCTGAGACTCCCTCTCCCTCTCCCACCCTACTAAACCCTCTTACCGTGACTTTGTACATATGATAGTACATTCTTTGCTTAACGGTCAGATACAAGCTATGTCCTATGTCCTACGAACCCCGACCACGTACCCCTACTAGGTCTCTCTACTATACCCCACCCTCCACCCTCCCCCCAAGTCCTAACCCTTGAGTACATGTGGGCACCGTCTAAGTACAGTTACATACCGTTTTGGTTATGTCATAACATTTCATTTTATTTCATTTTTATTTTTATTTATTTTTATTTTTTTGTTTTTGCTTTGTTCTACACTACCCTAGCCTACGATACTACAATCAAAAAACTTTCGATTCAAAATTCGGTCGAAAAAGTTAGACCTCTTCTCTTACCGTTTGATGAGGTCACAAGAACGGAACTCTAGGTACTTATCATACTTATCCGTTTTTCTATAATTCGGCTAAATAGTTAGGAGATTATAAAAAGGGGGGAAGAGCATCCCCTAGTAACAAACCTCTTCGTTTACGTAAAGAATACTGTAAGGTAGTAGTTGTAGTTGGAGTTGTAAGTCCCATCTCCCTAAAAGATAGGTGAAATTGATTCTTTATACTCGAGAAATTTATGTACAACAGTGAGGGAAATATCAGAGTTGTGTTTTTTAAAAAATATCATTTTTACATTATAAACCATATTTTCTTTCACACTTGACCAATACGTGGAGATGGAATGACTATCAAATATATAAAAAATAGTAAGTTGTATATTCTTAATCTGAGAATAAAAGATATAATCGTGTGTTGCTAAAGGGGAAGGAACTGAAGAGTGTTTTAGGGTTCATGAAGTCTTAATAAATATTTATCTACTTCGAACACATTTTATTTGTTCTAAGGTATATAGGACTGGTAACATATTAGTTTGACAGTCGTCCGTATTCCCTGAATTGTGGATAGACTAATCTTATACAAAGATATAACAGTTTCTACCTCTTCTCACAAAATATTTCAAATAAAAAGTGTAAGAAATTGTACGATAGGATAAACATTTGTCCTATATAAGAATCAACCACTATTTGCTCGATGACCCCCAAAATTTTTAAGATGACAGTATGAAAGGGCTTACAGACAACGAATTAAATACGATTGGACGGTAAGGAATAGATTGTCGAAACGTGAGTCACAAAGTGAATTACCTGAGGTAAATCGACTTCTTTAAATACAAAGTGTAATAGTACCCGAAACAAAGAGACCATTTTAGTCGTAGTTTTATAGTATTTTCGTTTCCTCTGCTCCGTTTTTAGTTTCCCTTTTACGTGAACGTCAAGATTCTGTCTAATGACCGAAACCAAAGGTAGAGTATTATTTATTTTACCGTTTATAAAAGAATTGAAACCTCCATTGGAATCATATGAAATTTATTACTTTCCCTTTACTAAATACTCCTACGTAAAATACGATAATGTAAACCTGTACATATTTACTACACGTCTTAAAGATATTACGTAGTTAAATGGGTAAAATAGATTTACATGTCATGGAAACAGAAAAACCGCCTGACACATGAAGACGACAAAACAGAATTCGATATGAGTCCTGTTAAGGAGTTAAAAGTAATTTCATATTCACATTGTACTTTTTACATATAAATTCATTTTGAAGTCTATAATTATATATCGATATAAAGTACATTTATATATTATTTGTACGTTCTTTTTAGTTCTAAGATCCGTATACTCTATAAAAGGTATTTAATAAATAGATGTACGATTAAAGTGAAAGTATCGTAAGTACTATAAAGTATAATGGGTAAGAATCGAAACAAGAGGGTTATTCAAAACAGGCTGAGATTCACTGGGGTACCCCCAGTATACCTATCCCCGAGAAAATTTGTAACAGTGGATCAAAATTCAAACTTATATTAACGACGACGACGATTCAACGAAGTCGGCACAGGTTGGGACACGTCGGGGTATCTACCGTCGGGCGGTCCGAGGGGGCAGGGACCCTAAGAGGTCCGTTCTTATGACTTCACCCAACGGTAAAGGAAGAGGTTACGTACTTTCATTTTTCACTTTCACTTCAGTGAGTCAGTACAGACTGAGAATCACTGGGGTACCTGACGTCGGGTGGTCCGAGGAGGTAGGTACCCTAAAAGGTCCGTTCTCATGACCTCACCCAACGGTAACGGAAGAGGCAACTTATATTAATCAACATCAAATTTACTAAGAATTCTAGACAACCAATTCCATGGGACCTCTTTACTAGAGAACCAAAAGGTTAACTTACTCAAAATTGTAGGAATAGGTTGTCATAACAAATCGACAGAATACACTCTTTTTGTGTAGAAACATACGTACTAAGACTAATGAGTTTATTCTTACTGTTTCAATACTTATAAAATCAAAAGGGGGACTCAATTATTCGGACCGTAAAAAAATAAAAGTCTTCTCAATCGAAATAAATTATAAATTAATGAACCAACAAGATCCAGAATCGACCCCGTACACCCTAGAAATTCGACGTCGTACACCATCTAGATCAAGGGACTGGTCCCTAGTCTGAACTGGAAGACGTTACCCTTGTGTCGTAGTATCGGTGATCTGGTGGTCCCTTTACGGGTCTTCTCAATCGAAATTTTTATCTAAGTTTTTGTACTTACGGGTTGAAAATTAAAGTGAAAAAATTACACGTACAAAACAAAGTGGAAACACATAAGAAAATGAATACTTTACTTAAAACCCTTTATGATTATTAAAAGACACGTTTCTACCCGTGTTATTTTCTGTCTTTACCATACCTGGATTGTCTTCGTCTTCTGAAATCGTTCTCCATCGTTCTTATGTATCTTCTTGACACGTTTTTTCTAGAAGTACTGGGTCTACTGGTGTTACCACACTAGTGAGTGGATCTCGGTCTATAGAACCTTACGCTTAAGTTCACCCGGAATTCTCGTAGTCAAGTCAAGTCAAGTCAGTGAGTCAGCACAGGTTGAGAAACGCTGGGGTACTTAGTGTCGTACGGTCCGGAGGGACAGGTAGTGGTTGAGGGTCTCAAGTGAGTCTGAGTGCAGGTAGCTCAGTCACTACGGTAGGTCGGTAGAGTAGGAGACAGTAGGGAAAGAGGACGGGAGTTACGGAGGGTCGACTTACAACTCGAAATTCGGTTGGAAAAGTGAGAGGAGAAAGTGAAAGAAAAAAAAAAAAAAAATCAAAAAATCAAAAAATTAAAATTTTAGAAATTAAGAATGTAGGGGGGAGGGTGGAGGGAGGGGTATTGTAGAGAGACCCAGTAGGGGTACGTGGTCGGGGTTCGTACGACATAGGACGCAGTCTGTATCTGGCCGTTAAGTTAAGAATGTACTATCATATGTACAACCTTACGGTAAGAGGGTTTAGTAGGGTGGGAGAGGGAGACTCAGGTTTTCAGGCAATATGTGTAGACACAGAAAAAAGGCCAGAACGTATGTCCCAACAGTAACGGTAGAAAGATTTAAGGTATATATACACAATCATATGACATAACCACAAAAAGATCCGAAAAATCAAGGAGAAGTGAAAGACGGTATTGCCACCACAGTAGACGTATAGACTCCACTAACTATAAAGAGGACCGTTAGAACTAAGGTCGAACACAAAGAAGGTCAGGTCGCAAAGAGTACTACATGAGACGTATCTTCAATTTATTCGTCCCACTGTCATATGTCGGAACTACATCAGGAAAAGGATAAACCTTGGTCAGACAACAAGGTACTGGTCAAGATTGACAACGAAGGACTGGACGTATGTCTAAAGAGTTCTCCGTCCAGTCGACCAGACCATAAGGGTAGAGAAAGTCTTAAAAGGTGTCAAATAACACTGGGTGTGTCAGTTTCCGAAACCGTATCAGTTATTTCGTCTTTATCTACAAACGACCGTATAACTCAC
Source organism: Capra ibex (assembly GCA_006410555.1). Lineage (NCBI taxonomy): Eukaryota > Metazoa > Chordata > Mammalia > Artiodactyla > Bovidae > Capra > Capra ibex. The sequence continues at coordinate 32,681,303 of SJYO01026388.1, forward strand.
GTCGTCAAAGTGTCGTAGTAGAAAGTCCTAAACTTTATCGAGTTATCCTTAAGGTAGTGGAGGTGATGGAAACAAGCATCTCAACGAAAGATTCTGGGTGAACTGAAGTGTACGATCACCTCCACCATCTTAAGGTCAACTCGGTAAAGTTTAGGATTTTCTATTACGACACTTTCACGACGTGAGTTATACGGTCGTTTAAACCTTTTGAGTCGTCACCGGTGTCCTACCCTTTTCCAGTCAAAAGTAAGGTTAGGGATTCTTTCCGTTACGGTTTCTTACAAGTTTGATGGTGTTTTAAAGTGAGTAGAGTGTACGATCGTTTCATTACGAGTTTTAAGAGGTTCGGTCTGAAGTTGTCATGTACTTGGTACTTGAAGGTCTACAAGTTTGACCTGAATCTTTTCCGTCTCCTTGGTCTCTAGTTTAACGGTTGTAGGAAACCTAGTAACTTTTTCGTTCTCTCAAAGTCTTTTTATAGATGACGAAATAACTGATGTGGTTTCGGAAACTGACACACCTAGAGTTGTTTGAGACCTTTTGAAAAGCTTTCTACCCTTATGGTGAAATGGACGGAGGACTCTTTAGACATACGTCCAGTTCTTCGTGGTCAATCTTGACCTGTATCTTGTCGTCTGACCAAACTTTATCCTTTTCAACATGCAGTTGTAATATAGAACAGTGGGACGAATAAATTGAATATACGTCTCATATAGTTCACTTTACGGCTCGACATACTTCGTGTTCGAACTCAGTTCTAACGGCCCTCTCTATAGTTATTGAAGTCTATACGTCTACTATGGTGGGAACACCGTCTTTCAGTTCTTCTTGATTTCTCGGAGAACAACTTTCACTTTCTCCTCTCACTTTTACGACCGAATTCTAAGTTGTAAGTCTTTTGATTCTAGTACTGTAGACCAGGGTATTGAAGTACCGTTTATCTATCCCTTTGTTATGTTTGTCACTCTCTGTCACAGGACAAAGAACCCGAGGTTTTAGTGACGTCTACCACTGACGTCGGTACTTTAATTTTCTACGAACCAGGAACTTTCTTTTCGATACTGGTTGGATCTGTCGTATAATTCTTCGTCTCTATAATGAAACGGTCATTACCAGGAACATTAGTTTCGATACCAAAAAGGTCATCAGTACATACCTACACTCTCAACCTGATATTTCTTTTAACTCGTGGCTTTTTAACTACGAAAACTTTACACCACAACCTCTTCTGAGAACTCTCAGGGAACCTGACGTTCCTCTTGGTTGGTCAGGTAAGATTTCCTTTAGTCAGGACTTATAAGTCCTGACTATGAAGTCGACTTTGAGGTTATTAAACCGGTGGACTGCGTTTCTTTACTGAGTAACCTTTTCTGGGACTACGACCCTTTCTAACTTCCACCCTCCTCTTCCTCTACTGTCTCCTATTCATCCAACCTTCCGTAGTGTTTGAGCTACCTGTACAAAATCGTTCGAAGCTCTCAGTCACTACCTGTCCTTCGGACCGCACGACGTCAGGTACCCCATCCTTTTTCGACCTGTATCTTTGACTTGTTAAAAAACCCATATTCGAGAAAAGTAAAGTGATTTCTAAATCGTTCAATAATAATCAAGTGAGTATATTAAATATCAAGAATTGGATCGAAATTATAAATATTGGTTGATACAACTTTCTTAAACCTATTATGAGACTTCGATGGTAGGACAATCCCTAAGAACGAGTAATCTCTAATAAGTCTCTAATCTATCCTCTATTTAAAATGAGTTTAACTTCTTGTTTCCCTACCCATTAAAGCGGATGTACCCTTAATAACTTAGGTCTATGACATTATATCGGACATGATTATCCTCTATCTTGTAATTTCACAGACGACCTAAGTAAGTAAAGAAAAGAAACGGAAGACAATAAATAGGTAAGAAGAAAGACGTTTTACTAATATTTTAAAATTTAAATAACGAACTCTACAAAAGAGTGGTGATTTAAAAGTGGGTGTACTGAAACCAAATTACACAAGATGACTCCCTAAATCGTAGATGTTAATTAATTGACCTTGTAGACACAGAAAAAAAGTATTAAGTGTAAACAAGTTTTATTAGATCAGTCTAAGACAGTAAAATATCTAGATTATGGAGGACAGATTACGGAAGTAGACAAAAGACCAGTCGGGTTCAGTACATCAACATCCATGTGGACCTAAACTCCTTATACAAAATAAAAAATCCACCCGTAATACCGATTTCGGTAGTCGTACACAAATACAAAAAAAAAAGAAAAGAAAAAAAAAAAACTTGTCTCATCCAATATTTAACTAAGTGTCGTTCAAGTATTATAACATTTCTTTAGTATAGTCAAACTTCACTTTCCCAATTACTCATAAGTTACTCTTCAGAAACTGTTTGTCCTTCGTTCACTATGAACATCTGATACGGTGAAATATATCATTTCACCCGAATATTTCTCATCTTCGTTCTCGGGTCTCCTGTCTTAAGCTTTAGTACCTCTTAAGTTTTTTGTATCTACTTGGGGTTAGTTCCTTCACACTTGCACCAGGACCGACCTAAAATCTTAACGATAACAGGTCACTTATGATAGACGAAGATCAACCGGCGTAATAAATTTTCTTTACACAATATTTACTTATCGTAGAGGAGTTTGAAGTACAAATTCGGCGTTGGGGGTTAGACTGACATAAACCTCTATGTCGAAATTTCTCTATTCCAATTTACTTCAGTGTTCCAACCCTGGGAACATTCTACTCTGGTCTCTACACATGAGTGTCTCTTTTTCCGGTACACTCCTGTGTTTTTTCTTGGTCCTTTTCTCCAGAGTGGTCTTTGGTTAGAATGACCGTGGAACTAGAAACTGAAGGTAGAATGTCTTGAGACTCTTTCACTTTTAAGAAAAAACAAATTTTGGGGGTCAGACACCATACGACACTACCATCGGGTTCGTCTTATTATTTACAGATACCAACAATAAGATACGGAAAGTGTGTTAAAGTGCAACCAACATTCCACTATGTAAGTAACGGAAAAATCAAAAGGTCACCTTGTTATGAACTCCTCAGAGAAGGTATACTTCTGGACTATGTCTAGTGTTCGTACACTTGAAACCCGTGTATCCAAACCCAAAACAAAAATTAACCTCATATCAACGAAATCTCACTTTACAAGTCAAGTCAAGTCAGCGAGTCAGTACAGGCTGAGAAACACTGGGGTACTTAGTGTCGTGCGACCCGGAGGGATAGGTAGTGGTTGAGGGTCTCAAGTGAGTCTGAGTGTGGGTAGCTCAGCCACTACGGTAGGTCGGTAGAGTAGGAGACAGAAGGGGAAGAGGACGGGGGTTAGGGAGGGTCGTAGTCTCAGAAAAGGTTACTCAGTTGAGAAACGTACTCCACCAGTTTCATGACCTCAAAGTCGAAATCGTAGTAAGGAAGGTTTCTTTAGGGTCCCGACCAGATGAAGTCTTACCTGACCGACCTAGAGGAACGTCAGGTTCCCTGAGAGTTCTCAGAAGAGGTTGTGGTGTCAAGTTTTCGTAGTTAAGAAGCCGCGAGTCGAAAGAAGTGTCATGTTGAGAGTGTAGGTATGTACTGGTGACCTTTTTGTTATCGGAACTGATCTGCCTGGAATCAGCCGTTTCATTACAGAGACGAAAACTTATATGATAGATCCAACCAGTATTGAAAAGAAGGTTCCTCATTCGCAGAAAATTAAAGTACCGACGTCAGTGGTAGACGTCACTAAAACCTCGGGGAGTTCTTATTTCAGACTGTGATAAAGGTGACAAAGGGGTAGATAAAGGGTACTTCACTACCCTGTTCTACGGTACTAGAAGTAAAAGACTTACAACTCGAAATTCGGTTGTAAAAGTGAGAGGAGAAAGTGAAAGTAGTTCTCCGAAAAATCAAGGAGAAGTGAAAAACGGTATTTCCACCACAATAGACGTATATACTCCAATAACTATAAAGAGGACCGTTAGAACTAAGGTCGAACACAAAGAAGGTCAGGTCGCAAAGAGTACTACATGAGACNTTTATTTCAGACTGTGACAAAGGTGACAAAGGGGTAGATAAAGGGTACTTCACTACCCTGGTCTACGGTACTAGAAGTAAAAGACTTACAACTCGAAATTCGGTTGTAAAAGTGAGAGGAGAAAGTGAAAGTAGTTCTCCGAAAAATCAAGGAGANTAGACGTATATACTCCAATAACTATAAAGAGGACCGTTAGAACTAAGGTCGAACACAAAGAAGGTCAGGTCGCAAAGAGTACTACATGAGACGTATCTTCAATTTATTCGTCCCACTGTTATATGTCGGAACTACATCAGGAAAAGGATAAACCTTGGTCAGACAACAAGGTACTGGTCAAGATTGACAACGAAGGACTGGACGTACGTCTAAAGAGTTCTCCGTCCAATCTACCAGACCATAAAGGTAGAGAGTCTTAAAAGGTGTCAAAGAACACTAGGTGTATCAGTTTCCGAAACCGTATCAGTTAGTTCGTCTTTATCTACAAAAAGACCTTGAGAGAACGAAAAAGGTACTAGGTCGCCTACAACCGTTAAACTAGAGACCAAGGAGACGGAAAAGATTTTGGTCGAACTTGTAGTCTCTCAGTATCAAGTGCATAACGACTTCGGACCGAACCTCTTAAAACTCGTAATGAAATGATCGTACACTCTACTCACGTTAACACGTCATCAAACTCGGAAGAAACCATAACGGAAACAAACCCTAACCTTATTTTTGACTGGAAAAGGTCAGGACACCGGTGACGACTTAGAAGGTTTAAACGACCGTATAACTCACGTCGTGAAAGTGTCGTAGTAGAAACTCCTAAACTTTATCGAGTTGACCTTACAGTAGTGGAGGTAATCGAAACAAACATCACTACGAAAGATTCCGGGTGAACTGAAGTGTAAGGTTTTACAGACCGAGATCTACTCACTAGTGTGGTAACACTAAATAGGTCCAACACTAGAAAAAACATGTCAAGAAGACACATAAGAACGGTAGAGAAGTATTATAGAAGACGAAGAGAATCCAGGTATCGTAAAGACAGGAAATAGCTCGGGTAGAAATGTACTTTATAAGGGAACCACAGAGATTAAAAGAACTTCTCTAGAGATCAGAAAGGGTAAGACAAGAAAAGGAGATAAAGAAACGTAACTAGTGACTTCTTCCGAAAACATAGAGAAGGACGATAAGAAACCTTGAGACGTAAGGATATGAATATAGAAAAGAAAATGGGAAACACTTCACAATCAAAGACGATATATAGCTTCACTATAGTTTCACTTAGTCGGTATGTGTGTGTGTGTGTGTGTGTGTGTGTGTGTGTATGTACATATATGTGTGTGTATATACAGAGGGGTCAAAAAATCTAAAGAAAGGGTAAATCTAGTGGTGTCTCGTAATTCATCTCAAGGGAGTCTATATGTCATCCAAGAGTCTCACTAGTTAAAATGTGTATCATCACATGTATACGGTTAGGGTTAAGTAGGGTGGGAGAAAAAAAACCGTGTGTCTCTCTTACTTTTCAGGTATACAAACATGGAATACAGACACAGAGATAAGACGGAACGTTTGTATAAGTAGAGATGGTAAAAAGATCTAAGATGTATATACACGATTATATGCTATTTTAAACAAAAAAAGAAAGACTAAATGAAATGAGCCATCCTGTCAAAGATCTAGGTAGGTGCAGAGATTTTTACTGGGTTAAAGTAAGGAAGAATACCGACTCATTTTAAGGTAACATATATCCATGGTGTAAAAATAGGTAGAAGACAGTTACCCGTAAATCCAACGAAAGTTTGGAACCCCTGACATTTATCACGACGTCACTTGTGACCCCACGTACACAAACCTGTGTATCAAAAACTTGACAACATTATTTGACTCTGACCACTAGAATCCCCTTTCTTACTCCTACAAAATGTATTTTTTTACTACACTAGACAGAGGTTTATCGTGTCACACTGTCTTAAAAAAAAAAAAATTACCACTTTTTACGATGGTACGGTGTACTAAAGGATGTTACACTGGAAGTAGTAAGAGGAGAGTTCTCCAACTAGAAATAATACAAAAGGACATAGACCTTATCGAAACAATGAATAAACATTGGTTCTCTTACACTTTATTTACGACAGAAAACACCGATCCAACATTTTTCAACTACATCAAAAGTAGAAGAAACGACCGTATGAAGGAGAACCTCGGGACTCTACGGAACCATTTTTTAAATATGTTTCACTCTATGACGATCATATATAAAATAATATATTTTATATTAATAATAAATATATAATAAGAAGTATCTCTGTTCCTGTAAAAGGAATGATCATACAATTCTCATAAATAGTAGTTACCAAAATTATTTCGTAATAGGTCTCATATGATTTTAGTAGAAAATTAGACAATTATATAAACTTTTACATTTTTTAAGAGTGTAAGGACCCATTAGGTTCCGTTCAAAATAAAAAATAAGGTAAAGTATGTAATTGCAGTATAGTATAATAAAAATTAGCACTACATAATCCTCGAAGTTTATTAAGACGACTTTTCACCAACAACACGAAATGAATGATTCCTTTAGACTAAAATTTTATTAGTAAGGAATCGTAAGTCCCCTCCTAACAATGGTCTTGGGTGACTCTTATAGTTATAGGTACCTATGAGTTCAGGCAATCAGTCGGAAGGGTAAGTTGACATATAATGACAAAAGTTCCACTATCTTTTTATCCACCACGATTGATTTCTTTACGAAATTAAACCTAGAAAATTTGGGGTTGGGGGACGTTATCGATTCTCTTTATTAGGGACTTTAACGTATAATTGATGACGTTTGTTGTTTAGCTTCTTTGTGTGTGTATGAACGTAAGTACTCTTGTATTGACAAATACAGTAAATCTTTTTTGATAGACCCGAGTTAAAAGTTTATTTTATAAGTAACCAGTATACGATATTATTATTACAATAATTATATTTTCAGGAAACTCTCCCGTGAGTATAAGGTTACACTTCCTCTTGTCATATTATAATATTTGACATTTATAAAACGAGAAATTATTTATACAAAGTTAATGTGTATTATACTGTTTTCAAAATAGTAAAAAACATCCCGTTCAGTAACAGTCAGATGATTGACAAGAGGAAGTTACAACACAACTGACAAGACCGAAAAAACGGAGAGAGATTTGAAAACTTAGTCAAACTATTAAATGTGTTTACTTGTATAACTCTAAAACTAACACTAACGTAACTTAAATATCTATTTCTACCCTTTAAGAGTGTAACACTGTTATAGCTCAAAGGATAGGTATTCGTACCCTATAGATAGGTAAATAAATCAGATTATCGGCAAAACATTTAAAGGAGTAAATATGGATTCATAAATTAAACCTCCATATTTAAATTTACCAAAACACAAAATTAAAATGAAAAAATAACTATCATGTACCCTCCCGTCAACTAAACATATTCTTTGATATTAAAGTCATATTAACGAATAATCAAAGTCACACACAAAGTTGTGAAATTACAAAAGACATATACGTTAATATTACAGACACTTGTTTCGGTGAAAATATAAAAGAAAGAGTTACACATAGGAATATAAAAGGAAGAGTTATACATAAGAATAACGTAATTGATCCCGAAGGTCATATTATGACTTTTTCTCATTACCCCTCCTTGAAGGGATGGAACAAGGACTAGAATCACCTTTACGAAGGTCAAGAGAGAGGTTATTATCCTTCAATTTTACATTAGAAAATTTCCACATTTTTATTTTTAATGTATGAGATATTACATCTTTCTACCATATCTTCCCCTTTTGCCATGTGTTCTTCTCTCCGTCTCTTCTAACTGACTAATAGGATAGATATTTCGATCGTAAATGAGACACATATTTTGTGTACTATTTGTCGTATTTCCATTTGTGTCCTTTATATTAACATATATGAATAGAATGTCTTTTTTTTCTTACATTTCCTCTCTTTCTCCTTGAGTGAAAAAAGAGGAAAAGGGAAAAAAAAAAGGAGTTTCTTTTAATTATCAAAACTAGGAATTTCTTTGTCTTTCGATCTTTTATTCGAATATATCATTGTTAATATTTCTATTGATGTCCTGAGTTTTCGAAACGATTTATAATCTTTTATATATGTATATTGGTTCTTTTATTTTTTGTACTCCTGTCTTTATATAGTATCTTATTATACCCCACTTGGACTTATTTGTATATAGTTTTTCATTTATATTTTATTTACATTTTACTCAAATAGGGGTAAATTTCTCTTTTTTCTAGTGTAATCTTTAATATCGTGTTCAGATGTAAAATAAGGCTTTGTCTTAAGTACATTTTTGTCTTAAGTCTTTTACAGTTTCCTTCTTGTTTCAATTTGACATGGAGGTAATAATTACATGTTTTAAAAGAGTAAATGAAAGTTTACAACTTATAATAGTCGAAAATGTTTAATATAAGGTCAAATTCTTCGATCTTCCCTATACAATAAAGTCAAAACGTACGTGTATACATAATTAAAATAGTTTAAATTTAAACGTGAAGACACTTCGTAGGTATGAGAAGTAGGTAAAAATACCGAGATAAAATCTCCTCGAAATCCAAAATGTCGTTTCGAGTTTCCCTCTCTCTAAAGGGCACGTGGGGAGTGAGGATGTGTAAGTTGAGAAGTCAATTACAGTGAGAGGTCTTACCGTGAAAAAAAAAAAAAAAAATTGGTCACTACTTGGATTTAACTACATAGTATTAGTCCCAGGTATACCAAGTGAGTATCACGACATGTAAGATACCTAAACTTGTTTACATACTAATGTGTATAGGTGATAATATTATGACATATCTCATAAAAATGAAGAGATCTTCAGGAGACACGAGACGGTCAAGTAGAGAGGGGATAAGGACCATTGGTGACTAGAAAAATAACAGAGGTATCAAAAAAGAAACAGGTAAATTTGATCCGTAAAATTGAGTAACAATACTAGAGATTCTCCATAAATACCCACCATGCGGGTACCAATTTATTATCTATACAGATATTTAGTCCTTTACACCAGTTATTGTCGGTCAATAAAGATATTTACATACTCAGGGTAAAATGTGATTACTAAATACTGACATTAAGAAGAGACTAAGAAAATTAATACAATACTTTTGTTTGTTAGTTCTTAACGTAACTATCGACCGTACGGGGTGATTCATATGTTTTCTCATAGATCTTTTTACACATATATATATATATATTGATGAAATATTTTATATGAGAATCGGTAGAAATCACCGAGATATGAGAGGTTCAATAAAAAAAAAGACACACACACACACACACACACACACACAAAGAACTTTGATGTGAAAGTAAGGTCTCTCTCATTCTCCTAAAACTCTGACTCAATAAGGTAACATTTTTTATTTCCTACCGTTCAATAACAGGAACTCAACTGAAAATGAAACCAAATAAAAATTATAAACTTTTTGTTAAATTTTTAGGTCTCCATATGGAAGTTGACATGTACAATTTTGACCAAAATTAATTAGTAAAGTATACAAAACCATCAAGTCTTTTAGATAGCGAATCTTTTAGGTAACATAACTTTTACACCGTAAGATAGACGTGTATTTTAGAATTCTTAAATTTCTTAAAATTCTTAAGATGTATTTTGAAGGAAAAAAAGAGAGAAAGACTACGTACTGATATATGTAATCTCTTCATACCAAAATATATAAATATAAGATCAATACTATGTGAAGTAAGTCTAGTTTATATTATTTAATGACTATTTTAATATCATTTTTATGTTTCGTTTAAATTAAACTTTTCTGAGAGACGAATTAAAGTAATTGGTTAAAAATCTTCGTACATTTCCATGAAATCTTTGTTCCTTTGTGTCTGGTACAAAAAGACAAAAATGTTCAATGAGCCCATGTCAAGTCACGTCAAGTGAACGAGTCAACACAGACTGAAAAACCCTGGGGTACCTGACGTCGTGTGGTCCGAAGGGACAGGTAGTGGTTGAAGGTCTCCAATGAGTTTGAGTATAGGTAATTCAACCACTACGGTAGTTTGGTAGAGTAAGAGACAACAGGGTAAGAGGAGGACGGAAGTTAGAAAGGGTCGTAGTCCCAGAAAAGGTTACTCCGTAAAGAAACGTAGTCCACCGGTTTCATGACCTCAAAGTCGAATTCGTAGTCAGGAAGGTTACTTGTAAGTCCTGACTAAAGGAAATCCTAACTGACAAACCTAGAGGAAGGTCAGGTTCCCTGAGAGTTCTCAGAAGAGGTTGTGGTGTCAAGTTTTCGTAGTTAAGAAGTCGTGAGTCGAAAGAAATATCAGGTTGAGAGTATAGGTATGTACTAATGACCTTTTTGGTATCGAAACTGATCTACCTGGAAACAATCGTTTCATTACAGAGACGAAAAATTGTACGTCAGATCTAACCGGTATCGAAAAGAAGGTTCCTCGTTCGCAAAAAATTACTTGACCTTAAGTGATCGTAGAAATAGGTTTATATAGTACTCGTTTCTTAGGTCAAAATCGTACTACCCAAATCTAGAAATAAAAATGTAGAATATAACGACCTACTTAAGAATAATTCCATACGTAATAAAAACATACTTATTTATATATACATTAATTAAAGAAGAGAAGGGTCAAACCCTATTTAGTTCGTAAAAATAATGTGATAAACAGGTACTCATCGTACAAAAAAAAAAAAAGTGAAATAAAATGAAATGTTATGACATAACCAAAACGGTATGTAACTGAACTTAGGTGGTACTCACATGTACGCAAGGGTTTGTACTTGGGGGGAGGGTGGAGGGAGAGGTATTGTAGAGAGACCCAGTAGTGGCACGTGGTCGGGGTTCGTACGACATAGGACGCAACCTGTATCTGACCGCTAAGCTAAGCAAATTTACTACAATTAAAGTCAAATGGTCCTATAAATGAAAGAGACCACGAGAAATAAGAAAGAATAATATTACGTGAAGATAAAACTTAATAAAATGATGAAAACGGATTTTTGTAAAAGAAATTATGAAAATTTCGTCACAATAAAACGAATAGACTTATCTAAATCAAGAAATAAAACTTTTCATAAAAGAGGTCCCTTATAATTCCCTCCTCTATTACTTTCGATCTCTAGAACTTTAAATTTTCATCTTTTTATTCGTAAAGGGGATTTCATCCCTTGTTCTCTTCCCACGGGTGAAAGTGACGATGATAAGTTGTATCAAGACCTTCAAAACCGGTGTCGTTAGTCTCGTCTTTTTCTTTATTTTCCTTAGGTTTGACCTTTTCTTCTTCATTTTGAGAGTGACAAACGTCTACCGTACTAGGAGATGTATCTTTTGCGATTTCTGAGGTGGTCTTTTAATCATCTCGATTAGTTACTTATATCATTTCAACGTCCTATATTTTAGTTGTGTGTCTTTAGGAACGTAAGGATATGTGATTATTACTCTTTCTTCTTTTTCTTTAATTCCTTTGTTAAGGTAAGTGGTAACGTTACTTTTCTTATTTTATGAATCCTTATATAGATGGATCTCTTTGATTTCTGGATATATATCTTTTGATATTTTGTCACTACTTTTTTTAGTTTCTCCTGTGATTATCTACCTCTTTATATGGTACAAGTACCTAACCTTCTTAGTTGTATCACTTTTACTCATATGATGGGTTTCGTTAGATGTCTAAGTTACGTTAGGGATAGTTCGATGATCGTCATAAAAAGTGTCTTGATCTTGTTTATTAAAGTGTTAAACATACTTTTATGTTTTTTTGGAGTTTATCGGTTTCGTTAGAACTCTTTCTTCTTACCTTGACCTCCTTAGTTGAACGGNTTTAGTTTCTCCTGTGATTATCTACCTCTTTATATGGTACAAGTACCTAACCTTCTTAGTTATATCACTTTTACTCATATGATGGGTTTCGTTAGATGTCTAAGTTACGTTAGGGCTAGTTCGATGATCGTCATAAAAAGTGTCTTGATCTTGTTTATTAAAGTGTTAAACATACTTTTATGTTTTTTGGAGTTTATCGGTTTCGTTAGAACTCTTTCTTCTTACCTTGACCTCCTTAGTTGAACGGACTGAAGTCCGAGATGATGTTTCGGTGTCAGTAGTTCTGTCATACCATGACCGTGTTTCTGTCTGTATATCTAGTTACCTTGTTTTATCTTTCGGGTCTCTATTTAGGTGTGTGTATACCTGTGGAATAGAAACTGTTTCCTCCGTTCTTATATGTTACCTCATTTCTGTTAGAGAAATTGTTCACCACGACCCTTTTGACCAGTTGGTGAACATTTTCTGACTTTGATCTAGTGAAAGATTGTGGTGTGTGTTTTTATTTGAGTTTTACCTAATTTCTAGATTTGCATTCCGGTCTTTGATATTTTGAGGACCTCCTCTCGTATCCGTTTTGTGAGAGACTGTATTTTCTGTCCTCCTAGGAGATACTAGGTGGAGGGTCTTAAGACCTTTATTTTCGTTTTTATTTGTTTACCCTAGATTAATTTTAATTTTCGAAGACGTGTTGTTTCCTTTTATATTCGTTCCACTTTTCTGTCGGAAGACTTACCCTCTTTTATTATCGTTTACTTCGTTGACTGTTTGTTGATTAGAGTTTTTATATGTTCGTTGAATACGTCGAGTTAAGGTCTTTTTATTTACTGGGTTATTTTTTTACCCGGTTTCTTGATTTATCTGTAAAGAGGTTTCTTCTGTATGTCTGCCGATTGTTTGTGTCCTTTTCTATGAGTTGTAATCAGTAATAGTCTCTTTACGATTAGTTCTGGTGTTACTCCATGGTAAAGTGTGGTCAGTCTTACCGACTATAGGTTTTTAGACGTTCGTTATTTACGACCTCTCCCACATCTCTTTTCCATTGGGAGAATGTGACAACCACCCTTACGTTTGATCATGTCGGTGATACCTTTTGTCACACCTCTAAGGTATTTTTTAACGTTTATCTTGACGGTAAGTGAAGTCAAGTCAAGTCAGTGAGTCAGTACAGACTGAGAAACACTGGGGTACTTAGCGTCGTGTGGTCCGGAGGGACAGGTAGTGATATAGGGCCTCAAGTGAGTCTGAGTGCAGGTAACTCAGACACTACGGTAGGTCGGTAGAGTAAGAGTCAGCAGGGGAAGAGGAGGACGGGGGTTAGAGAGGGTCTTAGTTTCAGAAAAGGTTACTCAGTTGAGAAGCGTACTCCACCGGTTTCATGACCTCGAAGTCGAAATCGTAGTAAGGAAGGTTTCTTTAGGGTCCCGACCAGATGAAGTCTTACCTGACCAATCTAGAGGAACGTCAGGTTCCCTGAGAGTTCTCAGAAGAGGTTGTGGTGTCAAGTTTTCGTAGTTAAGAAGTCGCGAGTCGGAAGAAGTGTCAGGTTGAGAGTGTAGGTATGTACTGGTGTCCTTTTTGGTATCGGAACTGATCCACCTGGAATAAGCCGTTTCATTATAGAGACGAAAACTTATATGATAGATCCAACCAGTATTGAAAAGAAGGTTCCTCATTCGTAGAAAATTAAAGTACCGACGTCAGTGGTAGACGTCACTAAAACCTCGAGTCTTTTTATTTCAGACTGTGACAAAGGTGACAAAGGGGTAGATAAAGGGTGCTTTACTACCCTGGTCTACGGTACTAGAAGCAAAAGACTTACAACTCGAAATTCGGTTAGAAAAGTGAGAGGAGAAAGTGAAAGTAGTTCTCCGAAAAATCAAGGAGAAGTGAAAGACGGTATTCCCACCACAGTAAACGTATAGACTCCACTAACTATAAGAGCGCCGTTAGAACTAAGGTAGAACACGAAGAAGGTCGGGTCGCAAAGAGTACTACATGAGACGTATCTTCAATTTATTCGTCCCACTGTTATACGTCGGAACTGCATGAGGAAAAGGATAAACCTTGGTCAGACAACAAGGTACAGGTCAAGATTGACAATGAAGGACTGGACGTATGTCTAAAGAGTTCTCCGTCCAATCCACCAGACCATAAGGGTAGAGAAAGTCTTAAAAGGTGTCAAATAACACTAGGTGTGTCAGTTTCCGAAACCGTATTAGATATTTCGTCTTTATCTACAAAAAGACCTTGAGAGAACGAAAAGACTACTAGATCGCCTACAACCGTTAAACTAGAGACCAAGGAGACAGAAAAGATGTAGATCGAACTTGTAGACTTTCAAGTGTCAAGTGCATAACGACTTCAGACCGAACCTCTTAAAACTCGTAATGAGACGATCACACACTCTACTCACGTTAACACGCCATCAAACTCGTAAGAAACCGTAACGGAAGGGAACCTTAACCTCACTTTTGACTGGAAAAGGTCAGGACACCGGTAACGACTCAAAAGGTATGAACGACCGTATAACTCACGTCGGGAAAGTGTCGTAGTAGAAAATCCTAAACTTTATCGAGTTGACCTTAAGGTAGTGGAGGTGATCGAAAAAAGTATCACTAGGAAAGATTCCGGGTGAACTGAAGTGTAAGGTACTACAGACCGAAATCTAATCACTAGTGTAGTAGTACTAATAGACCCAGTACTTCTAGAAAAAACATGTCAAGAAGGTACATAAGAACGGTGGAGAAGAATTATAGAAGACGGAGACAATACAGGTCTGGTAAAGACAGGAAATAGCTCGGGTAGAAACGGACTTTACAAGGGAACCATAGAGATTAAAAGAACTTCTCTAGAGATCAGAAAGGATAAGACAACAAAAGCAGATAAAGAAACGTAACTAGTAACTTCTGCCGAAAGAATAGAGAAGAACGATAAGAAACCTTGAGATACTGGGTCGTTAGGGTGACGATCCGTATGTGTGGTTCCTTTGGTCTTAACTTTCCCTGTGTACGTGGGGTTACAAGTGACGTCGTGACAAATATTATAGGTCTTGTACCTTTGTTGGATCTACAGGTAGTCGTCTACTTACCTATTCTTTCGACACCATGTATATGTCTTACCTCATAATGAGTCGGTAACTTTTCTTATGTAAACTTAGTCAAAATTACTCTACCTACTTTGACCTCGGTTAATATGTCTCACTTCATTCGGTCTTTCTTTTTGTGGTTATGTCATATGATTGTGTATATATACCTTAAATCTTTCTACCATTACTATTGGGACATACGCTCTGTCGTCTTCTCTGCGTCTACATATCTTGCCTGAAAACCCGAGACTTCCTCTCCCTCTCCCACCCTACTAAACCCTCTTACCGTGACTTTGTACATATGATAGTACATTCTTTGCTTAGCGGTCAGATACAAGATATGTCCTATGTCCTACGAACCCCGACCACGTGCCCCTACTAGGTCTCGTACTATACCCCACCCTCCACCGTCCACCCAAGTTCTTACCCTTGAGTACATGTGGTCACCACCTAAGTACAGTTACATACCGTTTTGGTTATATCATAACATTTCATTTAATTTTATTTATAATTTAAAAAATTTTTTTCTTTTTATTCGGTTGTTTTGGTACCCTATTCTACTATCGTAATGAATTAAAATTTGGGTCACAATCACAACGACCCTTTGTGTTCAATGTTATTATTCATTGTATAGAAAAGGGAGTAGGATTTGAAGAAATACCGTCCAAAAGTATAAATAAAAGAGGGAGATGAACGAGGAAGGGAACGAATCATTTCTATTGTATTTCAACAGACTCAGACTTGTAAAATAAGAGGGTGTATTCATCGAGATTAGTCTCCATTTAGTTAGACGTGAGCGATTATTAATACTATAACAGAGAACCGATATTGGTTTTGATACATGAGGATTACACCGTCGTCTTAAAATTTTCGTAAGTTTATATTCTTTTTGTAACTTGTCAAACTCATGTAAAAGAGAGTTTTATTCCTGTAAGTCGAAAACAAGCATCAGACATTACGATATAACTACCCAATGACGAACAACTTCCTGTGTAAAAGTGTTTCATCTAAAATAGTATTTGGTGAAGTCGATAATTTTATCAAGTCTAAAATGTTACAGTTTCAAAACAAATCTTTTTGTTAAAATGTTAGTTATAAGAACTGAAAATTGTTCAAACTAAATATATCGTGACTTCGAATACGGTCCAACATAAGATTTGTTTCATCTCAAACATCAAAGATGAAATGAATATAGTATGTAATAATTGTAACAACATAATACAACTAAATTAAAATCGAGATACGATAATAAGATAATAATGAATGTTGTAACAAAAAACTAATTAACTCACGGATATAAATAAGTTTGTTAAACTAGAACACGTTTATTTTGATACCTTTAGGTTCTTTGATCTATCGACATCTTCCCCTCATCTAATCTTCCTCTTAAAGTCTCCTATTATTTATACATTCAAAGGTCTATTGTGACAGTATATAACTATAAAGTTCCTGTTTAAAAAGTTGGGTCACAAGTATCAGAGAAAGTCCAATTAAATTTACTAAATTTAATCAAAGTACCATTTAATAGTGGATACTCAAAGCTCGTACTTTAGTCATGGACTCTTTCTCGGTCTTTTAATACTTTATAAGAATATCTTCTACTCGACGAAAAGTATAAAATAAAGTCACCTCATAAACAATGGACTAAAAGTGTTCGGTGTACCTCATCGTTTCGTCCATTGTAAGGCGACTCTAAGTAAAGGATGAAGAGTTCTAAGGATCAATCAAGTCTCGAACAACCCGACCAATAGAGTGTCAATGTCGGAATATAAGAAATGTTCAATTCAAGTTTCTTTACGAATGACTTTTCGGTCAGTCGGACCGGGTCCTCCTGATTGATCTAAGATGAATTATATATGAAACAGATCCAGTTTCTCGATTATAATTCCATCTGTCACTTACTTCTGATCGACTTACTCAAACCCAGTCTTTACTACTTAAAATATAAAAACAGTAATGATTACTAAAAACAAAGTGATTTTACAAAACTCAAAGGAATGACAAAGACTGACTTTAAACCTAAAGAGTCCCCGACCGGGACCCTTAATAAGAACGGGTGAGATTTCTTACAGTAAGAAAATGTTTCTAAATTTATGAGAAATACATCTACTGAAGGTTTAAGTATAAGAGTCGGTTTTGGAAAAGAGACTCGAGTTTTGAACTTATAGGTTTACTAATGAACGATAGAGGTTAGACTACAGATGGTCTCTAGTCTTAAATCCATAGTTTCATATATGTTGTCTTTAGTACTAAAAAAAGTGGTTTGATAAAGTATGAAGTACAGAGTGAGTGGTTCAATTCATAATGGGTTCATCCTTCGAATTCTTAACTTAATAGATACTCAGGAGTGAAGTATATTGGTGTATCAGAGGTTTTATTTGTTATGTATGTATAAAACATAGTACCTCAAATTGATATAGTGTCTCAAAATACTGTTTACCACCCCACCTCTCTCTAAAAGATTCAACACATAGAGGCTTCTTTTCTTAGTCACTAATCTTTAATATCACTCGTCTAAAACCGAGTAATCCTATTTTTAGATATAATTTCAGTCGTCATAGTTTTTCATCATAAAAACAGGAATAAGATTTTCCTAAAACTGTTCCGTCTATATGTTTGTTTAGATAAGTAATGTGTCCCGAATACTTCGGACTGTTTAAGGAATAAATACCATTAAAAGGGAAGAATAGTCGAGGAAACAGGTAGGAATGTTATCTGGAAGGTAAGTTTTGAAAAGGGGGTCTTCTACTGATTTCAACACTCACCAAACTCTTCACAGTGAGCATCCTACTAACTTTGTCACTCTGTAATGTTCTGCAATTTGAGATCGTTTCTATAAGACTGAACACACACACACACACACACACACATGTTATCTGTCCATCTGTCTGTATACATGGAGATGTAAACACACACATGAATATCCAGATCTACACATGTACTTACAGACACATTACAAAAATAAAGTGTACGTATGGTTTTTTAATTTGGTAATTGATTTAATCTGATCACTAATGGTGTGTTCATCCTATCATTTACCATTTCTACGGCTTTGAGGAATCTGTTTCTTTCTCTATTGATGGTAACCCTTAGTGACCTACTATTGAACATCTTGATACGTGTGTTGTTTAAGAACACCTATCCTTTCATAAAACTCGAACCAGTTTTTACAAGTAGTTTTATTTTATATAAAAGGAACACA
Organism: Capra ibex; assembly: GCA_006410555.1. Lineage (NCBI taxonomy): Eukaryota > Metazoa > Chordata > Mammalia > Artiodactyla > Bovidae > Capra > Capra ibex. The sequence continues at coordinate 32,699,456 of SJYO01026388.1, forward strand.
GAATTACGAAATGTCTCCTCCAATGTGAATAAAACACACAGAGGTTTCTTGTCCTAGTCATCAACCTTCAATATCCATTCGTCCATACCCTAGTGAACCTACTTCAGGACTATTCATACATGACATACTTTTTCCTACTCTCCTACGTGTCTGATCTCCCAAATGGTAACTCCCTTCTTTAACCCGGACTTTTCCTGTGACAGAAGAACTGTATGTCTTCTATAAAGATACAACCCTCTTTATAATCTACTCATTTAACAAATAAAAACAAAGAATCATTTGTGAAGAGGAAGGGAAGTGTTGCATAGATAAGACATAGTTGTTTAGTGATGTGAATTCGATCAACAGAAATTTTAAAAATATGTCTTATTATTTCGTGTTTCATAACGTATAGTAGTTGGATCCTCTTAGTCTCTATAGAAACTACTTATTATTTTACTGAACTAACACGTAAAGTCTGAGTTTACTGGTTTCTCCCTATGTAAAATTTTTTTTCTATCAGAGATATAGACACTCAGATAAAGAAAAACAATATCAGTTATTAAACATATAAAAAATCTAAAGTGTATACTATAAGTCGTGAACACAAATAGACTGAATTAAGTGAATCGTATTATTGGAGGTTCAGGTAGGTACAATAACGTTTATCGTTCAATATCTATAGAGACTAAAAGTTGTTTGAAGTGTGACACTGGTCTTTTTAAATGATTGAGGAGGTGAGTCTCCTGTTTATCGATAAAGTGTGAAGTTCTAAGTCCTGTTCAGTCGAAAACCTATTTTGAACTGGAGACTAAATTATGTTTAAAAGAGGGGATAATCTACGTTCGACAAGTTCTTCAATTTAAACTCTCTAACTACGTTTGTTTTGTTTTGTTTTGTTTTGTTTTTGTTGTCTATGTACGTTATCGTTCCCTCGTGTGTATTTGAAAGAAATCACGAAAAATGAGAAAATGGGTGTCCTTGGGTGTGTCTTACCTTTCGTACCACCATATATGCTAATCCTGAGTTTGTAGGTGTATATGTTTAGAAATGTCTTCCGGGTTTCAACTTTGAGAGAGTGAATCTCATCCCAGTTCTACCCCGGAACTGTTTAACGAGATACGGTGAGACTAAGTAAAAAACTAAGTAACCCTTACAAACCTTTTGAGACCGATTTACGGACGGAAGAAATCACTGACATGCGACAACATTTGGATTTACAATTCACTCTTAAAAACTTAATTACACGTCAAAGGACCCTCATTATAAGTAAAGAACCCGTTTAAAACCCTCTACCACTCCCTGTCCCACCGGACCACACGACGTTAGGTACCCCAACGTTTCTCAGTCTGTGTTGACTCGTTGACTTGTTGTTGTTGTTATAAGGAAATTGTCTAAATACAAAGTAAGTAAAGACTTTATATGATAACATACTCAGTGTGTCTTCATAAGAGAGTGGATACATTAAATAAGTTAAACGAATAAGTATATAGAAAGAGAGTAATTTAGAGGTAAAGAGTCACCGTCCTATCCCTGACCATTATGTCTTAATACTGCTAGGACAGTTTCACTGACCGTGCATTTATAGTGACTCAAACTAACGTTATTTTGTGTACTTCTGGAGTAAATGAAGACAAACGTGATTTAATCCGAAGGAACCACCTATTTGCCACTTCTTAGACGGACGTCCCAAACTAAGGACCAGTCTTTCTATGGGACCTCTTCCCTTACCGATGGGTGAGGTTATAAGACCTCTTAGGGTACCTGTCTCCTCGGACCACCCGATGTCATGTACCCAAGAGTCTCAGTCTGTCAAGACTTACTGATTGTGAAAAAAGTTTTGTGTTCTTATGGTGTAAATGAAGACAAAAATAATAATATCCTGAATATGTACAGACTTATATACACCGTTAAAAGATAATATGTAAAGATAGAACTTTGTGGGTCATTTTTCATTTTAAAGTGAAAGACACAATATCATAAACAGTAACTATTAAAAGTCTAAATAAAAAGTATGACAGTAGGATTTGTATTCTTGATGATCTGTGATTGAAGAAGTAAAGGAAGGTAGTAGATTAATTTAATAAATTTTATTGTGAAAGAATAAGGAAAAAAATTTTTTTTAACAGAGTCGGTGTGAATATCCGTCAACAAACAGGATAGTTAATATAAAATTAAATGATTGAAAACACCATTTAATACATCATTGAATTAAGTAAAAAGAGTGTCTTAGATACCATTCTCTCAATCCTTATCTTTACGTGACAGAGACACCAAACCCAAGTTCTATTAACCAGATTACCCCAAAACTCAAACATTTGGTTTAGGTTTTTATAATATTTTTAAGTTTACCCTCGGTATTTTTATACAAGAGTTCAATAAATTATGATATTTTAATTCTTTCCACTATTACAGAAAGTCATAAAGTATAAGATTGGAAACACAGGTTAACATCAAACAGAAAAAAAAAAAAAATTAAAAGGGAAATTACTTTGTGGTAAACCGTTTATCAGCCAGTTAAGTTAATTTCAAAGTAAAATACTTATTAGTACTCTTTACTTTTGAGATAAATATAAAAAATTTTTTCGCTAAAGTCTAATTGGTCACACGTAATCTCCTACACATTAGAACATCTGAAACTATATTTGTTACTGTAAACGTAAATATATGTTGATGGTAAATATTATTAGTACATCTCGACATATTGATAACATCCCAGTTTAAGGACTCTAAAGTAAAAGTAAGATAAAAGGAACGTTTTAAACTTCTCTTTTGTTCCTTTGTACTTAGGTAATATCTAAAGGTACACATCACAAATTTCCATTTTGTTTTAAAAACATAGAAAAAACTATTATTGAGTAGTTATCAAATTCATGTTAATTTTTCGTCTGTGTGGAGAGACAACCTGGTCCTTATAAAGGAAATATAAAGTGCTCAGAACAAGTTTAAAATTAAATATTTTATAAAGGTCTTAAGATAAAGAACTTCTTTAAAATAAATTTTATAACAAATTATTTTATAAGTTGAAATATACATAAAATATTCATACGATTTTAAGGAGTTATCAACCATTTAATGAAATCCGGATCTCTAGACGGAACTAATAAATACGAAAATGAATAGGGTCAAAAGACTACATCACTTAACATAAAAAGGTGGAAAATACTTACTATTCTTGACCCGTTTGTTATTTAAGTTCTCCAAAGGACTTAGTCTTCGTCTTTCCTCCCGTTGGTTGATCCCTTTTTGGATTTCTCTTTAAATATAGGTTTATCCTCTCTTGGTTTGTATCGGAATGGACTCTAGGGACCCTATCTGTGTTTGTCTACAGTCACTTTCCTTAAGTCTTTAGTGTCGACTACTTGACCACCTCCAGTTACCACAGAAATTTCTCAAATATTTTGGGTCCTACGATGTCTTTAACCTCCCAACGAGGACAATGTGACCTCTTTCAAATTCACACAATATATCTAAATACCCTCACCCTTTCGTCGGTGTCACTCTCACAGGACTTTGAGGTGTCCAAATGAAGGGAGAGAATGAACACTTGATTCAGAAATAGATTCCACAATCACTAAGTCAGCACAAGTTAAGAAACATTGGGGTACCTAATGTCAGTTGGTCCGAGGAGTCAGACACCCTAAGAGGTCCGTTCTTATGACCTAACCCATCGGTAAGGGAAGAGGTCCCCTAGAAAGGTTGAGTCCCTAGTTTGGACCCAGAGGACGTAACGTCCGTCTAAGAAATGGTAGGTTCGGTGGTTTCACTCCTACTGTTTTTTGTGACAGTGAGAAGGATCACTTTTTACATAATCTTGTACACCTTCCTTTGTCTGTTATTGAGAAGTATTCTATTTCCGGTCTGTTACACGATCTGGATCGTCATGTCGTCCCTCTCCCCGTCCTTGTAACTCCTTTGGTATGAAAACTCTGTTCCTTATACCGTGGAAGGTTTCTAATTGAAATTTTCATTGTTGTCTTTTTCAGAAGGATTACAAGGTGGAGGAGTCTGATTGTTTAAACGTATTATCGTTGTTTTATAATAACTCTCTGGATGTCTCCTCCCTATGTTCTTACCCTTCTTTAGGAGAGACTCCACATCACGTCTCCTTTATGGATTATGGTTCCCATCTTGTTTCCCTGGTTTTTTGTCTGTTTTGGTGAAACGTTGTGATCGGGATTAGTTCTGTGTTGTATAACGAAATTCTGAATGTTTTGATCACGTCACTCGTACTGGTATAATTGATAGGAGTTTGGGTCGAATTAAGAATTGATCTATTACGTTTAGGAGTATAATTTTAATACCGTCTTCCTCTGTACAATGATAAGGGTCTGAATTTTTGACCTATGGTTTTATCAGCGTAAGATAAGTTATATAAACCGAAAGTCGTCTTTTAGATTGTGTGTTTTCATTTCTCTGTGTGAGGGTTTTCTGTTTCCTCAATGGTCTTGTTCTGAGTCTATACTGTGTAAACAATCCAGATAATTTAGACTGTACCTTGAATTTATACAAATTATAAGATTTCTGAGATTAGTTTTACTACTCTTTATATTTTCTAGTGTATAAAGTCGTCTCTACTTTGGATATCAATTACTTTACTTTTACAGAGTTTACTTTGATTCAGTTGTCTTTAATAGGTTTTAACGTCTCCTTTTTTTTTGTTTTTTTTGTTTTTGTGTCACGTAGGTTCTGATAGTTATCAACTGTACGGATTACTATTAAGTTTTTCTTTGTCCTGACTACTTTTAGTAAACGTCTTTACTACCGGTTCTTAAAAGGTTTACACAATTGAGGATTCGGTGTTTTATTTAAATAGTCTCGTGTTTATTTATTACTTTATTTTTAGATTCTTTTTTCTTTTACTCTTTAAAAATTACCGTTTCCGTAACATGTCTCCTTAGTTTTATACTTAATACCGTCTAAAGAACAACATTTGATGTGTTCGGTTTTCTCTCTCTTTGGAAATATTCCACGGTTACACGTTTCTATTTGAGTTTAAGAGACACTATCCAAATGTTAAGTAGTTAAAGTCTTGACAGATTTTTATTTTTCAATTGTTTTTCATTTACTCGGTAAGTTTTAGTTTACTGGAGACTTTCCAGTCAAAGTCTTCTTTATAATAAAGTTTAAGATTGAATGACGGATGAAATTAAGACACAATTTAAACTTCCTTAAGAAATAATATACGGAATTCAAAACCTCCTATAACAATAAAAACGAAACCACTTAAAGTCTTCAGTATCAACTCAAAGAAATAAAAGACTTATAATATGTATCGAAGTTGTGCCTTGATTTGTAAATTGTGTCTATTTAAACATTCCGTTTCAAAATTTTATGTATGTCTACTTTTATTCACCCTTATTCTTTTATGACAACCCATGAACAAACTCGAGATCCTGTTTCCGTAAATAAAGACTAGTTTCAATTTAGAAATGAATTAGAACTCAAATAATCGAAGTTTAAATTCAGAGAGAATCACATAAAAGACACAGAATGAGTTTTATGAATAAGAGATAGTTCACGAGAATGAAAGAAATGGAGGAACTGGACATTTAGGTTAATCAAGAAATTAATGATACTGTGAACGATCTAATATACAGATATGTATCCATACACAAGCAAAGAAGGGATGAAGTGATTCGAATAGGAACTAAGATTGTGTTAATAGGTGCACTTCTTTTGTACGTTGGGTGGGGAATAAAAGTAAAAGAGGTTATTTGAAAATGAAAAGGGTACAGACATAGACATAAATATCGTGTAATTTACGGTCGCTAGGAAAAGACGGAAGAATGAATAGGATCTTCTGGACTTAAGAAACGATCGAAACAATAATTGTAGGATTAGTGGAGACTAATCTTTAAGACTCAAAAATAAATATTGAAATTTTGTATCTCTGAGACGACTCGAATATTGATTCGAGAGATAGGTTTTAAAATGAGGGAACGAACAGGGTTTGGACAAAGAGAGTTCTACCTCTTTATAGTTTTATTTCCCCCCTAATTTTAATATATGTTCGTGGAAATAATAACAGTAAACTTCCCTTTCCGAAAACCTAATCAGAGGGTCCGTAGGGGGTTCAGAGTTTTCCAACCGAGTTCTCAGTTACTAATTTCTTATACTTCTACATCTTTATTATGGACAACCCGGTCCTTTGACCTTCTACATCTTTATTATGGACAACCCGGTCCTTTGACCATTGTTAAATCTGATATTTGGTCAGACCCACCGACCAAATATGGGGGTCAAGGGACTTTTCATATTTCCAGATGGTGTGTAAGGAAGGACACCAGTCCATACCTACACTCTCAACCTGACACTTCTTCCGACTCGTGGCTTCTTAACTACGAAAACTTGACACCACAACCTCTTCTGAGAACTCTCAGGGAACCTGACGTTCCTCTAGGTTGGTCAGGTAAGACTTCCTCTAGTCAGGACCCTAAAGAAACCTCCCTTACTACGACTTCGACTTTGAGGTCATGAAACTGGTGGAGTACGCTTCTCAACTGAGTAACCTTTTCTGAGACTACGACCCTCCCTAACCCCCGTCCTCCTCTTCCCCTGCTGGCTCCTACCCTACCGACCTACCGTAGTGCCTGAGCTATCTGCACTCAGACTCACTTGAGGCCCTCTACCACTACCTGTCCCTCCGGACCGCACGACGCTAAGTACCCCAGTGTTTCTCAGCCTGTGCTGACTCGCTGACTTGACTTGACTTGACTTGGTGTGTAAGGATTCAACACACACACACACAAAACACACACACCACCACCACCCAAAACAACAACAAAAATTTGTCCTTCGTCTGTGGGTGGTCTACTTTTGATGATTGACGATCGTGGATCTCGGGTCAGACTGACTTCGGTTAACTTTTACGAACTTTGAAGTGGAACTACGGTTGGTTGACCTCTTAACAGGTGTTCGACTAGTGCACGGGATTTCGGAGGAGGAAGTATGACGGAAATTTTGAGGTAAGGACTTTCGGTAACCTCTCAGACCCAGAAAACTCGTGTTCGACGGTTAAGAAGAATGCACCATGGGACGTCCTTACCGACACGAAAGGAAGTGATGTTAGGTCACAGTTGTCTAACTGAAATGACAAACACCGTTTTCCTAGGTTCAAACCAAGTCATTATATTGACGTCCAGAATCATACAATGTACTAATAAAATATAGGTAACAAAGTAAAATTGTAATAAACTATTTTATAAGGTGGATGGAATCTATAGGTTACCATCCGATTCCGTTGAATGAATCATGTCTTATAAAGACTCTGTATATTCTCTAAATGTCTACGTCGGATTTAAGTTAATGGAGATTAGACGGGAGTCGAAAACAACTAAATTTGTAAGAAATTTTTTACTCTTATTTTTTACTATGTTTTAATACAACAACTCACGATAACTGGTATATCTTCTCTAAAACAATAGATAGAGGAAAGAAGGATGTAGTCATAAACAAAATCCGTGAGACAACAAAGTATAGAATGGACAAATTTATACCATCAGTGAGTATAGTGTAAATAGAAAATAAAGAGACTCAGGACGAACACATTATTATTCTACCTATGTCAAAATGAACGGGACAAGTGGAATTTACGATGGTACTTCTGGTGTATCATTAAAGTATACGTTTTGATGAACTACTTAATAGACACGAGATGATTAAATCTAATTATCTGGTGTTATGAATGAACATTTAGCGAACTTTCGGAATAATTCTCAGGATTCTGTGAAGATCTATATTAAGTAAATATTACATTATACTGAGATTAGTAAATTCTTCGCTATCCTTTCGTTACCGAAACCTCAACCCATATAGAAAGGAACAATCTCTATTCTCTGACTCGATGTCACTTTTCTACGTTACCTTAATAAGACAAACCTATTTAATAGGTGATTTAGTTTTTCTATTAGGTAAACAAAGAATGATTAAAATCATCAAAAATGAGACAAAAACCTTCAAATATTAAGACGGTGATTTCTGACATGTTCAAATGTATTACATTCCATTTCCCATTAAAAACTGAATAAATGTGTCGTAAAAGCGTATTTTTATTTATATAGGAAAAGAACTTACCGTGACTGAGAAGTAACTTTATGTGTATTCAAAGAAAATTTTTACCTGTAAACACATTTGAAAAAAGTAGCCCTTCTTATTAATACAATGATGACAAAGGTCACTGGTTTTATCGGAGTTTCAAGGGGAGTCGAACTGATTTGAAATCTGTCCTAAGAAGAATTCCCCAAATACGGGATTGGAGGTAAAAGAATATCGTGAATGAAATCTTATGAACATTAATGTATAACAAAGAGACGGAAAACTACACATTCCCCCAGAGAACGGTCAAAACGTTGGGTTCTTTTAGAAAGAGTTTTTGGACCTTTGGTAGGAGAACTTTACAGTTTAAAACTTCTGTACTTCTTATATCGTGGGGATAGACATTCAGAGACACATTTCCATCCTTGGATTGAAATATTTCACGATCAATTCGTTTACGTCTACCATATTAGTGTAACTGGTCTGAAAGGTGATGAAGTCGGACTATGAATTTTCAGTAGAACGAAAAACAAAGTTGACTCAACTCGAGAGACGTTATCAAGACTTATTTCAGAAGAAATGGACAAATTACCGTAGACCGCGTTGAAAGGAAGTCATTCTCTTTTATAGTAAGTATATTGACTTAGTAATGTAATAAATAGTCCTGCAAGTTTCGGTATAAACCTTGAATCCGTTATTACATTCTTTGACAGGATAAGTCAAGATCTAAGAAACACCGAATTGTTATCTTTAAACAAAGAGTGTCAAGACCTATAACCTTTCAATCTCTTATTCTACGGTGGGTTTGTCCTCTGTTTTTATAATTATGTTCAAAATTTTTTACTTTCGTTGGATACTCTAAATAGTGTCTTTCGTACGGTTGGATAGGTATTATCCCCAAAGTCTTCACCTCCTTTCATTCTTTCCCTAACTTTCGCATAAAGTTCTTTAATTTTAACGTTTACAGGGTTTAAACTTCTTCCTTTACCTATAGGTCCATCTTCGTCGTGTCTCCAAGGGTTTCTTCTACTTAGGTTTGTCTGTATAGTATTAAATTACTATATCTCTCTCAAGATTTCCGTTATTCTCTTTTTTGTTTCCCAGTCAATGTTCCTTTAAGGGTATTCCGATAGTCGTCTAAAAAGATGTCTTTAAAACGTCTGGTCTTCCCTTACCGTTTTATGCATTCAGGACTTTACCTTTTGGGACGTTTAATCCTACAAAATGGATCGATATAGTAGTAAATCTTATCTTTCCACTCTCTTAAAGAGTCCGTTCGTTTTTGATTTTCTTATATCGTTAGGTGTATACATATACACTCCTCCCCCTCTACACCTCACACCTCCCTCTCTACACTCCACACACCCCCACTCCCACATTTATACTCTAACGAAATACAACTCCCTTTCTGACCCTGTTTACACTCTTCCCATTCTGCCTCACAGCTCCCGTTCTACTCCACAGTTACATACAAGTCTCTCTCAGTCCCCAAAACATCCTTCTCTTCATCCACACACACACAAACTCCTCCCTCTCTGTCCAACCTCATACACACATCTGTTACCCCATACCCACACTTCCTTCTCTACTCCATATCCCCCTCTCTACACGGATACACATACAGCCTCAGTCCCTTTTCTCTGTTTCACAATAAACACCCTCCCACACACACATCTCTTCTCCAACAACATATACCTCTCTTCCCCTACTCATTCACTACCCTCTCTACTCACACACACACCTCTCTGCTGAACCCACACCTCAATTCTGTACGTACAGATACAATGACACGTACACCTTTTACTACATACACCTCCCTCTCTACCTAAACACACATACATATCTACTTCTCTAACCCCAACACCTTCTCTATCCTCCTACTCCTTTTCTCTACGTCTCGTCACACTCCCTCTCTTTCCACACACACACGAAAACACACACCTCACTATCTTCAGTTACACACACGTGTGTCTTTGACCCCATACTCACACCTCCTTCTGTCCACAGTCAAACACCCGTCTCTTACCCAACATTTATACCTACCTACCTCCTCCGTAACACACACATCTTTCTCTTCCCATGTCCTTTTCTACCCACACCCACACCTCTCTCTGACCACACACTCATGTACCTCCATGTTTCCCCACACACACACCTCCCTCCCCACCCTCATACACCCCACATACACTTACTTGTCTATCGTATACCCAGAAACCCCCCAAAAGACTTGTCTGATCCCACACACATACACACGTACACACATCTCTCCTCCAACCACACACACCTTTCTCTCTAATCCACTCACTTACCTCCCTCTCTTTTCACAAACACATACACCTCTCTGACTCCACCCCTACACCTCCTTCCTTATCCCAACACCACACGAACACACTCACTACCTCAAACCCACACTAAAACTTCTCTGTTCATACACACAACATACATCTCTCCTTTACACACACACACAAATCTCTCTCTACCCCCTATACTTTTCTCTCTGTTCCACGATAACACACAACCAAGTATATACACACCTCTCAACCCACAACCACAACTCCCACTCTTTCCCCAATGTCTTCTCTGCACATACATACACTCTCTCTCGACCCCCACACGCTCCACTGGTCTCTCACACCTCCGTTTATAACCACATACAGAGACACACACAAATATACATACTTCTTTCTTTTTCCACGTACACACGCATACCTCCTCCCGCTCTCTACGTCCCTACATACATCTGTCATCCGACTCATACACAAGTACACGCGATCGCCTGTCTAACCTCACAAATACCTCCTCCCAGTACATACATTTACATAACGTATCTTTCTACAAACGACACTGTCTTCTCTTTATCAACATACCCTACACAAACACATCTCTTCCCCACCAACTCATACCTCCCTCACAACCCCGCTCACTCTCCTCCCTCTATACCCACCCAAACAAATAGACACAAACCTCTCTGACCCGACACACACGCAGACATACACGTACCCCTTTCTGTCCACACACACACATCATCTTTTTCCACACACATTAACACATATATCTACGACCCCGATTGACACCTCAATCTCTGATCCCACTCCTACAAACTCACCTCTCTCATCACACACACATACAATGTCACATACCTGTCGGTCCCTACCCCAACGTCTCCCACCTTGTTCCCACACCTACACCTCTTTACCCCAATCGTGCATAAAAACCTCTCTGTCCACACACATACACACCACCCTTTTTGTTCACACATAGACACATCCCTTTCTACTACCCACTTCTACCACTTTGGCTTATAGTCCCACACATCCACAGACACCTTTCAAACCATATACCCATAACTACCACCCTGTCCAACACCTCCCTCTCTACTCCCCCACACACACATACCTCCCTCTCCGTTCCCACACGTATACACACACATTCCTCTCTACCCACACACAGACACCTCCCTTTCTACCCTGACAAACAAATCTCTCTTTGACCCCAAGACTTCCCTCTCTGTCGGTCTACACCTTCTCATAAGTCCATACTAAACCTCTTTCTACTCACACCAACGAACACACCTCTCTGTACACACACAAACATACACATGTCTACTCTCTACACATCTCCCTCTCCGTCCCACACGCCCACACACACATACCTCCCTCTCTACTTCAAACCCAGAAACACTCACACACCTCTGACCACATACACACGTCTCTATCCCCACACACACACACAAATATTTGTATCTCTACCAACACAACACCACTTACTACCACTCCACACCTCTGTCTTTACACACACACACACACACAAAGACACCTATCTACTACTTAACACACACTCACACACACACACACACACACACACACACACACACACATCTCTCTCTCTCTACTACCATTCTCTCCCATCATACCCCTCACAAACACATCTCTTTACCAATAGTACATATCTCCCTCACAACCCCACTCACTCTGTTCCCTCTCTACCCACAAATACACGCAACCACATATCTGACACCACTTCCACACCTCTGTCCTTGCCCATACCCACATTAAAACTCACACCTCTTTACCCAAAATGTACACAAAACACTCTCTACCCAAACATACCCATTCCGTCTCTACGTCATATCTAGACACACACAGACCTCTGTGACCCGAGACACACAAACACTCGTACACCCCTCTCTGGACCCACACACACACATCACACTACACACACACACACACACACACCTATTTGATGCCACACACACGAACCCATACTCATCCCTCTCTCTTTCTGTACAAACATATACAAACACCTCTCGACTTACATATACCCTCCACGTCCTCTCTGTCCACTCACACACACACATCTCTGACCTCATACCTACACCGTAATTTCTACGGACTCACACACACACGTACACACGTGCACACACATACACACACCTACCTCTCTTCTCTCCACACCCATCCCTCATTCTCCACAGAGACATAAATATCCCTTTCTAGTCACCAACGTCTCTCTTTCTCTCAATTACCCTATCTTTCTTCCCCATACACCTTCTTCTTCCCCCACACTCAAAAGTCACATACCTCTCTTCTCATACACATACACACAAAACATCTCTGACCCCTCACACTCAAAACATGTCTCTGGTTACACACACATAGTTCACTGACCCAACACCGACACCTCACACTCAACCTCCCCACAACCACTCTTCCTCCACACACAAACCTCCTTCCCTGTTCACCTGCCTCTTACCTCCTTTTCTGTCTTATCATACCAAAACATACATACACCTCTTAAACCCAATGTACACAAACTCACGTTTCTGACCCTACACACAGAGACACACCTCACTGTCCACACAGTCACACCTCCTTCTCTACCCCTACCACACCTCTATCTCTACACACACACACACACACACATTGTCCTCTCTACACCCATGACACATCTCCCTCTCTCTCACCCCTGTACGTCCCTCTAAGTCCGTCCGACACCTCCTTCTCTAATTACACACGAAACATTCATATACCTTCCTACCTAAACACGTATACACACATACAGGTACACACACCTCTCTAAACCCACACTCACACCTCCCTCTTTACCCATACTCACACACAGACTTTCTGACCCAACATGTACACGTCCCTCTCTACTCCCACAGATACACAAACCTCTCTACCCTCTATACATCTCTGTCCACACATACGTACCTATCTCTCTACGTCGAACCCAGAAACACCCACACTCTCTCACACATAAACTCTTTATCTTCACACGTAAACACACCTCTGACCACACAAACACACCTCCCTCTCCTCCTCCTTAGATATCTTCCTGTCACGTACAGACTTCCTTTCCCACCCGATAACACAGTCACATACACACCTCCCTCTCTGTACCACACACACACACCTCTCCGAACCGAGACACACACAAACACTCTCACCCCTCTCTCTGGACCCATGTACTCACACACACACACCTATGACACTATACAAACACCCATACACACCCCTCTCTGACCCGACAAACCTTCCTCTCTACACAGACGTACACCTCCTTCTCTACCCCTTACCTCCTTCATTGTCCCACGACACACCACACACATCTCTTCCTCATCAAACACAAATCCCTCTTTCCTCATATCTACACCTCACCCTCTATCGCCACACCTCCCTCTCTGTCTCTCAGAGACACACAACCCCATATCCATACACACTTCTCAATGAACATACATCCACCACTCCTCTCTACACCCAACACCTCTCTGACCCCACATGTACACCTCCTTCTCTACAAACACACACATCTCGGACTCAAAACACTCATCTCTCCGTCTGACCAACTCCTCCCTCTATACAACCCCATCATCTCTCTCTTTACTCCCCTGTACATACCACATGTCCACCCCACACCTCCCTCTCTGCCGGAACACCTAACACATACACCTGTCTTCCCACATACACAGACACATCTCTGACCCCATACTCATACCTCCTTTTGCACACACCCACGTACCTCCCTGACCTCACACTTGTGTCCTCTCTCCCGTACACACACCTCTCTACCCTCTACACGTCTCCCTTTCTGACCCATACACCGTACACACACTTACAGACACATCTCTGACGACATACACACTCTTTTGACGCTAACACATACACTCTAAAGACACTGAAATCTCTGACCTCGTCTTACACAACTCGGTACTTCTCTACACCTTTGTCTCTACCCCTCACACCTCCCTCTGAGTCCCTCCCTGTACCTCCCTCTCTGTCACAAACCCGTACACCTCTCTGACACCACATTCACATTTCCCTCTTTGTCCCCACACGTAGACACCTCTCTTCCCTCCACACAATCCCTCTATACCCACACACGCACACCTTCTTCTCTGTACCACACACACACACACACACACATATCTTTGTCCCTACCCAGACCCACACCTATCTCACCCTACACAAACCTCCCTCTCTGCACATAGACTCTCACATCTTTCTCTGCCACCCCACAGTTCCTCGACTGTCCCACAGTCACACACGTACCTTACAACAGACATAACACACACTCCCATGAATCCCACTCAGCTCTCAATTCCTCCCACTCAGTCCACACACAGACACCTCCCTCTTTACCCAAACACACATCTATAAGTACATACACATCTCTTCTCTAACCCCAACACTTCCCTCTCGGTCCTCTCAAATACCTTCCTCTCTACTGTCTTATGCCTCCTTCTAAGTACCCCACCCATATCTCCCTCTCTTTCTATACACCCACAAAAACACACTCACACACATTTCTAACCCCATACTCACACCTCTCTGTCCACATTCATACACCCCTCTCTGACCCCACATATACACCTCCCTCTCTATCCCCACACACACCTTTCTGTAATCGACCCATATCCCTTTTTACCCACAACCCCCCCAACAACTTCCTCTCTACGACAAAGAAGAAAACCTCAGACACACACGGACACATATACCTCTCTGACCACGGACACATATACCTCCATCTTTTACCGAACACATCCCTCTCTACAGCCCTATATTCACACACTCAAACACCTACCCCTCTGTGTTTTACCCTGATACACATACAAAACACCTCTATGATCCCTTACAGTGAGATATGTACACCTCTCTGTCCCCCATACACACACATCTCTGACCCCACACAAACTTACCTCTCTGCACACACATATACACACACTTTTTCTGTACCCTTATACCTCCCTCTCTGTTCCGTACACCTCCTCTCTTCTCCCACAACCACACACAACCCCACACACAAACCTCTCAACTCCCACACCCACGAAACCTCCTCCTCTTTACCCACACACAGACACTTCCCTTACAACTCAATCTCACACACACACCTCCCCCTCTGACCCCATACCTACACTCTCTCTCTGTTCCTATATCTCCTCTCTACACGTGCACACACGCATAGTCCTACCTCTCTGTACCGACATACCCACATCTCTTCTGTAACATATACTCGTCTCTCCACCTCACTCACTCACCTTCCTCTCTTACTCATAGACACACATACTCTCTACCCATTCCCACACCTCCCCCCTAGTCCCAATACACGAACATACCTCACTATCTCAAACTCACATGAAAACCTCTGCACACACACACACACACACACACACACACACACACACAATCCCTCTACCCCCGTACCTCTCTCTCTACCCACAATAACCCACGGTCACGTACACACATATTTCTCAACTCAAACACACCCACAACTCCCACTATTCCCCCAACAACTCCCTCTGTTTTGACATACACACCTCTATGTCTTTCGACAACTACACAATTTACTAACCCACACCTCCGTGTTACCCACACATAAAGATACAGACCTCTTTCCACACACCGCCCCTCCCTCACTTCCCCTCACACACCTCCCTCTCTGTCCCCTTACACATCTCTCTTTCTATATCCGATCCATATACACAACACAAACACACATATTTCTGACCCAACTGACACGTACACACACACACACACACATCTCTGACCGTACACAAACCTCTCTGACCTCATAAAAGCCTCCTCTCGACGTACACATATACATACACTCCTTTCTCTCTACACAGACACAGTCCTTTCTCTTTCAACATACCCCCATACAAACATATCTCTTCTCAGACTACACAAACCTCACTTTCTACCCAAAAAAATATGGAGACAAGTACACCTTTCTGACCCGACACACGAATATAAACGAACAAATATTGCACACACATACATCTTTGTCTGTACGAATACTCACAAACACACACACGTATCTATGACCCCAAGTTGTACCTCCATTTCTACATCCACTCCCATAGACAAACCTTTCTAATCACACACACACATACACACACACACACACACACACAATGACACACACCTATCTGACTCTACCACAATACCTCCCTCCTTCACTCACACTAATACACACACTTCTTTACCCCAAATGTACACAAAAAAGTCTCTATTCATACACACGTAACTTCTTCTTTAACCACACACAGACAAATCCTCTACCGTTCTCACTTGTAGTTGAAAGATCCTTAGTCACTTGATTCTACCTGATCTTACCCACTTAAATTGAGTCTACCGGTAATATAGATGATGACGTCCGTCCTTAGGGAGTCTTCTTTACCTCATCGGTAGTATCTTTTGTTTTCTCAGGCTTTACGTCATGAACCTACGTTAGAGTTTTTGCTGTCTTACTAGAGACAAAGGTTCCGTTTGGTAAGTTATAGTGCCATTAGGTTCAGATACGGGGTTGGTCATTGAGACTTCTTCGACTTCAACTTGCCAAGATATTTCTGGATGTTCTGGAAACTCTTGATTGTGGGTTTTTTCTACAGTAAAAGTAATATCCCCTGACCTTACGTTTTCATCCTTCATATCTTTGTGGACCTTATTGTCCGTTTAAACCGGAACCTTATGTCCTACCCCGTCTCGTTTCTCTCAAAACGGTTCTCTTACGTGACCAGTATCGTTTGTGGGAGAAGGTCGTTGTGTTCTCTTCTGAGATGTGTACCTGTAGTGGTCTACCAGTTGTGGCTTTAGACTAATATAAGAAACGTCGGTTTCTACCTCTTCGAGATATGTCAGTCGTTTTTGTTCTGACCCTCGACTGACACCGAGTCTATTATTTGAGGAATGACGGTTTAAGTCTGAATTTAACTTCTTTCATCCCTTTTGGTTATCTGTTAAGTCCACACTGGATTTAGTTTAGGAAATACTAATATGTCACTTTCACTCTTTATCTAAATCCCCTGATCTAGACTATCTCATGGACTACTTGATACCTGTCTCCAAGTACGGTGACATATCCTCTATCCCTAGTTCTAG
This sequence comes from Capra ibex, assembly GCA_006410555.1. NCBI lineage: Eukaryota > Metazoa > Chordata > Mammalia > Artiodactyla > Bovidae > Capra > Capra ibex. The sequence continues at coordinate 32,716,852 of SJYO01026388.1, forward strand.
TATGGGTTCTTTTTCTTTACGTTTTCCTTTTTACCGACAGACTACTCCGGAATGTTTATCGAACTTTTCTTTTCACTTTTCGTTTCCCTGTTTCCTTTCTATATGGGTAAACTTACATCTAAAGGTTTCTTATCGTTCTTCTCTATTCTTTCGGAAGGAGTCCCCAGTTACGTTTCTTTATCTCCTTTTGTTATCTTACCCTTTCTGATCTCTAGAGAAGTTCTTTTAATCTCTGTGGTTCCCTTGTAAAGACCTCGGCTAATATGTCTCACTTCATTCGGTCTTTCTTTTTGTGGTTATGTCATATGATTGTGTATATATACCTTAAATCTTTCTACCGCTACTACTGGGACATACGTTCTATCGTTTTCTCTGTGTCTACACATCTCGCCTGAAAACCTGAGTCTCCCTCTCCCTGTCCCACCTTACTAAACCCTCTTACCGTAACTTTGTACATATGATAGTACATTCTTAGCTTAGCGGTCAGATACAGGTTACGTCCTATGTCCTACGAACCCCGACCACGTACCCCTACTGGGTCTCTCTACAATACCCCTCCCTCCACCCTCCGCCCCAGTACAAACCCTTGCGTACATGTGGGCACCATCTAAGTACAGTTACATACCGTTTTGGTTATGTCATAACATTTCATTTTATTTCATTTTTATTTTTAATTTTTTTTAATTTTTTAAATTTTTTCCTGTCTTTACCATACCTGGATTCTCTTCGTCTTCTATAATTCTTCTCCGTCGTTCTTATGTGTCTTAACATGTTTTTATAGAAGTGCTGGGTCTATTAGTGCTACCACACTAGTGAGAAGATCTCGGTCTATAGGACCTTACATTTCAGTTCACCCGGAATCTTTCGTAGTGATACTTGTTTCGGTCACCTCCATTACCTTAAGGTCAACTCGATAAATTTTAAGATTGTCTACTACGACACTTTCACGACGTTAGTAATACAATCGTTTAAACCTTTTAAGTTGTCACCGGTGTCCTGACCTTTTCCAGTCAAAAGTAAGGATAGTGTTTCTTTCTGTTACGGTTTCTTACGAGTTTGATGACGTGTTAACGTGAGTAGAGTGTGCAATCATTTCATTACGAGTTTTAAGAGGTTCGGTCCGAAGTCGTTATGTACTTGGTACTTGAAGGTCTATAAGTTCGACCAATATCTTTTCCGTCTCTTTGGTCTCTAGTTTAATGGTTGTAGACGACCTAGTAGTTTTTTCGTTCTCTCAAGGTCTTTTTGTAGATAAAGACGAAATAACTGATACGGTTTCGGAAACTGACACACCAAGTGTTATTTGACCTTTTAAGACTTTCTCTACCCTTACGGACTGGTGGACTGGACGGAAAACTCTTTGAACATACGTCCGCTCCTTCGTTGTCAATGTTGACCTGTACCTTTTTGTCTGACCAAAATTTATCCCTTTCCTCATACAGTTCCAACATATAACAGTGGGACGAATAAATTGAATATACGTCTCATGTAGTACTCTTTACGACACGACCTTCTTTGTGTTCGACCTCAGTTCTAACGACCTTCTTTATAGCCCTTAGAGTCTATGCGTCTACTGTGATGGGAATACCGTCTTTCACTTCTTCTTGACTTTTCGGAGGACTACTTTCACGTTCTCCTCTCACTTTTTCAACCGAATTTCGAGTTGTAAGTCTTTTGATTCTAGTACCGTAGACCAGGGTAGTGAAGTACCGTTTATCTACCCCTTTGTCACCGACTGAAATAAAAACCCCTCGAGGTTTTAGTGACGTCTACCACTAACGTCGGTAATTTAATTTTCAACGAATGAGGAATCTTCCTTTTAATACTGGTGGGATCTGTCGTATAATTTTTCGTTTCTGTAATGAAACAGTTGTTTCAAGGTGGATCAGTTCCGATACCAAAAAGGTCATCAGTACATATCTACATTCTCAACCTCATATTTCTTTCGACTCGTGACTTATTAAATACCAAAACTTGACGCCACAACCTCTTCTGAGAACTCTCAGGGAACCTGACGTTCCTCTAGGTTGGTCAGATAGGATTTCCTCTAGTCAGGACCCACAAGTAACCTTCCTGACTACAACTTCGACTTTGAGGTTTTGAAATCGGAGGTCTACACTTCTCGACTGAGAAAACTTTTCTGGGACTACGACCCTTTCTAACTCCCGTCCTCCTCTTCCCCTACTGTCTCGTACTCTACCAACCTACCGTAGTGGTGGAGTGACCTATACTCAAACCCATTTGAGACCCTCAACCACTATCTGTCCTTCCGGACCGACGACACCAAGTGTCGCAGTGTTTATCAGTCTGTACTGACTCACTGACTTGACTTGACAAATCCCTCTCTACCTCCACGTTACCCTCTCTATTCCATAGTCACAGACCTCTAAACTCACACATAGTAACAACTTACACTCCAATACCTCCCTCTCTGTGTTAATACACACACACACACACACACGCACACACACATCCCTTTCTAACAACGAATTCCCTCTCTGGTCCGTTTACCCTTACTCTGTACCCTCACAGACGTTTCTTTTGTCACAAATAAGAACCACATATTTATCTACCCACACATCACGAAACCTCTTTGACCTTTCACACACAAACACAACTCTCTACACACACACACACACGTCTGAAACAACACTCACAACTACCTCTTTATACACAAACACTCAGTTCGGTACCCTAATCATTCCCTCGCGGTCTCCTCACGACTACCTCTCATCCTCCAGTGCGCAAACCTCCTTCTCTGTCACCGTGTACAAAGACCACCTCTGATCTTACACACACACACACACACACACACACACACATCCGTCTTTACTCAGAAACACACACCTCCCTCTCTGTCCTTCTTACAAATCTCCCTTCCACCATCTACACACCTCCCTCTCTTCCCGATAACACTTCCACATATAAACCTCCCTCTCCACACCCCCCCACATGTCTTTAGTCCGAAACACAATAAACAATTCGTGTCCTCCTCTCTGAATCCACTTACAAACACACACCTGTCTGAAACTACACATACCCATACACACCCCTCTCTGGTCTCACACAAACCTTCCTATCTTCACATACGTACACTCTCTACCTCCATACTTCCCTCATCGTCCCAACACACCCCACATACATCTATTCCCCAATAAAACACAAATCCTTCTGTACTCCTATACCCACACCTCACCCTCTACCCCAACAACTACTACCTCTCTACCATAATCACACACAACCCCATACAGACACACACACTTCACAACCCACATACTCTCACAATTCCCATTCTACCCCCAACACCTCCCTCTCTGATCCCACGTATATGCCTCCCTCTCTACCCAAACACAAACACACACACACACCTCTGACCCAACACACACACCTCTCCATCAACTCCTCCCTCTATACAAACCCCCTTACTCCTTCTTTAACTCCCCTACACTTTCCTCTAAAGTCACCCCCACGTTTTCCTTCTCTGTCCGAACACTAAAAAACACATACACCTCTCTACCCACATATACAGAAACACAAACACTCACATCTCCGATCCCATATCTAACACCTCCCTCTTTGTCTGTATACTCACACACCTCTCTACTCATATTTACACCTGTCTCTCTAACGTCACACCCACCTCTCTACCCTCTACACTTCTCTTTGTCTGACCCATACACTCACACAAACACACACACACCTCCCTCTCTACGTCAAACCCAGAATCACCATCCCACATACAAGACACATCTTTGAACACATACACACACACATCTCTAACCACACGTACGCCACTCACCACTTCTCACACCTTTGTCTCTACCCATTTACAGACACACAAACAGAAAGACATATACCTCCTTCTTTCGCCCCACACAAACACACACACACATCTCTACCGATATACACAAACACACGTGTACATCTCTAACCTAACGTAAACCTTCTCAGTACTCACACGTTATTTCTTTCTCTACACCCCACACCTCCCTCTATGTCCCAACATACCCCTACACAAAAACATCTCTTCCCTGTAAACACTTACCTTCCTCATAGTCTCACTCACTCATCCCCCTCTCTACCCACAAAAACATACAATCTGATCCTTATTACCCTATTACCTATCTGACCCCATCCCAACACCTCTCTCCTTGACCCCACATCCGTATTAATGTACACACCTCTTACCCCAAACACACACAAAAACTTCTCTACCCATACGCACCTACTTCCGTCTCTACGTCACCCCAGACACACAGATCTCTCTGGTCCGAGATACACAAAGACTCGTACACCCCTCTCTGACACACATCCGTCTGACACCACACACACACCCATATACACTTCTGACCCACAGAGCTTCCCACTCTACACACGGACACATATCTCCCTCTCTACCACCCATCTCCGTTTCTGTCTCCGACATCTCACTCTCTCTCCCACAATCACACACGACCCTACACACACACACACACACACACACACCACTCAACCACATACACCCACCATTCCCACTCTGTTCAAACACCTCACTCATACACACTTGTCTCTCTACCCAAAATACCCCACCTTTATGTGTATACACATACACATCTCTTACCTCATACCAACACCTCAATTTCTACACAAACACACACAAAGACACACATGTACTTCTCTGTCTTCCACACCCCTACCTCTATTCCCGACAAACACACATATGTACATTGACACATCCTCTCTGACTACCAACGTCTTTCTCTGTCCTACTTACCCTTCGTCTCTACCCCCACACACCTTACTATGTCTACACACCCAAAACCAATATGTCTCTTTTCTCACACACATTTCTGACTTAGCACCGACACACCTCTCTCTACATGTAGACACACAGTTCGTTATCACAACAGACACTCCTCCTTCTCGGTCTCCTCACACCCTGTGTTCAGTCTCCAAGTACACACCTCCCTGTCTTTTCGGACTACCTCACTTTCTGTCCCCTCATAACACACAAACACACATCTTATACCCGTCGCAGACACACCCACCTCTAACCCCACACACAAAACCACACATACACACAGACACACCTCGTTGTCCACACAGTTACACCTCTTTCTCCGTAAGAACACCTCTCTGTCTCATATAGACGTGTTTACCCACACACACACACACACACACACACTTTCCTCTCTGTCTCTACACACTGTACACACACTTTCTGATACCAACCCACATCTCCCTGTCTACCCATGTGTCTACCTCTCTGTGTACACACATACATATCTTATACCAGTCTCATGTAAACACATAACTCTGACCCCATACACACAGACAGACACACTTACATAAATCTCTGACCCGACACCTACACGACTCGGTACCCTCCCACATCTTCTCCTCTACTCTACACCTCTTACTCTGTCCGTACACACACATACACAAACACACCCATCTCTCTGACCCTACATAAACCTCCCTCTCTACACACATAGACTCTCACATCCCTCTGTCACCCTACACCTCCCTCTCCTCCACCCCACACCTCTTTCTTCGTTGAACCTAAAAATACACATGTCTCTCTAACCATATACACAGACACACACACATCTCTGACCCCCTACTCACATCCTCTCTTTGTCGAACACACACACACACACATCTTTGACTTCATTTTCCACCTTCCTCTCTACCCCACGAACCACACCTATCTACCCTCTACACATCTCCTTCACTACTCTACGCACTTCCACACACACCTCCCTCTCTGTTTTAAACCCAGAAACACCCCACATACTACGACCCTCACTAACCCCCGTCCTCCTCTTCCCCTGTTGTCTCCTACTCTACCGACCTACCGTAGTGACTGAGCTACATGCACTTAGACTCACTTGAGACCCTCAACCACTACCTGTCCCTCCGGACCGCACGACGCTAAGTACGCCAGCGTTTCTCAGCCTGTGCTGACTTGCTGACCTGACTGGGTTACAAGCACCTATGACCCCACACCCACACATCTCTACCCACACTGACTCTCTTTCCCACACACCTCCGTCTCCAACCACATACAAACACACATACAAGGACACACACTTCCTTCTTTCCTCACACATAGAAACCCCTCTTTCCACCCCTCACTCACCTCCCTCCCTGTCTACACCACATACACAGACATTTCTAACCCGACATAAATACGCATACATGTACTCAGAGGTGTGTGCACCTTTCTGACCTAACACAAACCTCCTCTCAGCACACACATACACAGACATACCCCTCTCTACACCCTAAACTTCCCTCTCTCTCCCAACATACTCCCACACAAACACATCTGCTCCTCAACATATATCTGCCTCACAGTCTTACTCACTCACCTCCCTCTTACCTAAGAAGACCTACACACACATACATCTCTCTCTCTTCCTCTAGATTTCTCCGTCTCTTCTACATCCCCACACATACACACACACACGTACACACACACATCCCTCCCTAACCACCAACGTCCTATCTGACCCACTTACGCCTACCTGTCTCCTCCACAGACCCAAAAGTCACATACCTTCCAACTCACACACAGACACACACATGTCTTACCCCTCACATAAACTCACACACACACACACACACTCACACACACACACACACCTCTCCGGTGTCACCTTTACACACATACACATCTCTCTCTGACTCCACTCCCACACTTACCTCTCTCTCCTATGTCTCCCTCTCTGTACGGCACACACACACCTCCCTCTTTACCTCACACACACACACACTTCCCTCTCTGTCAACACACGCACCTCTCTCTGTATCCCTACACACCTCCCTCTGTATTCACAAACATATACACCTCATTGAACCCATCCCCACATCTCCCCCTTTTTCCCAACTCCTACACGACACACCTCACTACTCCAAACCCACACAAAAACCTCTCTCTATACACACACACACATACACCTCTGAGATATTTTGAGTCCGACCTTTGTTCTAATGACCCTCTTTATAGTCATTGGAGTCTATACCTGTACTGTGGTCGGATGAATATCTTTCGTTTCTCCTTGTTTTCTCGGAGAACTACTCCCACTTTCTCCTCTCACCTTTTGAACCGAATTTTGAGTTGCAACTTTTTTGATTCTAGTACCGTAGACTAGGGTAGTGAAGTACCGTTTATCTACCTCTTTGTTACCTTTGTCACACTCTGAAATAAAAGAACCCGAGGTTTTAGTGACATCTACCACTGACGTCGGTACTTTAATTTTCTACGAACGAGGAACCTTCTTTTAGATACTGTTTGGATCTGTCGTATAATTTTTTGTCTCTGTAGTAAAACGACTGTTTCCAGGTAAATCAGTTTCGATGCCAAAAAGGTCATAAGTACATATCCACACTCTCGACCTGATATTTCTTCCGACTCTCGTCTTATTGGATAGGAAAACTTGACACCACGACCTGTTTTGAGAATTCTCAAGGAACCTGTCGTTCCTCTCGTTGATCAGTTAGGATTTCCTTTAGTTGTGACTCATGAGTAACCTTCCTGACTACGACTTTGACTTCGAGGTTATGAAACTGGTGGACTACGTTTCTCGACTGAGTAAACTTTTCTGGGACTACGACCCTTTGTAACTTCCGTCCTCTTCCACTGTTGTCTCCTACTCTACCAACCTACCGTAGTGACTGAGTTACCTGTACTCGAACTTATTTGAGGTTCTCTATCACTTCCTGTTCCTTAGGACCGTACGACGTCAGGTACCCCACCGTTTCTCGACCTGTACTGATACGACTTGTTGTTTACACCTCTCTTTTCCATACACATATACACCCCTCTTTACCCCCACACCTTCCTTTCCGTTACACAATGACACACAACCATGGAGACACACACCTTTCAACCCACACCCATAACTCCCACTCTACCTCAAACACCTCCTCTGTGTATACACACGTGTCTCTGTCGATGCCCACACGATTCACTACCCCCTCACACCTCTGTCTCTACTCATCCACAGAGATACACATATACACACGAAGAGATGTACCTCTTTCCACACGTACACATCCCTCGTCCCCCTCACACACCTCACTCTTTGTACCACACCCAGACATACACTAACACACACACCTCACTGACATGACACACACGAATACATGTACACACCTCTCTGACCTAACACAAACCTCCTCTCAGTACACACATACACAGATGTCCTCCCTACACCCCACACCTGCCCCTCTGTGCCAACATACCGTCATACAAACTTATCTCTTCCTCGACACATACCTCCCTCACATACCTCCCACTCACTCACTTTCCTCTTACCTACAAAGACCCAAACACAGACACATACGCGTCCTCTCTTCCCACCACACCTGTCCCTCTCTTCACAACACACAGAAATACGTACACCTCTCTGACCCCACATTCACACTCCCCTCTTTGTTGTCCCTACGTTCATATAGACCACTCTGACGCCACCTTTAAACCTCCGTCTTTACACCCACACACAGACTTCTCTTCTATTCACACAATCAACTTCTACACACACCCATACACACACAAACCTCGAACTCTGTGTCACACCCAGATAGATACACATCCCTCTCTGACCTGATATGTGTACAAACACACACACACCTCTTGACCTCTACAAACACACACATCTCTCACACCATACACAGACCTCCCTCGACTGTCCCGCATCCACACACGCACCTTTCAATAGACATAACACACATTTCCATGAATCCCACTCAGCCCTCAAAACCTCCCTCTCAGTCCGTACACCACACACACACCTCCCTCTTTACCCAAACACACATCTCTATTCCCACACACATACCTCCTTCTCTGACCCCAACACCTTTCTCTCGGTCCTCAAATACCTTCCTCTCTCTCATCCTACACCTCCCTCTCTTTCTAAACACCCACAAAGACACAAACAATACTATCCCACACACACACACACATATACCTCTGATCCGATATTTACACCTCCCTCTCTACCTCCACAGACACGTAGCTCTCAGTAGTCCATCCATATCCCTCTTTACCCACGACACCTGTACACACACTAGTCTCTTTCTCCGATAAAGAAAGAAAAACCCATACCCAGATACGTATACTTACACCTCTCTGACCACACACACATGTACTTCTCTGACCAAACACAGACACACACACACCTCCATCTTTCCTCACACATATATATCCCTCTCTACTCCCTCACCACCCACACAAACACCTATCTCTCTGTGTTACATCCAGAAAGACACAAAAACACCTCTCTGATCTCTTACACTAATACATGGATACGTCTCTATCTAAACACACACCTCTCTGACCCCGCACAAACTTATATCCCTACATGGATACACAAAAACCTCACTCTCTACCCCTACACAACCCTCTCTCTCTCATAACCACACACAACGACACACATACATACCTCTCAACCCATACACTCATAAATCCCACTTAACTCTAAAAATCCACCGAGTTTACAATTTATTAGGTGGACGGTTACGTCTTTCGTGTCAGTCCTCTGCACCCAAACTAGAGACCCAATCCTTCTAGGGGATCTCCTCTTTTGTCGTTGAGTGAGATCATAAGAACGGACCCTTTAAGGTACCTGTCTCTTCGGACCACCCGATGTCAGGTACCCCAGTATTTTCTCAACCTGTACTGACTCGTGTGTGTGTCATGTCATGTTATTATCCCCGAAACCCCTTCTCTTTACCCACACACAGACACCTCCTTCTCTGTAAAATCTCACACTCACACTTACCTCTCTGACCCCACACCATACTTCTCACTCTACTTCTGTGTCTCTCTCTACACACACACACACACACACACACACACACACACATACCTCTCTGTGCGAACCCACATACACACACATCTCTTCTCCTACAACATATGTCTCTTTTTCTACTCCCACTCACTCACCTCCCTCTCTACTCATAGACACACACCTTCCCCTACACCTCCCTCTTTGTTCCAACACCCGCACGAACACTCCTCACTATCCCAAACCCACACTAAACCTCTGCACCCATACACACATACAGATACATCCCTCTTTTATCATACACACATACACACCCTTCTCTACCCCCATTCCTCCCTCTCTGTCACGCAATAACATCCAATCACTTACACGTACACACATCTTAACTCAAACACACCCATGGCTCCCACTCTGTCCCTAACACCTTCCTCTGTGTGCACACACCCCTCTACCCACAACCATACCATTCACTACCCCCTACACATCCGTCTCTACCGACACAGACACAAACATAAAGACGCGTACCCCTTTCCTTCCTGACACCCACCCTTCACTTCCCCTTACACACCTCCTTTTCTATTCCACACCCAAAGACAAACACACACACACATTTATTACCCACCTCATAAATACACACGTACACCTTTTTGACCGTTCAAACATCTCTCTGACCTTACAAAAACCTTCTCTCAACACATACACACCTCCCTCTCTATACCCTACACCATCCTCTTTTTTTCAACATACCCCCACACAAACACATCTCTTTCCCAACATATACCTCCCTCACAGACCTATTACTCACCTCCCTGTCTACCCACAAAAAACAAAGAGACACACACACACGTACACACACACGTCCCCGACCCTACGTACATAAATACACACCCACACCTCTCCACACATAGACACACACATATATCTATACCTCCAACTCTCTTCTCAATCTCTATACGTACATCACAGACACACCTCTCTAATCACACAAACACACACAAGATCACACAAACACACAATGGTACACACCTGACCCTTCTCAACACCACCCTCCTTGACCCTCACTCACGTCAACACGCACACCTCTCTACCCCCAAACGTACACAAAAACCTCTTTGTCCACACAAACATACCTCCGTCTTTACCTACACAAAGATACAAACCTCTGTACTCCCACGTCTCCCTTTCTTTCTCACAGATACAAACACCTTTCAACTGATAGACACTCATGTCCCTGACAGAAACCCACTCTGTCTTACACCTCCCACTCTGTCCTAACACACACACCTTCCCCTCTACTCACCTAAACCTTCTTTTAAGTCCACCTCATACCTTCTTCTGTCCTCTCCCAAACCAACAGAGACCTCTCTCTCTACCCCATACACTTCTGTAGACATCTCCCTCTCACAAACTCACACACACTACCTCCCTGTCTGTACCAAACCCAGAAACACCCTCACACACGTACATACACGCCTCTTACCACACGTACACCCCCAATGAGTCAGAGACTCACACACCTCCGATATCCCACACATACACACACCCCTGACGGTACACACACACGTGTATACACATCTGACACGACACAGACATCTCTACACACACTTACGACACTCATTACCCCTGACACCTTCATCTCTACCCCACATATAAACGTACAAACACGAAAACATGAACCTCCTTCTTTTCCCAAATACATACACACCTCCCTTCCCCCTGACACATCTCCCTCTCTACGTCACACCAAGACACACACATCTGACCCTACACACACACACACACAAACGTACGGGTACACCTCTCTTACTACACATACACACACACACACACACACCTCTCTTGTCTAACACGAACTTCATCTCAGTACAGTCTATGTGCACACACATCTCCCTCTCTACTTCCGACACCTCTGTCCTAACATTCCCCCATACAAACACGACTTTCCCAACAAAAGATACGTTCCTCACAGTCATACTCCCTCACTTACCTCTATACCCACAAACACACATACACGCACCTATCTGACCCCACCCCTCCGTACCCAAATTAAAAGTAACACCTCTTTTCCCCAAACGTACAATAATCTCTCTACCCATACACCCACTCTTCCGTCTCTACGTCACACCCAAACACACACTCAGACCTCTATAGTCAAAGACACACACACACTCGTGTACCTCTCTGAACCTACACACACACCAATACACAACTCTCTCTGACCCCATACAAACCTCCCTCTCTGTATATAGACACACACATATCTCCCTTTCTACTACCTACTTCCCTCTCTGTCCCAGTTATACACAGTCACACACACATACACACTTGTCAACTCACATACACCCACAATTCCCACTATACCACCAACACCTTCCTCTCTTCCTACACACATCTCCCTCCGTACACCCATTTCCCTCCGTACACACATCTCCCTCCCTACCAAAAGACACAAACACACATACATTCATCTCAAACCAACAACGTCCTTCTCTGACTTAACCTTCCTCTCTCCTTCCATAAACGTTTTTCTCTGTCCCAAAACAAAAGAGTCACATGTCTCTCTACTCACACACGTACGATACATCTCTGCTCCCTCAGACACAAATACACCTCTCTGCACACACACGAACACACACACATCTTTGACCTCACACCTTTCTCTGTCTACCCCCTGTATCTCTCTGTGTCTTTTTGCACACACAAAGACACACCTTCCTCTTTACCCACACACATGTACACATCTCTACCGACATTACTCACTATCACAGTATATCCGTTCCTACTCACAGACACAGAGACACATTCTTCCTTCTTTCCTCGCTGACACACACACAAACATCTCTGACCCGACACCCACACGTATACACACGTACACTTCTTTAAACACCGACACACACACCTCTCTCACCTAACAAACCTCCTCACAACACCCACATACACAGACATCTCCCTCTCCACACCCTAAACCTCCCTGTCTGTCCCAACGTACCTACACAAGTACTTCTGTTCCTCAACATATACCTCCTACACAGTTCCTCAACACATACCTCTTTTACAGAGAAAGTCACCTCTTTCTCTACCTATAAAGACCCAAACACATACACACCTATCTGACCTCACCCCAACACGTCTCTCTTTATCCATGTCCACATAACCACACACCTTTTTACCCAAAATGTTCATAAAAACCTCAACCTGTAAACACCCACCTTCCTCTCTCTACACACACACTCGTACACCTGTCTCTCTCAATCTCCAATTCACAAACCTCCCTTTCTACCGCACCCCCTACCTCCTTCTCAGTCTACACACATCTTAGACCCAACACACACAAACATACATCTCTGACCTCACTCACAAAACCACAACACCCACAGACGTACACACCTGTTGTCCTCACAGTTACACCTCCCTGTCTACCATCCCAACACCTCTCTCTGACCACAGACACACATCCCCGTCTACCCTCCTGACACACCTCCTTCTGTCTCGTCCCCACACCTTCCTTTCTCTTACCCCTATACCTCCTTTTAAATCCGTCCCTCACCTCCCTCTCTACCTACATACCAAAACCGACACACACCTCTCTCTACACAAACACAAACCCCCTTTGTCCTGATTCTTACACACGCACTTTGACCCAACATGTACACCTCTCTCTCTACCCACACATATAAACTTCTCTGTCCACTACACATCTCCCTCTCCCCACACACACACAGTTCTCTCTCTGTCAAACCTCTCTGAGACCATAAACATGTCTCGGACCCTACAAACACCCATCCCTCTTTGTTTACCCATACATCCACATCTCCCCTCTCTACCCGATAACACTCCTACATACAGAACTCCTTCTTTGTGTCATACATACATACAAACACATCTGGGATCCGAGACACATATAAAAAATCGTGTACCCCTCTATAACCACGTACACAGGAACCTACATGTCTGACCCCACACAAACCTCTGTTTCTTCACACACATACACACACACACACACACACATCCTCACTATTCCCATACCTTCCTCGTTGTCCCAACATACTCCACGCACATAACTCTTCCCTTACAAAACACAAATACCTCTCTACTCCAATACCCATACCTCACTCTCTGTCCCACAGTCATATACAGTCCCACACACACACACACACACACAAACACACACATCTCGACCCACGACCCAACACTCACTCTACCCCAACACCTCTCTCTCTGACCAAACACACAACCACACATACATACACACCTGTCTCCATCTAACACCAACACCTCTCCTTTTACTCCCCTACACCTTCCTCTAAATCCACCGTACACCTCCTTCTCTCCGAATACGTGAAAACACATACACTTCTCTGTTCACGTACACATACACAAACACACATACAGCTCTAACCCCATACTCACACCTCCCTCTTTGTCCACACACGTACACACCTCTCTGCTCACATTTACACCTCTCTCTTTATACACACGTGTATCTCTATCCTCTACACATCTCCGTCTCTACCCCACACTTCCCTACACACATACATCTACCCCTCCTTCCCCCTCTACAACCCTCATACACCTTCCTGTCTGTATAATACCTAGACAGACACACACACATCTTTGACTCGAGAAACACACAAACACAGGTGTACACCTCTCTGACCTAAAACAGACCTCCTCTCAGTACATACATACGCATGTCACTCTCTACACCCTACACCTCACTCTCTAGGCCAATATACCTCCACTCAAACACATCTCTTCCGTATGAACACTTACATCGCACACAGTTTTACTCATCTCCCTCTAGACACACACACATATACACACCTATCTGACCCCATCCTAAGATCTTTCACTTCACCTGTACCTACATTGAGACACACCCTTCTTTACGTCAAACACAACACAAACATCTCTCTACCGACACATACCCACATCCGTCTTTTCGTTGCACCCAGAAAACCATACAGATCACTGTGACCTGAGACAGACACTCGTACACCCTCTCTACATACACACAGACACACACACACACACACACACACACGCGTGTACACATACCCATCTAATCACACACAATTATACACCCATACACAACTCTCTCTGAGCCAACACAAACCTTCCTCTCAACACACATGCACACAAACTCTCTCACTACTCCGCCATCTCCTCTCTATCCCCAAGTCACACATAGTCCCATACATACACACACACACACCACTCAACGTATATCCACCCACCATTCCCAGGCCGTTGACAACACCTCCCTCTCTATCCCCACACACACACACACACACACAGTCCTCTCCGTATACCCACACCTAAATTTCTCCACACCAACACACACATCTCCTTCTCTTTCCTCCACACTCATCTCTCTTTTCCCAACACACACCTTCCGTACATCCCTCTCTAACTACAAACGTACTTCTCTGTTCCATTTACCCTTCTTCCCTACCCCCACTTCCAAAACCCACATACTGCTCACACACACACATCTCTGACCCCTCACAAACACACCTCTGTGTTCACACACAGACATACACATCTCTGCTTACACTCACACCTACCTCACTACACCTACGTAAAAACACTGTTCACTGTCCCAACAGGCAAACTTCACTCTCGGTCTCACCACACCTTCCTGTCTACTCCCCTATCTCTCTGTCTGTCTCCTCACACACGCACACACACACACACACACACACATACATACATACACCTTTACCCACACACACCTCTCTGCCCACACCGTTCACTGACCTTCACACCTCCGTTTCTACTCACATACAGAGACACATACACAAAGACTCATTCCTCCTTCTCCCACACACATACACAAACACTTCCCTATCACCTCCCCTCACACACTTCCCTCTCTGGGTCACATCCAGACGTACATACATCTTTAACCAGACACCCACAGACACACGTATACACCTCTCTGACCTAATACAGAACTCCTATCAGTACACACATACATACACATCTCCCTATCTACACCCCCCACAATTCCCTCTATGTCCCAATATATCCCGATGCAAACACATTTTTTCCGTCTCAACACTTACCTCGTACACGACCTCACTCATCTCTCTCTATACTACTCATAAACATACATACCTATATGACCCCACCCAAACCCCTCTGTCCTTACGTCACACACACGTAAACATACACACCTCTTTACCCCAAACGTAAAAAACTTCTCTTTTCACAAATACCTACCTCACTGTCTATTACAACCAAATACACATACACACACACGTACAGACATCCCTGACCCGAGATACATACAAATACTCGTACACCCGTCTCAACCCATACAAAAACACACACACTTATCTAACACCACATACAAACACACCGATACTCACCCCTCTGTAACCCTACAGAAACCTCCCTCTCTCCACACACAACTCCCTCTCTACACCCCATCTCCCTCTATACCCCAAAACACCCCACACACATCTCTTCCTCAACCAAACACAAATGCCTCTCTACCCCTATACCCACACCTCTCTCTACCCAAAACCTCACTACCCCCCACATCTCCCTCTCTATCTCACAGTCACACACAACGACCCACATATCTCTACTTACATACGTCCACAACTCACACAACGTATAACACTTATCTACCCTAACACACACATACATACACATGTTCCTCTCTACCCTCCAAATCCCTCCCTCTTTTCCCAACACACAGAGAGACACACATCCCCCTCTAACCACCAACGTCCTTCTCTGTTCAACTTACTCCTTCCTCTATAGTCCAACATACCTTTCTCAGTCCCCCCATGAAAAAACCATATACCTGTGTCCATACATACACACTCATACAATCACACACACATTATCTTTACCCACATCCGTCCTATACCAAAAGACACAAACGTACCCACACCTCTCTGACCTTACACCGACGCCTCAATTTCTACCCGTACGCACAAACACATCTCTCACTCTCCTCCACGTTTCTCCCTCTCTTTTCCAAACACACACACACACACACGCACTCACACACACACACACGCACACACACACACACGCACACACACACACATACCTCTCTAGTCACCAAAGTATCCCACTTACACCTTCCTTTCTAATCCCACACACCTCTTCTCTGTCTTCTCACAGACACACGTCTCTGACCAACGTAAACACACGTGTACGTCTCTTTGTCCCCACACCACACATACATACACATTTCTCACCCTACACAAACCTCCCTCTCCACACACATAGACTAACACATCCCTCTCTACTACACAAATCCCTCTCTGTACGATAGTCACACACACACATTACCACGCACACTCCCTCAAATCCCACTCAGTCCTCAAAACCTCCGTCTCAGTCCACACACAGACACCTCACTATCTACCCAAACACACACATACACAATCACACACACCCCTCTGACCCCACACACACACCCACACACACACACACCTCCCTCTCTGTCTAAACACACACACAAACACACGTCTCTGATACCGAACACACCTTCTCCCTAATCCCAACACCTCCTTCTCGGTCCTCTCAAACACCTTCCTCTTGGTCCTCATACATCTACCTCTAAACGTCACACCCTTCCCTCTCTTTCTACATACCTACAAAATACACACCTCATTATCCCATCCACATCTCTGATTTAATACTCACAACTCCCTCTATAAACTCACACACCCCTCTCTAAACACACATTTACATCTCTTTCTCTACCCTCTCATACACATCTCTCTGGATTACACCCATATCTCTCTCTACCAACAACACCCCACACACACACCTTCCTCTCCTCGACAAACACAGAAGAAACCCCCACACGTATTCACCTTTCTGACCAAATACACACACACACACACATCCATCTTTCGTTAAACACGTAGATTGTCCTCTCTGTTCCCTCACACACCTTTCTCTACCCCCTGACATTCCCCCCACAAACACCTACCTCTGGATTACACCGAGACATACACACAAAAGTACCTCTCTGACCCATACAGTAACACATTTACACCTTTCTTTCCCCACACTTACACACAAACATACACACACATCTCTGATCCATACAAACTTTCCTCTTCACACACACACACACACATACCTCTCTGGTCCCCAACACAGTCGTACACACACACACATGTTTTTTAATATACACAACTACAAATCCTACTTAACTCCCTAAACTTCCTTCCCACACACACACACACACACACACACAAAACTTCCTATCTGTATAATGTCACATGTACATCTCTGACTCAACACCCACACTTTCCTCTCACTCCCATATCTCCCTATCTACACGACGCACACACAAAAACACACCTCCCTCTCTGCCCAAACACATCCTCACACATACACATCTCTTATCTAACGAAATACACCCCCGTCAATCACTCACCTCCCTCTCTCCTTACAAACAGAAACCCACACACTCTGAACCACTCCGACACCTCCTTCCCAGTCCCAACACCTGAATGAACACACCCCACTATTCCATACCCACACAAAAACCTCTCTACTCACACACACACATCCCTTTTCTCCCACACACACACACACACACATCCCTCTTTACTCCCACACCTATCTCTTTGTTCCACAATGACCCACAACCACATACACGTACACCTTTCCCACACATACCTACAACTGTCACTCTTTCCCCAAAACTCCCTCTACACACATATACACGTCTCTCTACCTACACAACTCACTTCCTCTCACACTTTCGGTTCTACTAACATACACACAAAGACACATACCCCTTTCTTTCCTCACTCACACACACTTCCCTCTCTAGGTCACACCCAGACACACTCACAGACGTACGTGAACACCTCTCTGACCATATACACACCTCTCTGACCTAACACAAACCTCCTCTCAGTATACACACATACATCTCTTGTTCTACACCCCACACGTCCCTCTTTACTCCAATATACCTCCACACAAACACATCGTTTCACCAACAACACATCCCTCCCTCACAGTCCCACTCACTCACTTTCCTCTCTACCCAAATACACACATAATTGACCCGACACAAACTCCTCTCTCCCTGTCCTAACACCCACATTTAAACTCACACTTCTTTACCCCAAACGTATAGGGAAAACTCTCTTCCCACACCTACTTACTTCCGTCTCCACACCACACCCAGACACACACACAGACCTCTGTGACCCGAGACCCATAAACACTCGTACACACACACACACGCACCTATCTGATACGACACACAAACACACCTATACTTACCCCTTTCTGATCCAATATAAACCTCCCTCTCTATACATATACACACACATCTCCCTCTCTAATCCCTACCTCTTTCTCTACCCCTACTACATCTCCCTTTTGGTCTCATAACCACACACAACCCCACACACACACACACGCCCACATATACAAACATCTCCCTCTCTACCTTCAACACCCCTCCCTTTTCCCAACACACACACATCCCTCTCTAACTACAAACGTTGCTCCCTGTCTCACTTACCCTTCCCGTATACTCCCACACTCTACCCCACACCCAAAATCAACATACCTCTCTTCTGACACACAAATGCACGCACACACTCATATCTTTGACCCCTCACATAAAGACACCTCTTTACACATATATCTATAAACCAAGACTCACACCTACTTCTCTATACCAATGCAAACACACAGTTCGCTGACCCAACAGACATACCTCCCTCTCGGTCTCACCATAACTGTCTCAACTTCCATACACACAATTCCCTCTCTACCCTTCTCACCTCCCTCTAAGTCCCATCTCTCATTCACACACACACACACATCTCTAACACCACCCCCACACTCATACACAACTTGTTGATCCCCCATATTTTCTTCTCGACTTCAACACCTTACTCTAAGTCCTCCCTCAGACTTCCCTCTCTGTCCCACACTTACAAACGCACACGACTCTTTACCTAAACACATACACAATCACACATACCTCTCTGACACCATACTCGTATTTTCCTCTTCGTCCCAACACACACACCTTATCCCAAATTGCACCTCCCTCTCTACCCTCACACAAACACCATTCTTCCCTCTACACATCTCCCTGTCTACCGATACACACACACACACCTCCACAACTACACACCCACACACATACATCTCTCTGCCAAGACACACAAATCTCTGACCCAAACCCTTCACAACTCGCTATCCCCCACATGAACCTCTACACACACACACACATATCCCTCTCCACCCCCTGACACACTTTTATTTCTACACCATATACACACATACAAACATACACATCTCTGACCCTAAACATCCACAAACGGGAACGTCTCTCTGACCATAGAGACACATCTCTCTAACCACATACAAGTCTCCCTCTCCGTCAAACTCACAGAACTCCCTCGTTACACCCCACACCCAGACACACACACACATACCTCTCAGACACGACACACAAACATACACCTCTGACCACACACACACGTACACAAACACGTACAAATCTCTCCCCACACACGTGAACACCTCTCTGACCATATACATACCTCTCTGACCTAACACAAACCTCCTCTCAGCACACACACATACATCTCTTGTTCTACACCCCACACGTCCCTCTTTACTCCAATATACCTCCACACAAACACATCGTTTCACCAACAACACATCTCCCTACACAAAGACCTCCCTCTCGACCCCTACAAACACACTTCCCTCTCTGTCCACACACAAACAAACACACATACCTCTTACCTCACAATCACACACCCACACGTGTTACCTATCTAACCTCTACACCTATTCACACCTTTCTCACCGTACACCCATATCTTTCTTTGTCCACACACACACATCTCTACCCATACACATATACACCCACTTCTCTACCACTACATACTCCTCCCTCTCTTACCACACACACACACACGACCACCCCACTGACCTCCTAACCACACCTGACTCCCTGATCCCATACACACACCTCCCTCTGTCCAACATAAACACTTTTGACCCCACAGACACCCACACCTCCATCTGTGACCCACCGCTATACCTCCCTATCTACCTACACATACACCTCTCTGCTCTCGATACATCTGCCTATCTGTCCCCACACATACACACAACGTACACCTCTCTAGACGTATACGCAACGTACACGTCTCTGACTACACTCACACACACGTACACACCTTCTGCCTACGTATACACTCTCGGACCCTAGACTCATACCTACTTTCTGTTCACACAAAAGACAGACATCCAAAACTCACTGCCCCAACACCCATACCTCTCTCACGACCTCACCACACCTCCCTCTCTGTACAGAGATAGACATCTCTAGTCACACCCCTCCTCAACTCCCTCTCTTCCCAAAATACTTCCCCTCATCCCCTACAGAGACACACCTTATGTCTACCCACACACACATCTCTCTGTCCTCCATCCACATACCTCACTATAAACACACATACCTCTCCCTCTCTAACCCCCATATCTTCCTCTCTACCCCGTAACCATGAACACTAACACCCCCTACCCACACATACAAATTCACACATCTCTGACCCAACCCACACCTCCCTCTCTACTTGCACACACGAACACAGGTCTCTGATTCTACACTCACACCTTCCTCTTTGTACCCACAGACACAAACGCACATCTCTGACCCCACACGTACCTCCCTCTACCCGATTCAACATAAACGTAAACACACATACTTCTCAGACTCCAACTGACACTTCAATCTTTACATCTGCACCCACAGACACACCTATCTACCCATATACATACACGTACAGACACACACTTCTCTCGACCCATACACAAACCTCTATACCAACACACCTACAGACATACACACGTCTATACCACCCCACTCACACCTCTATGATCTCTCACTCACCTTTATGAACCCCAACACTTCTCTGTCCGACACACACATCTCTGTCTTCATACACCCATCTCTTCTCCATACCACTCCCCTCTCTACCCCCGTCACACTTCCCTCTGTCTCCGTAAACATATATAAACACACACACGTGTCTCTATCTACCCCCTTTCCTCCCTACCCCAACACACCCTTTCACATACATCTCTACCCCAACACATACACAACATACACACACATGTCTCTCTGACTCCATACCTACACCATAATCTCTGCCCATATAACGTGAGTAGAGTGTACGATCTTTTCATTACGAGTTTTAAGAGGTTCGGTCCGGAATCGTTATCCACTTGGTAATTGAAGGTCTACGAGTTCGATCAAAATCTTTTCCGTCTCCTTGGTCTCTAGTTTAACGGTTGTAGGCGACCTAGTAGTTTTTTCGTTTTCTCAAGGTCTTTTTGTAGATAAAGACGAATTAACCGATACGGTTTCGGAAACTGACACACCCAGTGTTATTTGACACCTTTTAAGACTTTCTCTACCTTTATGGTCTGGTGGACTGGACGGAGAACTCTTTGGATATACGTCCAGTTCTTCGTTGTCAATCTCGACCTGTACCTTACTTTCTGATCGAGGTTTATCCTTTTCCTCATGCAGTTCCGACATATAACAGTGGGACGAATAAATTAAAGATACGTCTCATGTAGTACCCTTTATGACCCGACCTTCTTCGTGTTCGACCTTAGTTCTAACGACCCTCTTTATAGTTAGTGGAGTCTATACGTCTACTGTGATGAGAATACCGTCTTTCACTTCTCCTTGATTTCTCGGAGAACTACTTTCACTTTCTCCTCTCACTTTTGCGACCGTTCTGAGTTGTAAGTCATTTGCTTCTAGTACCGTAGGCCAGGGTAGTGTAGTACCGTTTATCTACCCCTTTGTCACCTTTATCACCGACTGTAATAAAAGAACCCAAGATTTTAGTGGAGTCTACCACTGACGTCGGTACTTTAATTTTCTGTGAATGAGGAAGCTTCCTTTCAACACTGGTCTCCTTTCAATACTGGTCGGATCTGTCGTATAATTCGTCGTCTCTGTAATGAAACGGTTGTTTTCTAGACAGATCAGTCCCGATACCAAAAAGGTCACCAGCACATACCTACACTGTCAACCTGACACTTCTTTCGACTCGTGGTTTCTTAACTACGAAAACTTGACACCACAACCTCTTCTGAGAACTCTCAGGAAACCTGACGTTCCTCTAGGTTGGTCAGGTAGGATTTCCTCTAGTCAGGACCCACAAATGACCTTCCTGACTACAATTTCGACTTTGAGGTCATGAAACCGTTGGAGTACGGTTCTCAACTGAGTAACCTTTTCTGAGACTACGACCCTCCCCAACCCCTTTCCTCCTCTTCCCCTACGGTCTCCTACTCTACCGACCTACCGTAGTGACTGAGCTAACTGTACTCAATTCCACTTGAGGTCCTCAACCACTACCTGTCCCTCCGGACCGTACGACGTTAAGTACCCCAACGTTTCTCAGCCTGTACCGACTCGCTGACTTGACCTGACTACCTAAAGAGACCTTTACCTAAACACAAACACACATATCTCTCTGATCCTCCACACCACTGTCTATTCTCCCACACACATCCATTTCTCTCCACATACAACGTCTATGTCCTCACACAATTCCTCCCTCTTTACCCATAAAACATACCTCTCTGTCCTAGACCCACAAATACCTCCTTACACCACTCTTACACCTCCCTCTTTCCCCTCCTCAGACCCCCACGTACGACCTTACTCTCTATTTCACACCACTACACAAAAACTCTCTGACCCCACACACAAATAAATAGTTCTCTCTGACCCTACACACACACATCTCACATACTCACAACTCCCTCTCTCCCTACACAAAAATACACACGTCTCTGACCCCTACTCGTATCTCCCTCTGTCCGTACACATACACACACATAATCTTTACCGTACACACACCTCTTCAACCCACCATCCCACCTTACTCTTTTGTCCCTTTTGCATCTTCCTTTTACCACACACACACATACACACAACTTCCTCTCCTCCGGCACCTCCCTCTCTTCCTCTACGCGTACAATTTACAATGTACCCAAACACACATTCTCTCTCTGACCCTTTGCACACCTACGTCTCTGTTCACACACACACACACACACACACACACACACATCTCTACCCCAACCGATACTTCTCTCTCGTCACATAGACACTCGTCTTCACATAGACACAGAAGCGTTCACACTTTCCTCTTTGCCCAGATATATACATCTCTCTGACCCCATCCACACATCTCCCTCCTTACCCATACATGTACAAACGTACACACACAAACCTCTCTGTTCCCATCTCTACCCCACCCAATCGTTCCTTATGTTACATAAAAGTTCGTCTTTGTTCACACACACACACACACACACACACACACACACACACACACACCTCTGTCCCCATACTCGTACAACTCTCTACCCCACCAGATTTGTCTCTGTGTCCATACACACATCCTCCTGTACTCCTCTTACACCCCAGCACACACACCTCCCTCTACTCCAAAACCAGAGACACACACATCTAACCCCTGGTTATACCTCCCTCTCTGCCGATACACACATACATGTACACACGTCTCTGACTACATGTACATACACATACACGTACACGTCTCACTGACCCCACAGTCACACCTTCCCTTCTACTCCCCTACCACACGTCCTTCTCTGTCCACACACCCACATGTCTGTCCCTACGTCTCTACCCAACACAAACGTAGACACCTTTGTCTTTACCAACATTCTTCCCACTCTGTCCCATACCCAGACACATATATCTCTGACCTCACAAACACACTTCCCTCTCTACCCACACACAAACAACTACATATTCCTCTCTGACCCCTACCCTTACCTCTCTCTGTCCGTACATACACATACGTACAGACACACACACACACACACACACACACACACACACATCCTATCTCCTTTCCGTACGCTTCCCTCCCTTGTCCCTCCCACACCTCCCTCTTTTTTCACACTCACACACACAAGTCTTTCACCGGACACCCGTACCTCCCTCTCCGTCCCTACCTCTCCATCTCTATGTGCATACAAACACACACACACCTCTTTGCCAACACACACCTGCCTCTACTCTAACACCTCCCTTTCCACCCTGACACATATCTCTACTCCGACAACGTACACCTCTCGTTCTACCCACATACACACCCACGACGTCCCCACACACACATATCTCTGATTACACCACACCACTCCCCTTATCTCCGCCAAAAACACATCTCTCTACCACAAACGTCCACACACACCACTCTAACACCACATCTATAACTCCTTCTCCACACAAACACACACACACATCTCTGACCTCTACACACGTCCCTCTCTGAAGATATATAGACACCCTCGACTTTGTCTACACAAACACTCACATTGTTCTCTGACCCCCACACCTCTCTCTCTGACTCACCCACAAACACTAATACCTTTCTACCGACAAAAACACACGTATACATAGAGATCTCTGATCAAACACCCACACCTCTCTCTACTCACACGAACACACACACACGTCACTCAACCCACACACACATGTACCTCCCACTCGTCTTATACACACACCTATCTGACCCGACACACAAACCTACCTTTTTGTCCACACACAGATACACCTCCTCTGATAGTCCCCACACTAATAACCCCCTCTCTGACGTCGAATTTACATCTCCTCTTCAACATGCCACACACAAGTATCCCTCCCTATCCATAAATATACACACAACTTTCTACCCCGTAGACCCCCCTCTGTTTTAAAACAAACACATTCTTCTTTGCCCTCTTACACCCTACCACACATACCTCCCTATCTACACCCCACACACACACACATCTGACCTTACACACACTCGTGTATATATTTCCATACACCCCCGACACATACCAATATGACCCCACACACACCCTCTGGTCTCTACACACCTCCCTATCTACCCCTACACTCGTACACCTCTTTAACTACACAAACATAAACACACAAATCTTTGACCCGAAACTCAAATAGTCTCTCTACGCCGCATATAAAGTCAGTTACCCCCACATCTCTCTCTTGACCTCCCCACACTCCCCCTTGACCTCCCCACACCTTTCCCTCTCTGTTGAGACACACATATCTCTACCCACACAAACCCTCAACTACCTCTCTTCCCCCAAACTCCCTCTGATCACCTCATCCCTTACAGATACACATCTATCTATACATATACACACACACACACGTGCTCACACACGTACACGTACACTCACAAGTCTGTATCTAACCCCACAACGTCCTCTCTCTCCCCATACCCACAAACACCCCTCTCCCCACATACATACTAACACAGCTCTGACCCAACCCCATACCTCGTTCTCTACACCCAAACCTCCCTCTGTTTTCTTCCACTCCCTTTCTACCCACTCACATAAACACACTTCTCTGACTCTACATTCATACCTTCCTCTTTGTCCTCAGACACACACCAACATCTCTGACCCCACGTATACCTCCCTCTGAACGTAAATACACAAACGTACATACACATGTAATTCAACCTTTCACTTTCAGCGAGTCACCACAGACTGAGAAAACACTGGGAAACACTGACACTGAATATGTCAGGTTCCTTAAGAAGTCCGGTCTTATGACCTCACCCATCGGAAAGGGAAGAAGTCCCCTAGAAAGGTTAGGTCTCTAGTTTGGGTCCAGAAGACGTAACGTCCACGTAACAAATGGTCGACTCGGTGTTCCCCTCGGGTTTTGATCTTGTAACAGTCTTCACCCTACCTTACTCAAACTCATTTGAGGTCCCCAACCACTACCTGTCCCTCCGTACCGCACGACGTCAGGTACCCCAGCGTTTCTCAGTCTGTACTGAATCGTTGACTTGACTACACAGACATACCTCTCTGACTCCAACCCACACCCCAATCTCTGTACCCACACCTACAAACCTTTCTACCTTCATGATACACACACATCTCTGACCCAAAACCCATCTCTCTACCAACACACGTACAGACACACACACCTCTATGATCCCACATACACACCTCTCTGACACCATATATACATCTCTACTACAAAACCTCTCTCCGACACAACATCCATTTCTGTCCATATACACACATCTGACAAACACATACCTCTGTGACTCCACACCCATATCTTAAACTCTACCCATACTCATATCTAAAGAGACCTTTCTACCTAAAGACACACAAAGACACACATACACCTCTCTACTCCACCACACCTCTCTCAATTCTCCCACAAACAACCATCTCTATCCATATATCCACATCTCCCTCCCCACACAATACCTCCCTCTCTACCGACAAACCATACCTCTTTGTCCAACACACACAACTCCCTCTCCACCCCAGTCTGACACTTCCCTCTTTACCCTTCTCAAACCCGACACACAACCTTACTATCTATATCACACCCACGAACACAAACTCTTTTACCCCACATACAACATACATACAGACCTCTCTGACCCTACACGTACACACATCTCTCTGATCCCATACTCACACCTCCCTCTCTCCCCACACACGACGACGACGACGAGGACGACGTAGCGAAGTCAGCACAGACTGAGACACGCTGGGGTCTCTACCGTCGGGTGGTCCGAGGAGACAGGGACCCTAAGAGGTCCGTTCTTGTGACCTCACCCAACGATAAAGGAAGAGGTTACGTACTTTCACTTTTCACTTTCCCTTCAGCGAGTCAGCACAGACTGAGAATCGCTGGGGTACCTGACGTCGGAGGTCCGAGGAACCATGTACCCTAAAAGGTCCGTTCTCATGACCTCACCCAACGGTAACGGAAGAGACTCTCCTCAAACATGAATACACGAATACAAACATCTCTGATCTCCACCCACACCTCCCTCTGTCTGTTCACATAAAAACAACTCCCTCTCCTCCGCCGACACCTCCCTTTCTCTACACGCACATCTACCCAAACACACTCACTCACTCACACACACCTACGGCTGTCCATCCCTACCCCAACTGACACCTCCTTTTCTTCACATAGACTTGGACACATTCACACTTTCCTCTTAGTCCCCATTCATGTACATCTATCTGACCCCATACACATATCTCCCTCTCTACACATACACATACAAACGTACACCTACATACCTCTCTGACCTCACACTCACATCTCAATCTCTACACTTACACTCACACACCTTTTTACTCACACACATAGACATATAAAGAAACACACACATCGATGACCCCATACACACCTACACACACATCTCTCTGATAACAGACTCACACCTCCCTCTTTGTCCTAACCCACTCCATACACACATACACACCTCTCAACACACAAACTCTCACGACTCCCACTCTACTCCAACACCCCCCTCTCTTCCCTGACACACATTCCTCCCTCTCAACACACACACACACTTCCATCTCTGCACCACATCCAGACACACACAGACACATACGGACACGTTTCTGACCCTAAAAACACACCCCCCCACATCTCTTCGACCCTAAACCTATATCTCCCTATCTATTCCACACACATCCGTCTCTGTCCATATACACACATCTCTATGTCCACACAAACACACATACCTCTCTGAGTCCACCTCCACATCTGCCTCCTTACCACACCTATACAAAGACACACATGTTTCAATCCAAACCCACACACACAAACTCCCATGTCTATAAATCAGGTGTTATCAATGACATTAGAGGGAGACACTAGATCGTAAGAATAACACAATCAGAATTTATTAATTACGATATATTGTGAAAATAAATTCATATAAAAACAATCAACGAAGGAATAAAATACGTTCGTTCATCATATATTTTAATCTATATGAGAATCGAGAATAGATTCAAGAAATTAAAATATCTCTTCTGAGTCTGGAACCGTCCTGAACTAACAGAACTCATAAAAAGGTTCTGTAGTTTACACAATATCTATTTACATTAAATAATCTGAACACATCATACACGAAACACAGTATTGAAGACCAAATCTCCGTTTCGTCCCAACTCTCCACGTATGGGTGGGTCAAACTTATCACGGTAATGGAAAGGGTCGAGATCGAGTAAGGTAATTCTTCCGAAAATCACGATTCTTGAATAACAGTTTCAGTCAGTCGAGTACAAAGATAAACGAATTACTAACTCATAAAAGACAAAAATAACCTCATCATAACAAAATGTTACAATACAATCAAAGACAACATGTTACTTTACATATCGATATACAAATGCATATAGGTGAGGAACTCAGAGAGAGGGGGTCGGGTGATGTAGAGAGATCCTGTAGTGTCTCGTGACTCGACTCGAGAGACACAATATGTCGTCCAAGGATGATCGAGACAAAATGTATACCATCATATATACAGTTACATACCAACTTATAAAAGTCATCGTTTCTGTTTCACCGAAATAGATCACTAATTTGTTTAATTTATCTTCTTTATTTTGAGTAGACACATCCTAATAAAGAATGAAAGTCTTTTATCTCATAATTTTAAACAACCAGTCAGACTATAAAGTTCCTTTACAATCTAAACAGTGCATTAAGGCACACTGAAAAGTTATGTAGTAACAGTTTATTATTTTCATGGAAAAAGGTAATTTTTCTTATGTAAACTTAGTCAAGATTACTCTACCTACTTTGACTTCGACTAATATGTCTCACTTCATTCTGTCTTTCTTTTTGTGGTTATGTCATATGATTGTGTATATATACCCTAAATCTTTCTACCGTTACTACTGTGACATACACTCTGTCGTTTTCTCTGTTTCTACACATCTCGCCGGAAAACCTGAGACTCCCTCTCCCTCTCTCACCCTACTAAACCCTCTTACCGTAACTTTGTGCATATGATAGTATATTCTTAGCTTAGCGGTCAGATACAGGCTACGTCTTATGTCGTACGAACCCCGACCACGTACCCTACTGGGTCTCTCTACAATACCCCTCCCTCCACCCTCCCCCCAAGTATAAACCCTTGCGTACATGTGGGCACCACCTAAGTACAGTTACATACCGTGTTGGTTATGTCATAACATTTTATTTTATTTCATTTTTATTTTTAAAAAATTTTTCATTTTTTTTTTTTTCAGAAGTTTCATTTTTTTTTTCATGGAAAAAGAACACTTTACGAAAACTAAAATTTATACCAAAGGTCATAGAATTCATCTAATTATTAACAACAAATCAACGATTCAGTTCAATTTGAGAAACGTTGGGATACCTGACATCGGACGGTTCAAGGACAGTTTTCCTAAAAAGGTCCGTTCTTATGTCCCACCCAACGGTAAAGGAAGAGGTCCCCTAGAAGGTCTGGGTTCCCAGCTAGTGTACCGAAGACGACGTAGAGAACGTGACGTTATACTTACGGATATTTAAAATTTAAATTGTGAATTACGACTAATGGTATACTTTGTTATTAACCTATGTGGAAAAGAACAGGTAATTAAAGAACCTAGAAAAAAGTAAGAATAAAATAATGTAAATGTTAACAGAAATGGAATATTGAAAAGTGTTCAAAGTCGTCTGTCATTTGCAGATAAATAAGTGTCCAAGTCTTTTTGAGGGTTACGATAAACACTGACCTGTATTGTGTAGACTCAGAAATGACGTCTTTAAAGAGAGAGGTTTGTTTTAAAACTTATACATTGTCCACGTCAATAGACAAGTCCGGTGATATATTAAAATTATCAGAGTTTCTCTCGTGTGTTTGAGATCAAAAATCTGGTAAATAAACCATGACAAAGGAACACGAATTATCTGTTCTCCGGGGGGTCATTGAGTTAGAAGGAAGGAGAAGTCCATAAATCTCTACATGTAAAGAGAGAGTCCCAAGATCCCTGGTGAATCATACGACGTCACACATAATTGTAACTCTTTTTGTAAATGAAATCTATTTCTCTAGTATGAGTATGACACACACGTACGAGTCAGCGAGAAAGTACAGACTGAGAAACACCAGGGTACCTGACATCGGGTGGTCTGAAGAAACAGGTACCTTAAGAAGTACGTTCTTATAACTTTACCCATCGGTAAGGAAAGAGGCCCCCTAGAAGGACGGGGTCCCTAGTTTGGGCCCAGAGGACGTAACGCCCGTCTAAGAAATGGTAGACTCGGTAGTCCCTTCAGGGAGTATGAGTATGATAATCTGTAATATTTAGATTTAAAAGTGTTTTCACTACAAACGTGTATGAAATTTTTTGATGTGACTTCTTTAGTGTCTCCTTTAGTCTTTTTATGAATCTCTGGTCACTTTCATACCGTTAGATTTTAGACACCCTATATCGGTTTCGTCAAGATTCTCCCTGGGAGTCCTTTGGTCTTTTTGGAGTTTGTTGGATCAGAATGTGGATCTCGTTGATCCCTTTATTATCGTTTAGGTTTCAATCTTCTTTTCTTTAGTAATTTAAGTCTCGTCTTTGTGTTTACTTCTTTTGTCTTCTCTAATCACGTTCATTTTCGACTAAGAAACTTTTCTATTTGTTGTGACTATTTGGAAATCGGTCTGAGTAGTTCTTTTTTCTCTTGAGTTATTTTAGTATTTATTTTTTTCTTCAATCTCGTCTGTGGTAACTTTTATTCTTAGGATTCTCTGATGATATTCATTGACATACGGTTATGCTACCTGTTAGATCTTCTTTACCTGTTTAGGAATCTTTCCATAATGGAGGGGTCTAACTTGGTCCTTCTTACTCTATTGTCCTTGTTTTGACTTTGTGATTTACAATTTTCCTACAATTATCATTGTCGTTACGAGATAGAGGAGGGAAGGGTTGAGATAACAAACAGAAGTCTTACTTAATCAACTTCAGAATAATAGGATCATATTGTGAATACAAGTCGAGTTTAAGACAATTATAAACCTTAAAGTTGAGAATTCTTTTGTTAGGGATTTTCGAGGTTTATTATAAAAAGAGTACAGTATTTCATTACGGTGACGTCAATAGATGTACGGGGGAGAAAAATTCCCTCAAAACATATTAATAAAACTAATTAAATAGAGTCAAGATTTGTTTATCTCGAAATTTGAACCAAACAGTTCACTAAGAAAATAATATCTTTAGGGTTCTTGACTATCAACGTCGGAACTCTGACAATACTTCGTAAGATATTGATTTACATCTGAATAGTTGTTTGTCAGACTTTTGATTAATTACTACAGACGGGGTTCATATGTTCTCTCCATCGTTCACATAAGTCTTACAAGAAATTTAGTCAAATTTTTTTAAAAAAAAAGGGAATGTAATTTTCTGCAAAATTTTCAGGTTTGTGTCAATTTTTGAGTACCCTGTTGATTTTCAATATCTAAAACTTCACTAGTGATATCTGTTAAATGAAAAAATTTCCCCTTTTTGACTTTTCCTCCGTTCTTATACGTTACCTATTCAGAGAAGTCATTCATCACGAACCTTTTGACATGTCGATTTATACTGTTACTCTGATCTTACAAGGGAGTGTAGCGTATGTTATTTGGGTTTTACCTAATCTCTGCGTTCACATTCTTGACTTTGGTATTGAGGATTTCCTCTTGTCCGTCTTGTGACTGTTTAACATCCACTTTTTATAACAACAGAGGATTCCGTTTTCTTTTCGTTTTGTTTACCCTGGATTAACTTGAATTCGGAAACGTGTAGTTTCCTTTGGTAGTTTTTCTTGGATGACTTACTCTCTTTTATAAAAGTTTACTATACTGGTTGTTCCCCAATTATAGGTTTTATATAGTCGAATGTGTTGAGTTTATAGTTTTTTCGTCTGGTGGGTTAGTTTTTTACTCGTCGTTTAGATTTGTCTGAAAAGGTTTATACTGAAAGTACAACGGTTGTCCGTGTATTTTTCTAAGAGTTTCGTAGCGATTAGTCCCTTTACGTTTACGTTTGTTCTATAGTGGAATGTGGACAGTCTTACCGACAGTTTTTTAGTCGTTTGTGACCGTTCTTACACCTCTTTTCTCCTTTGGGGACATGTGACACCCACCCATACAGTTGACCAAGTCGGTGATACGTTTTGTCATACCTCCGAGGGGGTTTGATTTTCTTGATAGTGTGTTACGTGGTTGACTAAGGACCTACGTATAGACTTTTTGATACTCTAGTGATTAAGTTTACTATGTACGTGGGGTATAAGTATCGTCGTGATAAATATTATCGGTCATGCACCTTCGTTGGGTCCACAAGTAGTCTACATACGTAATTCTATTACATATATAGGTGTTAAAAAATAGTGAGTCAACATTTATTTCTTACCTTAAGTCGGCAAACGTCTTTGTA
This sequence comes from Capra ibex, assembly GCA_006410555.1. Taxonomy (NCBI): domain Eukaryota; kingdom Metazoa; phylum Chordata; class Mammalia; order Artiodactyla; family Bovidae; genus Capra; species Capra ibex. Next base: position 32,749,938 of record SJYO01026388.1, read on the forward strand.
CCTATTTGGATCTCCTGTAATCTGAATCACTTTATTCAGTCTCTTTTTCTGTTTATGACATATAGTGAATGTACACCTTAGATTTTTTTTTTTTAATATATATACTGTTTTGACTTTGTTTGAGATGTGTCCATTTCTTTTGTTTAATCACAAATGGTTACCCCTCTCCTTTCCTCCCTTCCACAACCCGAAGTGGTACGTCCATACATTCTGAACCTCAACGGGTCGGAACTTTGTTTTCTTTCTCGGGTGTTTGACTGTCTCTATAGTTGCGAATAACCTATTTTCTATTTTGAAACTTCGATTTGTAGAACCTCATCGTGGGGTGTAACCGACCGACCGACCGACCGTTCGTCCGGACGATGTTGTCGGTAGAAGTGATAAGTCCCCTCCTCCTCTTCCGTCGATGGTAAATATAACCCTTAACTGTAGTCCAACCGAGTAGTCAATGGTCCCTTTAGTCCTCCACCCCACCCAGGGAGAGTCTGAGAGTCCAATACCTCGAAGTTCTCCCGTCCCTAAAGGGAAATAATTTAACATCCACCTCGACAAGACCGGATTCCTAATCTTGTTAGTGATCGACCTCGTCCACCGTTCGTCAAGTACACTCGTCGTACATTCACTTCGTCTCGGACCAGATCGTCCCCTATACGTGTCTCGTTCTCTCATCGGTAGAACTCACCGGACTGATATTATGTAGAGATTAATAGGAAGTACTGGAAAAGGTCAGAACCAGATGAGAAAAAGACATTATAGGGACCCAGTCCATGTATCTCCATATTCCGTTGTTTATGTTATGTTTTCGTTTTACGTTAGGGTTCGGGGGTTTCACCCGTTTGAAATCTAGGTCCACGAATAACCCAGTTAAAAAAGTACCTTCAACTCTTCTGTTTCTATAGAGTGACATCTGGTTTGTTAGTTTGAGTTGTTCTTCTGGTGGAAACAGTGGGTCAGCGAGTCTGATCCCTAGTTTACATTCGCCATAGTGTCCGTTTTATTTCCTTTTAGTTCTGATAGTTCGTTTTGTGTTCGTAATTATCGTAAGACTCTATTATGGTATAGACTGACGTCAAAACAGGACCGGATGTCATGGTTTTGATGGGTAGATTGGTGGTAGGGGTAGTCAAGTCAAGTCAACGAGTCAGCACAGACTGAGAAACACTGGGGCTGGGGTACTTAGCGTCGTGCGGTCCGGAGGGACAGGTAGTGGTTGAGGGCCTCAAGTGAGTCTGAGTGTAGGTAGCTCAGTCGCTACGGTAGGTCGGTAGAGTAGGAGACAGTAGGGGAAGAGGAGGCCGGGGGTTAGGGAGGGTCGTAGTTTCAGAAAAGGTTACTCAGTTGAGAAGCGTACTCCACCGGTTTCATGACCTCAAAGTCGAAATCGTAGTAAGGAAGGTTTCCTTAGGGTCCCGACTAGAGGAAGTCTTACCAGACCAACCTAGAGGAACGTCAGGTTCCCTGAGAGTTCTCAGAAGAGGTTGTGGTGTCAAGTTTTCGTAGTTAAGAAGTCGTGAGTCGGAAGAAGTGTCAGGTTGAGAGTGTAGGTATGTACCGATGACCTTTTTGATATCGGAACTGATCTGCCTGGTATCAGCCGTTTCATTACAGAGACGAAAACTTATACGATAGATCCAACCAGTATTGAAAAGAAGGTTTCTCATTCGTAGAAAATTAAAGTACGGACGTCAGTGGTAGACGACACTGGTAGGGGTATCAACCACGGTATATAACCTCTTAGTCAGATTCTCTGTTGTTGTAATTATATTACCACGGAAAGAAATCATTCGTTAGTCTAATTAATGAAATCATCAGAATGGAACCTGTCCCTTCTTATGTCCACTTTAGATATTTAAGAAATAAAATTTAAAACGTACGTTAATAAATTAACTATTGTATGTTCCCTCTTTCGTACGTTTAGTACTCATATTTCTAGTTTTGTCAAAAACGTTTAACTTGTGTGTGTGTATTCGTTTTGACCCAAGTTCTTGGCTCTGTAGTGATCTCACGGTCTTCAATGAGTATTCATTAATGGGGAGAAGTTCCTATTCACGTGAAGACTGAAGATTGTGATATCTAATTAAAACGAACAAAACTTAAAATGTATATCTTAATATACTATGTCTGTCATTACACAGAAAATGTCGTAATCCAAACACTGTTAAGTATGGACAAAAATTTACATCAATATCAAGTAATTAAAAATAACGACGTATCATAGACAATACACTAATACGGTATTAAATAAAAGGGTAAAAGAATGAGACTTGTGAATCTAATAAGGTAAACACCATAATACTTATTCAATATGTGTATAAAATTACTTGTATACATTGGGTAAAGACAAAATATATATATCGTTGGAAAAAGAATGATCTAAAAAGAAAATTAAAAATAACGTAACATTCATGATCAACGGAATGTTACAACATAATCAAAGACGACATGTCGTTTCACTTAGTCGACATACATATGTATATAGGGAAGAAAAAACGTAAAGGAAGGGTAAATCCAGTGTTGGCTCGTAACTCATCTCAAGAGACACGATGTGTCGTCCAAGAGTAATCAATAGATAAAATATGTGCTATAGTTATCACATGTATACAGTTAGGGTTAATAAGAAAAGATTAGGATAAGGAGTACACCGTCGTTGTTTGGGTTTCGTGGTCCCTGAATGGACAGTCGGGGTCCCAAAAAAGTACACACAAAGACCCCTATCTAGGACGTCGTTCCCGATTTTGTCAACTTAAGTCCAACCCCACTGAACAATAAAAACCTAATTACATCACATTCGTGACGTCACTAACGAGGACCCTATAAATGTGGACACCTCTCTTGTTCGAAGAACAGAGTCAACAATTCATTGGGTCAGTAGGAAAGTTAACAGGGACGTCGTCTGACCAACATCCCGTCCCCCTCTACGGTCGTATACGGTGAAAACAGTCTGTGAGGACTTGAAATACCGACCATTTCACATAAGGAGCCAGTGATACTTACAGGTACCCCCAGGACATACAAGGAGTGTAGACAAGGACTGGGACCTATAACCCAAAAACGTAACGGTCATTGAACTCATCCAGAAAACATTACAGAAGGTGGACAACATTGTACGACATCTAACGTGTCTCGACGTGCGATGTCGTACAATCTTGACGCAACAAGGTAGTGTAATATAGTGACGAGACAGGGAAGGTATCGATCCTGGTCTTCGGGTTCCCATGAGTAATAAAACGGTAGTGGTGTCCAAGGTTTGGTTTGGGAGTCCCATTGACCNGGACAACATTGTACGACATCTAACGTGTCTCGACGTGCGATGTCGTACAATCTTGACGCAACAAGGTAGTGTAATATAGTGACGAGACAGGGAAGGTATCGATCCTGGTCTTCGGGTTCCCATGAGTAATAAAACGGTAGTGGTGTCCAGGGTTTGGTTTGGGAGTCCCATTGACCGGTTCGAGTTAAGTGTACGGACAGAGATTCAATTATTTCGGACAAAGATATTAATGAATTCACCCCACGTCCCGCCCCCCGCCCCAGTCCCCCACAGTCCCTATACGAATAAAATGGGTTCGTCTATTGTAGGTTCATAAACTATCTATTATCTCTAGGAACGGAAAACAGACATAAGTCGTCGGTAAGGGGGTAACGTCAGTTTACTCGGTACTCCTATCCCGATGATGGAAATTTGACCTTTCTCTGAGACTTCTATAGTAGTCATACTGTCTATAGAGTACCACCAGTCGACAGTGTCCCTGGTGGTACTATCAACCATTGGGGGATTTGAAATAAAGGACTGTATGACTCCCGAGTACCTTTAAGGGAGTCGGAGGATTGGTCCAGTGGTTAATAACCCGACGTGTCCGGACGTTCGGAGCTCGACGGGTCGGCTCTCGGTCTTCTCGGGTCTCTGTCACTGTCTCTGTGGTCGCCGAATAACCTATCCCTTAGAATGTACAGACTTCGTTTTAAAGGATCTCACTGTGAGGTGTTACATACATCCGATCGCCCGTCCGCACACTCGTGTGTTGTTCGATGCCGTCGGTTGAAGCGATGAGTCCCCTCCTCCGCAGATGAAAAATATATATCTTAACTACAGACCAACAAGGGTAATCAATGGTCCCTTTGGTCTTCCACCTCTTCGTACAGAGAGTTCCGGGGAATCAAGTTCCTCGAAGTTCTCCCGTCTCCAAAGGAAAATTATTTGTTCGTTCACCTCGAGAAGACCGGATTCTTACTCTTGCTAGTGATCGACCTAGTCCCGTTCGTCCAGTACACTCATCATACATCCACTTCGTCCCTCACCAGGTCGTCCCCTGTATGTGTCTCGTTCTCTTGTCGGTAGAACTCCACCGAACTGACATATCTGTTCGTTCTGTCCCTATACCCTAATTCTTTATGTTTGACGATATGTATTTTATCTATTTATTGTCCTATATAGTATGTCGTGTCACTTAATATCGGTAACAAAAGATTATTGAAAATTACATCATATTAGTTATTTGTACGACTCAGTGATACGACATGTGGACTTTGATCTTATTGGAATATTTAGTTGATATGAAACTGTGTTTTAATTTTTACTAATTGACTTATTATATAAACTATAGAAATTTCTAGAATAACTTAAAACTCAATGTCACAGTAGTTTTTTTAGACACAAATTACTTTAAACAATTTTATTAGGTCCACCAAAACGGAGGTATTCTCAAACGACTACTAAAAGTATGAAACACAAAATTACCAATCCAAATGACGAAAAAACAAGATACTCACGGACGAGTGAAAACGATACAACGTGGATTATGATACTCAGTAACACAATTAAGTAAGTATCTCAGAAGACTTTAACTTATGTAGACTCTTCCTTTCGTTTCTAATCTTTACGTTTACTATATTAACGACGAAAACCACAACAATATAATTGAAAAAGAAAGAAATTAAATGAAATATACTCTTTTAGTCTACTAAAACTTAATAAGTGGTGTAAAAGAAGGTTACACTTGGAGAAAAATAACACTAATCTGAAAGTGTAATTCACAATTACGAAAAATGATTCTTCGTCCAATTAACATGGTAGATAAAAGTTAATCGAGATTATCCCACGTATACATCGACGTCTCAGATAACACGTACAGGAATATCTTCACTCCTTTACTTCATTTTCGATAATAAAACTACAAGACTTTTTAATATGAGGTATAATACAATCTAATTGTTTTACTTACTGATTACAAGGTACATGTGTACTCGGTATTGTCATAAAAACTGAGAATTTATTTAGACTTATGAACGACTATGGGTTATAAAAAAATGAGAATTTACGTTTAATTTAGAACTACTAATGAGTAATGGAAATCAATGACTGAAGATTTTCGACTACATATGTATATATATATATATATATATATATACAAGTGATAACTCAAAAGTAGTGATTGGTCCTTTTAAGATTTTATAAATCCAAGGAACAAAATACTCTTGTATATACCATTTGGAATATCTTTCGATATCTTCTTTTACGTAAAAAAAGAAGAGAATGACACTTTACCTTACATTTAAAAATGAAAACCTTAATACTTAATGAGTATCAAGTAACTAGTTTTCGTTATATATAAATATACTATATACACCTTAAAATAATGTACGTAAATATTCTTTTAAGGACTTGTTGTTTTTCCAATTAAAAATTATCAACTATTCTTAATTCTTTAAAATTATTGATCCTTACAAATGTAATTAATACGAAAATTTTCTGATATAAAAAGTGAAAGGTATAAAACATCTAACAAAATTAAATCCTTATGGTGATTTAGATTTTAGACAGTTACCATAATCCTCTCCATTAATGTCAATTCACTGTCAAGAATTTAAGACTTCATAAACAAATGAAAGATATATAAACGGTCACAAAACTAAGTAAAAGTTTTTAGACTACACTAATATTCTACTACTAAAGAGATTAAAAACGGACAAAAGGAACAGTTTTGGTTTAATTTACTGGGGTCTTTATAATTTCAAAATTTCTCATATCCTTGAGATATCTCTCACTTCCATAACGGAACAGGACATATTTTATTCAAAATCTTCGTAAGAGATTTTATTGATAGGTAACTTATAAAATTTGGGTCCAATTAATTAATTAAGACCTTTACAGTTATTAACAGGAGTTTTTACATAGCTTTTGTTCACATCTACTACCTCATTCATTATTTTTCAGTATATTTCAACACACAATTGTAAACTTGTGTCTTAGTTCAGTCGTTCCCGATAGTTTTGATTTCTATTAACGATCACACAGGCAAATACGTTTACTCTTTTTAGTCTATTATTAAAATTGTAGAATTTACAATAAACTATTTTTTTAAATAAAGAAGACACATTTTAAAGTACAATTAACATCTTACTTTCGTTTGAAGGAATTGTACCTCTTCTCAGAATCTTATGATGTCTTTTGTAGTTAAGAAAAAAAAAATTAAAAATAAAAATGAAATAAAATGAAATGTTATGACATAACCAAAACGGTATGTAACTGTACTTAGGTGGTGCCCACATGTACGCTAGGGTTTGTACTTGGGGGGAGGGTAGAGGGAGGGGTGTTATAGGGAGACCCAGTAGGGGTACGTGGTCGGGGTTCGTACGACATAGGACGTAGCCTGTATCTGACCGCTAAGCTAAGAATGTACTATCATATGTACAAAGTTACGGTAAAAGGGTTTAGTAGGGTGGGAGAGGGAGAGGGAGACTCAGGTTTTCAGATGAGATGTGTAGACACAGAAAAAACGATAGAACGTATGTCCCAGTAGTAACGGTAGAAAGATTTAAGGTATATATACACAATCATATGACATAACCACAAAAAGAAAGACCGAATGAAGTGAGACATATTAACCGAGGTCAAAGTGGGTAGAGTAGTCTTGACTAAGTTTACTTAAGAAAAATT
>SJYO01026388.1:32758240-32769613 GCA_006410555.1 Capra ibex
TATATATATATATATATATATATATATATATATATAAAGTATACATGAAAAACAACACCTTCTGAAGACGGTAAAGATTTTTGTCCTTTTTACTTGTTCATCGGATGACTTGAGTTTCATGAGTTGTAGGACAATTTAGATGTGAGAATAGTTGAAGTAGGGGTGGAGTGTCATAAAGTTTCTTTTAAAGTCTATGGTATCGTAAAACAACCATTTATAAAGTAAGTCAAGTCAAGTCAGCGAGTCAGTACAGACTGAGAAACACTGGGGTACTTGGTGTCGTACGGTTCGAAAGGACAAGTAGTGGTCGAGGGCCTCAGGTGGGTTTGGGTACAGGTAGCTCAACTACTACGGTAGGTTGATAGAGTGGGAGACAGTAGGGGAAGAGAAAGACGGGAGTTAGAAAGGGTCGTAGTCCCAGAAAAGTTTACTCAGTCGAGAAGCGTAGTCCACCGGTTTCATAACCTCAAAGTCGAAGTTATAGTCAGAAAGGTTCCTTGTGGGTCCTGACCAGAAATCCTACCTGACCAACCTAGAGGAACGTCAGGTTCCCTGAGAGTTCTCAGAAGAGGTTGTGGTGTCAAGTTTTCGTAATTAAGAAGCCACGAGTCGAAAGAAGTATCAGGTTGAGAGTGTAGGTATGTACTGGTGACCTTTTTGGTATCGGAACTGATCTGTCTGGAAGTAACCGTTTCATTACAGAGACGAAAAATTATACGATAGATCCAACCAGTATTGTAAAGAAGGTTCCTCATTCGCAGAAAATAAAGTACCGACGTCAGTGGTAGACGTCACTAAAACCTCGGGGGTTTTTATTTCAGTCGGTGACAAAGGTGACAAAGGGGTAGATAGACTGTACTTCACTACCCTGTTTACGGAGAATTACTATTCGGAAAAGAACTTATAAAGGTAAGGTAAAAGTATAGATTTTAATCGTTAGTACCAACTAAAATACGTAACAAAGGAGTAGATTCCGTACAGATTCTGTCAAATTGTGTTTATATCTGCACATATTTTTAACGAATGATTTTTCAGGTGTACCACTAAGTCCTCAAGGTGTCGCCCGATTTTTTAAAGAGGTACATTAAAGTAACTAAGAATAGTGTGAAACTAAAAACCCTTAACACAGTTTAAACGTCTTTTAAACATTCTTTCATGTGTTTTAAGGAGATGTCGGAAATCCTTCGGAAGGATCAACAGTTGTAAAAGGTATAAGAGACAGAGAGAGTGAAAGGGAGACGGTTAGAGGTAAATACAGAGATTAAAAGACGGGTACGTCGAATTATCAAAAGACTTCATATATTCTTTAGTGTCAGGTATTATTAGGAATTTTATAAAGGAGGAATCAACTACTTTTGTTCCTTTCAGGAATGTATTCGTTCCATTTGGATAGTGTCCGTCCTTTAACTACAACCATTTTATGGTGGTGGAAGTCTCTTGAGTAAGTGAAGACTACGTTCTAATTTGGGTTTTCGTGTACAACGTAAATTCACAGTCCTACGAAATCTGAGAAAGTTAGATCTTTACAAGGAGTCAGAAAGAAGTAAAAAGAAAGTATACTTGACTTGTGAAACTTCCTAATGTCTGATCAATGAAACGTCCAGTTCTTCGTTGTCAATCTTGACCTGTACCTTGTTGTCCCACCAAGGTTTAGTCCTTTCCTCATGCAGTCCAGACATATAACAGTGGGACGAATAAATTTAATATACGTCTCCTGTAGTACGTTTTACGACCCGACCTACTTCGTGTTCGACCCTAGTTCTAACGACACTCTTTATAGCTATTGGAGTCTATACGTCTACTGTGGTGGGAATACCGTCTTTCACTTCTTCTTGATTTCTCGGACAACTACTTTGACTTTCTCCTCTCACTTTTTTAACCGTAGACCAGGGTAGTGAAGTACCGTTTAACTACCCCTTTCTTACCTTTGTCACTCTCTGATAAAGAACCCGGACGTTTTAGTGACGTCTACCACTGACGTCGGTTCTTTAATTTTCTATGAACCAGGAACCTTCTTTTTGATACTTTTTGATCTGTCTTATAATTCTGTTTCTGTAATGAAATGGTTGGTTCCAGGTAGATCAGTTTCGATACCAAAAAGGTCATCAGTACATACCTACACTCTCAATCTGATATTTCTTTCGACTCACGACTTCTTACCTACGAAAACTTGACACCACAACCTCTTCTGAGAACTCTCAGGGAACCTGACGTTCCTCTAGGTTGGTCAGGTGGATTTCCTTTAATCAGGACTTACAAGTAACCTTCTTGACTACGACTTCGACTTTGAGGTTAAGAAACTGTTAAACTTCTTGGTTGAGTAACCTTTTCTGGGACTACGACCCTTTCTAACTTTCGTCCTCCTCTTCCCCTACTGTCGCCTACTCCACCAACCTACTGTAGTGGTTACGTTACCTGCACTGAAACTCATCCGAAGCCCTCAACCACTACGTGTCCCTTCAGACCGTACGACGTCAGGTACCCCAACGTTTCTCAGCCTGTACTGACTCACTGACTTGACTGACTGACTAAAACATCCCATGAGGACTGGGAGTATCGAGTCAACCATTTCATAACTGGACGTTACGTCTACTGGGGCCAAACTAAAGACCCACCTTTCTAGGTGACCACTTCCCTATCTGATGGGTTAGGTCATAAGACCGGACCTCTTAAGGCACCTGACATTTCGTGTGCCCTAACGTTTCTCAACCTGTGTTGACTCGTTGAAAGTGAAAGTGGACCGTAACACAAGTTACTAAATTCGAATCTAAAAACAACTAAACCCCGTCAGTAAACCCCGTAGAAGTAAGTACGGGGTACATAGTCCTCAGTAAGTATCCGGTACAAGACGTACAACAATCAAAGTACAGGTTGAGAAAACGGTAGGACGCCTGGTATCAGGTGGTCCGAGGAGACAGGCACCCTTAAACGTCCGTTCTTATGACCTCACCCAACGGTCAAAGAAGAGGTTCCTGAGAAGGACTGGGTCCCAAGTTTAGACACAGAGGACGTAACCGTCCGTCTAAGAAATGGTGGGCTGGTGGTCACTTCAGGTAGATGTTACATCGATACTAAATTTCAATTAATATTTATAAAAATATCCCATTATGAAACTCAAAAATATTTATAGGACAAAGAGTGTGTTATGTGTGGTTGATTAAAATCTTAAAGAAAACTAAGAACGTACTTAGTTAATAAAAGTACTACAAACTACCACTAAAAGATTAATAAAAAGATAATCAACTGTAAGATAATTGTTACATCTTAGAAAGAAAAAAACTAAGAAATACAAGATGGAACAAAGAAAGACGGAGGGGGAAACCGATTATTTCTGATGACTTAAGGAAAAAAATAAATTAATAAATATTAGACAGTGAGAATGATAATGAATATTAGTTTCAAAGGGTTAAAATCATCACAAGATATGAGAAAAGTGGACAGGGTAGTAAGAATCTCGTAAAAGAATGAAAGACGTATATTCGATAAAGTCCCAATGGGATGAGACAAGGACGGAGTCGAGACGTTGGTCGGATAAAGGTTCTTAAAGAGTTCTCTTTTTTTTTTGTTTTTTTGTTTTTGTGGAGGTTATTTGTCGGATTGGTATGTGAATTTCGTTAATTTCTTTCTTCTTATTTGTTTTAGGTTTTAGTCACTTCCTTTTTTTAGTATTTCTAATCTTCTTTGTTTACTTTGTCTCTACTTCTTTCGTTATCGTTTCTAGTTACTTTGATTTTCGACCAAGAAACTCTTTTATTTGTTTTAACTATTTGTACATCAGTCTAAGTAATTCCTTGTTTACCATCTTCTGAGTTTAGTTATTTTAATCTTTACTTTTTCCTCTACAATGTTGATTGTGGTGTTTTTAGGTTTCCTAGAATACTCTGATGGTGATCGTTGACATACGGTTATTTTAATTGTTGGACCTTCTTTATCTGTTTAAGAATCTTTCTCTTTTTGAAGGTGCTGACTTAGTCCTTATTTATACTTGTCTGGTTGGTGTTCATTACTTTAACTTTCACACTAATTTTTAGAAGGTGTTTGTTTTCAGGTCCTGGTCTACCGAAGTGTACTCTTAAGACAGTTTGTAAATCTCTTCACGATTGTAGTTAGGAAGAATTCGAGAAGGTTTTTTTAACGTCTCTTTCTTTGTAAGGGTTTGAGTGGGGTGTTCCGATACTAGTGGGACCATCCTTTTGGTCTGTTTCTATAGTGTGTTTTTTTAATGTCCAGTGACTACTTGTTTTTACATTTTTAAGAGTTGTTTTATGATCATTTGTCTTAGGTTGTGTAATTTTCTTAGTATTCATTTCTGGTTCACCCTAAATAGGGTTCCTAGATTCCTATGAAATCATGTGTTTTTAGTTACACTATATGGTATAAAAAGTTTAACTTCTTATTTTCTTACATACTAGTGGGAGTTTCTGTGTCTTTTTCTAAAACCGTTTTAGGTTGTGTGTAAATACTATTTTGGAGAGGTCTTTCACCCGTATCTCCCTTAGAGTACTAGTACGAAGGTAACGAAGTCAACACAGACTGAGACTTTGGATTATCTGGAATCACACGGTCCGACGAGACAGGTAAGACAGGTACCCTAAAGGACCGTTCCAATGATCTTCCTCAACGGTATGGGAGGAGGTCCCCAAGAAGAGGTGGATCTCTGACTTAGACACAGAGGACGTAGAGGACGTGACGTCCGTCAAAGAAAATAAAGACTCGGTGACACTTCGGGCTATTCCCTTGGATCGAATTATATTATTTCTAGTATTGTGGTGTTTAGGTGTCGATTGTAACAAGAGTTACCACTTTTTGACTTTCGTAAGGAGATTGTAGTCCTTGCTCTGTTCTACAGATGAGAATGGTGATGGTAAGTTGTATCAAAAACTTCAGGATCGGTACCGTTAGTCCCTTCTTTTTCTTTATGTTTAACCCTTTCTTCATTCTACCGGTACAATCGTCTACTGTAGTTTGTATCTTTTAGGATTTCTGTGATGGTCTTTTGATGATCTCGAGTAGTTAATTAAGTCATTTCAACGTCTAACATTTCAATTATGTGTCTTTAGAGAACGGAAAGATATGTGACTATCACTTTCTATTCTTTCTCCGTAATTACTTTGTTAAGGTAAATGATAGTATTCCTTTTCTTGTCTTATGGATCCCTATTTGGATGGACTCTTCCGTTTTCTGAGAATGAGTCTTTTGATTTTCTATGACTTTCTTTAGTTTCTATTATGTTTGTCTACCTCTCTATATGGTACAAGAACCTGACCTTGTTAAGTATAACATTTTTATTGACGTGACGGGTTTCGTTAGACGTCAAAACTACGTTAGGAATAGTCAAATGATTTCAGTAAAAAGTGTCTTGATATTGTTTTGTATTAAACATACCTTTGTATTTTCTGAAGTTTACCGGTTTCGTTAGAACTCTTTCTTTTTACCTTGACCTCATTAGTCCCAGGTACTGAAGTCCGATATGATGTTTCGATGTCATCGTTTGAGGAAGTACCTAATGTCGAAACAACACCGTTTCCCCGACCGTATTGAGTTTCTTCGATACTCGGTTCTCGGTACGACACGTCCCGGTAAGTTCTTTCTACCTAAGTATGTATCACTTCTCTAGACTGTTTTACACCAGGTGACCTCTTCCTTTACCGTTGGGTGAGGTCATAAGAACGGACCTCTTGAGGTATTCGTCATACCTTTTCGTTTTTCTATACTGAGGTCTTCTATTCGAGGGGTCCAGGTTTACACAGGTCATACGATGATCCCTTCTCATCTCCCGTTAATGATCATTAGGGTCTTTCTTACTTCATTGACCCTCTTTCGTAATGTCACGAGTCGACACCTATACAGACCATCACTTTCATTTCAGGTCACGACGGTTATTATTATAACGTCTCCTCGGATCCTATAATCCATGTACTTAGTTCCATTTAACCTGTACCACTTCATCCTCTACCGTTCTGACTTGTATCCGTAGAATACTTGGTCACTTGATTATTGTACCTGGTCTTATCCGTTTAAATTAAGTCTATTGGTAATATAGACGATGACACCCGTTATTAGGGAATTTTCTTTACCTCATCGGGAGTCTCAGTTGTTCTCAGGTTTACGTCATGAACCCACGTTGGAGTTTTTGCTGTCTAATTAGAGTCAAGTAAAGATTCCGTTTCGTAAGTTGTAGTGTCATTAGGTTCAGGGTTAGTGACTACGACTTCTTCGACTTCAACTGGATAAGTCACTTCTGGATATTCTGGAAGATCTTGATTGTGGGCTTTGTCTATACGAAAAGCAGTATCCCTTATCCTTACGTATTCATTCTTTAGTTCTCTAAGGACCTTATTAAACGTTCAAACTAGAGCCTCATGTTTTATTTCGTCCCGTTTCCGAGTATCCCAAAAGAGTTCTCTCACACGATCAGTATCGTATATGAGAAAAGGTTGTTGGGTTCTCTACTGAGATGTGTACCTGTAGTGGTCTACAAGTTATGGTTTTAGTTTGTATAATACAAGAAACGTCGGTTTCTACCTCTTCGAGATATGTCAGTCATTTTGGTTCTGGACCTCGACTGACACTATTACTCTTGGAATAAGGTTTTAAGTACGAATTAGCTTCTTCCATCCCTTTTGGTGATCCGGTAAGTCCATACTGGATTTAGTCTATAGAATACTTACGTGTCACTTCCACTGTTTATCTGAATTTCCTAATCTAGACCATCTGTCTCACGGACTTCTTTATACCTACCTCCAAGTATTATAACATATCCTCCGTCACTGGTTTTGGTCGGGGTTCTTTTTCTTTAAGTTGTCTGTTTCACCAACGGACTCCTCCGAAAAGTCTATCGACTCTTCTCCACTCTTCTTTACTTTCCGTACCCTCTTTCCCTTTCTTTATGGACTGACTTACGTCTCAAGTCTCTTATGATTCTTCTATATTCTTTCGGAAGAATTTACCTGTTACGTTTATCTCCCTTTCGTATCTTATCCTTCTGATCTCGATAGAAGTTCTTTTAACTCTATAGTTCCCTTATAAAGTGCGTTTCTACCCGTGTTATTTTCTGTCTTTCTCATTCCTGGATTGTCCTCCTTTACTAATTCTTCTCCACCGTTCTTCCGTGTCTTGACATAATTTTTCCAGAATTACTTGGTCTATTACTACCACACCAGTGAGTGGATCTCGGTCCGTAGAAGTGGATACGACAGTTCACCCTGAATACTTCGTAATATATTTGTTTCGTCACCTCGACTACCTTAAGGTCGACTCAAAAATTTTAGGATTTTCTACTACAACAATTTCACGACGTAATTTATGTAGTCGTTTAAATCTTTTGTCGTCATCAATATCCTGACCTTTTCCAGTCATAAATAAAGTTAACTTTTCTTCCCGTTACGATTTCTTACAGTTTGATGACATGTTAACAAGAGTAAAGTGTATGATTGTTCCAATGTCAGTTTTAGGAAGTTCCATCCGAAGTTGTCATGTACTTGGTTCTTGAAGGACTACATGTTCGACCTAAAATCTCTCCGTCTCCTTGGGCTCTAGTTTAACGGTTGTAGACAACCTAGAACCTCTTTCGTTCCCTCAAGGTCTTCTTTGTAGATAAAGACGAAGTAACTGTTACGATTTCAGAAACTGTCACATCTAGTGTTGTTTGATCTTTTAAGAATTTCTCTATACTCATGGTGTAGTAGAATAGACAGAGGATTTTTGGGACATACACCCAGTTCTTCGTTGTCAATCTTGACCTGACTTTATTACTTTTCGAGTTTTAACCCTTTCCTCATGTTCTTCTGACAAATAACAGTGAGACAAATAAATTGAAGGTACGTCTCACGTAGTACGTTTTACGACCCGACCACTTAGTGTTCGACCTTAGTTCTAACGACCCTCTTTATGGTTGTTGAAGTCTATACGTCTATTATGATGAGATTTCCGTCTTTCACTTCTCCTTGATTTCTCAGAGAACTACTTCCACTTTCTCCTCCCACTTTTCCGACCGAACTTTGAGTTGTAAGTTTTTAGATTATACTACGTATACCAGGGTAGTGAAGTACCGTTTATCTTGCCCCTTTTCATCTTCGTCACTGTCTATAATAAAAGAACCCGAGGTTATAGTCACGTCTACCACTGACATCGGTGATCTAATTTTCTACGAACGAAGAACTTTCCTTTTTGTACGGTTCGGATCTGTCGTATAATTTTTCATCTCACCGATTGTGTGTGTATACGTAGTGAAACGAATGTTTCCAGGTATATCTGTTTCGATACAAAAAATGTCATCAGTATATATCTACACTCTCAACTTGGTAATTCTTCCGTACCACCACCACCACTAAATCGACGATTCAACACAGATCGAGAAGGTTGAAGTACTTAACATCGGGTGGTCCGAGGAGACAGGTATCTTTAAGGATACGTCCTTATGATCTCACCCAACGGTAAAGGAAGAGGTCCCCTAAAAGGACTGGGTCCCTAACTTGGGACCAGAGGAAGTAACATCCACTAGAGGAAGTAACGTCCGTCCAAGAAATGACTGACTCGGTGTTCCCTATGAGGTTGCTTCCGAATCACGGTTTCTGAGTAACGAAAACTTAACACCTCCACCTCTTCTGAGAACTCTCATATAACCTACCGTTCCTCTAGTTTGGTCTGTGAGGATTTACTTTAGTTAGGACTTATAAATAACCTTCCTGACAACGACTTCGACTTCGAGGTTTCAAAACTCGTGAACTACGCTTCTCGACTGAGTAACCTTTTCTAGAACTACGAACCTTTCTAACTTCCGTTTTTCTCTTTCCCAACCGTCTCCTACTCTAACGATCTATCACAGTCACAGAGTCACCTGTACTTAAACTCGTTCGGGACCCGGTTGTCACCTCCTGTCTCCTCAGACCGTACGACATCAGGTACTCCAGTGTTTCTCAACTTGTGTTAAAAAACTCACTTGTTATTGTTGACATTAGTTTTGTCATACCGTGTTTTCATCTTTATATTCAGTTACCGTATCCTATATTTTGGGTCTCTCTTTGGATGGGAGGATAGTAGTGGATTAAGTCCTGTTTCCTCCGTTATTATATATTACCTCTTTTCCGTCAGAGAACTTATTAACCACGATCTTTTGACCAGTTGATGTACATTTTATTACTTTAATCTTGTAGGGATTGTGGTGTGTGTTTTTATTTGAGTTTTACTTGATTTCCGGATTTACACTACAAAGTCAAGTCAAGTCAGTGAGTCAGTCCAGACTGAGAAACGCTGGGGTACCTGACGTCGTGTGGTCCGGAAGGACAGGTAGTGGTTGAGGGCCTCAAATGGGTTTGAGTAGAGGAAACTCAGCCACTACGGTAGTAGAAGACAGTATGGGAAGAGGAGAACTGAAGTTAGAAAGGGTCGTAGTCCCAGAAAAGGTCACTCAGTCGAGAAGTGTAGTCCACCGGCTTCATAACCTCATAGTCGAAGTTGTAGTCAGGAAGGTTACTTGTAAGTCCTGACTAGAGGAAATCCTACCTGACCAACCTAGAGGAACGTCAGGTTCCCTGAGAGTTCTCAGAAGAGGTTGTGGTGTCAAGTTTTCACGGTTAAGAAGATGTGAGTCGAAAGAAATATCAGGTTGAGAGTGTAGGTATGTACTGATGACCTTTTTGGTATCTGAACTGATCTACCTGGAAACAACCGTTTCATTACAGAGACGAAAAATTAAACGAGAGATCCAACCACTATTGTAAAGAAAGTTCCTCATTCGTAGAAAATTAAAATACCGACGTCAGTGGTAGATGTCACTAATGACGACGATTCAGAGAAGTCAGTACCGACTGAGACACGCTGGGGCATCTACCGTCGGGTGGTCCGAGGGGACAGGGATCCTGAGAGGTCCGTTCTTGTGACCTCAACCAACGGTAAAGGAGGAGGTTACGTACTTCCACTTTTCACTTTCACTTCAGCCAGTCAATACAGGCTGAGCATCGTTGGGGTACCTGACGTCGGATGGTCACAGGAGTCAGGTACCCTAAAAGGTCCGTTCTTATGACCTCACCCCACGGTAACAGAAGAGACTATGTCACTAAAGATCTGTAACATTTTGAGAATTTTCTTTTGTATCCGTCTTGAGAGCAACTGTATTTAGTTTCGTAATAAAAAACCTCAGTGGAGGATCTCATTACTTTTATTTTGTTTTTTAATGTTTACCATGGATACTTTGAATTTTCCAAAGGATACCATTTTATTTGACATTTGTTCTACTTTTCTGTTGGCAATCTTACCCTCCCTTATAAACGTTTATTTTGTTGAGAATTTCCTAATTAGAGGTTTTGTGTTTGTCAAGTACGTCGAGTTATAAATTTTTTTTTTGTTTTTGTGTTTGGTTTTTTAACCGTCTTCCAGATTTATCGGAAAGGAGTTTCTTCTGTATGTCTACCGGTTTATCGTGTACTTTTCTACGAGTTGTGGCAATTAACAATCTCTTTACGTTTAGTTTTGATGTTCTTCCATAGTAGAGTCTGACCAGTCTTACAGCCAGTAGGTTTTTTTTTTTTTAGATGTTTGTTATTTAGGACCTCTCCCACACCTCTTTTCCTTTGGGAGGATACGACAACCACCTTTACATTTAACGAAACGATGATATATCTTATTATACCTCCGAGGAATTTTGTTATTTTGATTTCCATCTTGATGGCATACTAGGTCATCAACGTGACAACCCGTATATGGACC
The DNA here is from genome assembly GCA_006410555.1 of Capra ibex. Taxonomy (NCBI): domain Eukaryota; kingdom Metazoa; phylum Chordata; class Mammalia; order Artiodactyla; family Bovidae; genus Capra; species Capra ibex. The sequence goes on from SJYO01026388.1 coordinate 32,768,948, forward strand.
TCTTTCGGTATTAAGTTTTTCTACGTACTTGGGGGTAAAGTAACGTCGTGATAAATGTTATCGGTCCTGTTTCTTCATTGGATTTACAGGTAGTTGTCTTCTTACTTAATTTTGTACACTATGTAAAATTTTCTCTTACAATAGACGTTTGTCACTCTCAAAATGAAGAAGAAAAGGTTAAACCTAAGGAAAATAAAGAAAAAGACGAGATTAACGACACCGGTTTTGAAGGTCTTGATACAACTTATCATCGCCACTTTCACCTGTGGGAACAGAACAAGGACTGAAATCACCTTTACGAAAGTTAAAAAGTGGTGACTCCTATTACAAACGACACCCAAACAGTATCCATCGAAAATAATACAACTCCATACAAGGAAGATAAGGACGAAAGACCTCTCAAAAATAGTATTTACCTACAACTTAAAACAGTTTCCGGAAGAGACGTAGATAACTCTATTAGTATACCAAAAATAAAAAGTCAAACAATTACACCACTTAATGTAACTAACTAAACGCCTATAACTTCTTAGGAACGTAGGGACCCTATTTCGGGTGAACCAGTACCACATACTAGAAAAATTACACAACAACCTAAGACTAACGATCTTAAAACAACTCCTAAAAACGTAGATACAAGTAGTCACTATAACCGGACATCAAAAG
>SJYO01026388.1:32771744-32902053 GCA_006410555.1 Capra ibex
TCCCACCCTACTAAACCCTCTTACCGTAAGATTGTACATATGATAGTACATTCTTAACTTAGCGGTCAGATACAGACTACGTCCTATGTCGTACGAACCCCGACCACGTACCCCTACTGGGTCTCTCTACAATACCCCTCCCTCCTCCCTCCCCCCAAGTACAAACCCTTGCGTACATTCTTAATTTCTAAAATTTTAAATTTTTTTATTTATTTATTTTTTATTTTTTTATTTTCTCTTACAACGAGTCGGTATTTTTTCTTATTTTATTACGGTAAACATCATTGTATCTGTCTGAATCTATAACACCATGACTTATTTCATTGCAACTTTCTGTTTATAGTACTATAGTAAATATAAACCTTAGATTTTTGTCCCATGTCTACTTGAATAAAGGTTTTATCTTCATCTCAGTGTCTACTCTTTTGTTTGTACCAATAATTCCCCACCCAACGACAAGTCACGATACAACACAGGTTGAGACTCTGGAGTACCTGACGTTGTGGGATCAGGAGGGACAGGAAGTCCCATTCCCCCTTCCTATTTAAGTCTCTACCCCTAACTATGTATCTGTAATAATATATATGTATTATCTGTTGATTATTGTCTCTTTAGATGAGTTATAAGACATTACCGGATATACCCTTTTCTTAGATTCTTTTTCTACACCTATATTCATATACATATTGACTAAGTGGAACGATATGTGGACTTCGACCATGTAACATTTAGTTGATTTTTAGATTCTTTATATAATTTTTTTCTTAAAGATTAGGGACATTTATCCGTGATACATATGACAAACTATGACTTCACGGTAACTCATACAGGAATTATTTATAACCACCTTAATTTGTACACCTTTTAATAAAACTATATTAATAACTACTTATATTTATTTTATAAAATTTCAAAACGTATAAATTTTGTTATGTTAGAGAATAGTACGTTTACTATAGTAAACGTATAAACTAAAATTACATATAATTTTATATTTAATGGATATTGTGGACATTGTGACACTCTACTTTCATTCCATGTGGAGAAACTATATACGTACCCTTCGATTTGTATCAACCGTTTTTGATTTAAAAACTATGTACCCAGATAAAAATCAAGGTCATCTATTTAGATATTAGACTTTTTGTCCAAAAATGTTTAAAAAATATACGAATACTATACGTTTAAACACACACTTACTATTTATTAATTTCCTTACGTAGACTAGTGTAACCCAATTTATAAAAATATTCCTTTTTTCGATAATTTTAATCAGGTTTCTCGGTTGTATCGTCAAATCTTCTTTGTACACGATATTAAACAATTCAAGATTGGAAAAGACATAATCTTTTTATGAAACTGTGTTTGTGAAATGTTTACAGTCGTCTTTTAGATATAAGGTAAAGAAGTGTAACCAAAACACTGTAACACAAACGACTATAAGCTGTTCCCTATTCAACCCTAACTAAAGAAGACGGTAGCGAGAAAAGACAACATAATACCCTTTAATTTCCTGACTTTACTTGACTCAGGGAGTGTTGGGGTATCAGTCAGTACACCCGTTTGGATGTTTTCCATTTGGAGACATGAGAGACCGAGAATTCCCAGCTATCTTTGAAAGTCTTATCGTGTGTAATTCCTTAATAGGTCTAAATTTTTAGACGCTTCTTCTCTCCACGAAGTACTTATGAAATATTTTTGCTAAAGTTTAGATTTACCAAAAATCAATTTAAAGAACAAGAATGGGATGTTTATTTACAAGTACAGAGAATAACCGTCACCTTTTGGTGTTTAGTACAATCGTAATCTTGAGTCGGTAGAAAACAAAGTATAGGTATTTCGTTTCCAACACTTCTCCGTAAAGAGATTTCTGACTCTAAATACTCAGTCTTCTTACCTACAAATCCCGATCCTAGTACGACATGAGTGTCATGAGACCCATGAGACCTATATGTGAAAGATATGTCTCTCACATATCTCATATATATATGTGTGTATATCATGTCTTATATGAGGGATATGAGACCTAGGATTCACTATCTCCTAGTATACATAAAATATCACTACTAACACACACACACACACACACACACACACACACGAATTTGGTGTAATGTTTAGTACCTCGAGTACCTGGTCAAAGAAGAGGGGTCCAAACTTCTGTATGTATAAAGCTTTTAGACTTGAACTTAATCATATAGTAAGAAGAAGAGATAAATACTTATTATACATGGATTAATTTATTATTGAAATTATACACAAAAAACTTGAAAATGAACTAAACTTAAAATCAGCAGACGTATCATTCATACACGTAGAATTTCAGGAGTCTTTACCTAGTAAACTTACAACATTTACGAGTCAAATTTTTATGGTGGAGAACAATCCGACGAGGGAAAACTCTTTTTTTAAAGACCAAATATATAACTACAATTAAAAATTTCACTGTACTTAGTTACTGGTTTCCCAAATTCATAAATAAAGGGACCTATATATAATAGGATAACGACTCATCTACAGTTACTATACTATGAATGTGGAAAGACTAATTCGCGGACAACTTGAAATCTAACGTTATTAGTTTCTGAACAAGTTAAATTTAAAATCTAATAAATTCTTCGGAAGTCGTTTTTTCTGTAATATTATACACCACTAATGAGATCTACAATACTCTCTCCGAGAATTTAGGTCACCCTTACAAGTAGTCGTATGAAATTAGTCGTTGATCTCTCTTACGAATTAATGTCAATAAATCCACTGTTCAACATCATGACCGTAACTTTCATATTCTCCTACAGACCTAATTGTGAACGTTGTACATTCTCCCATACTTTTGTGTATTGATAGTCAATCCTATCGAGTGATATACTGATTTAATTAAACAGAATGAGACGTTTAAGGTTTAAGTTTGGAGTGATAATGAACGGATTCATAAAGACTTTTTCTTTGTGTCATAAAACATACTTTTTATTTTAGGATAAACAATTTCCTTCAAATAAAGTAGAACACATTAAATAAAATCATTGAACAGTTCACAAATAATAATATTGTATTGTACCTAAACTGATGCTGAAATGAAGTTTAAACACCATCGTGTATTCTGTACGTTGATAAATATTAAATAATTTATGTTTAATATTGGATAAACAAATTTTCCTCTAGAAAAACGTCCAGAATAGTAAGTATAACAAAGTTTTATTGATTAGAACTTTTTTAGTGGAAAATTTATGACAACATAATATCAAAGGATACCGACGATATTACTTCACCGACTTTTGTTGTCTACAAATAAGAGAATGTCAAGACTTCCCTTTCTTAGACTTTAGTTCTACAACTGTCCCGGAGTCAGGGAAGTTTCTAAGATCCTCTCTAGGGTAAGGAACGGAAAGACCAAAGACATCCGACAGTCTCAAGGACCCTTACATGAATTTAGTGAGGTCGGAGGCTAAAACGTCAGTGCGACAGAGGAGGAGGAGACAAGCAGATAGAAGGGACACAGAGACTATCCTGTAACTGTAACTTACAGTTCTGTAGACTGAACTGTAACTTAGATCCCGAGTGACCTATTAGGTCCTACTAGAGAGGTAAAGACAGTTATAAGAAAATAGGTCATTCAATTGTAAGTGACAAAGGTCCCTAATCCTCTACCTACAGAAACAACCCCCCACCCCCCACACACCAGTAGTGAATGGGGTAATGTTTACCAAATAAAATAGTGACATATTAGTTATAGTATAAAGGATGATCCTCGTTGAGTCAAAAACTTTCGTCTAAGATTATTCTATACTGTCTAATTAATTCACTGATACTACATGTAGACTTCTGATATAATCATTACGGTGTACAAAATTAAAACTCTTACTTACGATTATACTTCTTATAATGACAGAATGTAATTTAAGGAACATATAGTGAAATAAAATTTTCTTATAACGAACTATTGTTTAGTGAAATGACGGAAATTCTCCCTGTAACTTTATAAAGTAGAATGACTATAATTTTACGGATAAATAATACCACATCTTGTACTGAATTTCCATAATTCCTGACTCCATTCCTGTATACGAATAACTATGTAAGATTATTCTCTATTATCACTGGTCTTAAAAATTTTCATTCTACCCTTTCTTTTATATCAATAGTTTTGACAGACACCACACAGTTATTATTCAAAAAGATGTTAATCGTTTTCTTAAGACTCTTTTTAAATTTGATCATTTACTGGGTGGTAAAGTTTATTGTTATTAATGTACTCCGTATAAGAGAATAATATTATTTTAATTTGTCTTAAATATTCGTTTATAAAAGATTTTCTATTTTTGTACATAGTCCAGTTATTCATTACGTCAGTCAATAAAACATCTGTTATTTTCATTCGTGTCGTCTATATTTTTTATAGTTCACAGTTGTTTCAATATGAATATCTCTATAAGTATAACAATTCGTAAACATAATCTTTTATTCCTGAAATATCAATAAAGTATATTTATTCATTTTTACATATAGTCTTCTCGGATTTATTTTTTATTTTTTAATTTTTATCCGTTTGTTTTTCACTCTTCAACATTTGTTACTTTTTACCAAAAACTTCTCTATTAAAACACAATAAATGTTCTTATTACAATTTTTAGTGACTAGTGTCTAGTGGTATTATGTATATTATTTCTAATTTTTCAAAGTTTATACCGTCCTTAACGGTTTTATACTGTGTCTCTGTCTTTCACTTATCTACAACAACCTTTTTACCGTGACTATTTGGAATGAGTGTACTTATAGATAAAACTGAAGTAAGTTCATCGACGTGTAAAGTTTCATAATCTATTTTGGAAAGATATATGTAATTTATCTCATTGTAGTTTGTCAAGTTTCCTTACTATTTAGGTTGTTATGTGTACTTAGAGTTTCCGTTAGATACTTTACTGTTTCTAAGTCTATCATTTCCGACGTATAACATCCTTAGGGTAACATCCTTTGACACCTTTTGTAATATCACTGTCTTTCGTCTAATCAGCAATTAAAATTCTACTTTAGTTGTTGTATGATACTTCTCGTTATCAAAATTCTATTTTGATATTGATTCGAATTTTTGTAGGGGTATTTATTTAAGATTTCTCCAGTTACTAAGGAAAGTTTTAAATCGGTATTTACACCCTTGAGTAATCGACTTTAAGGATGACACCATTCAAGCTGTTAAGTGAGAAGTGGGACGAGACTGAAAGAATAAATCTGATTTGGTACCGTCATATACCTCTTTCTTTACCGTTGGGTGAGGTCATAAGAACGGACCTTTTAGGGTACCTGTCTCCTCGGACTACTCGTTGTCAGGTACCCTTGTATTTCGAAACCTGTGTTGACTCGTTGATTGGTTGTTACCAACATATACTCGTCGTAACAAAGGATGACGAAAAATAGTTTCTTCATCAGTCTTCTCAGTGTATAGACATACGGAATTCCATATATAACTATCGAACTTAAATTCTTTGTACTTAAGAATCAAGAGACGGTCTCTACTTTACCTGGAAGGTACGTCGATCTAAAGTCTCTGTCCAATAGTCCAGCAGTAAAAGTCATTTTAATGAATCAAGGATAGTAGTTTTATAAAAAAGACAGTTAGTGATAGAAAAGAGATGGAGTTGATAAAAAAATAATAAAGACCTATGTAATTTCTCACTAAATATAAGGTTTACTTCAGAACCCATAAACCTATCGATCAACGAATTTCCATACTGTAATCTAATTTACTAATTAACGAAATAAACAATGAAAGTAATACATTAATTCGATAAGTGAGATAGATGTATGATAGTTATGAATTTTACAAGACTACGTGATCAAGGATTGAGAGACTCCTTCGACACTCAGAGTTCATGATTAAATTTAACCATCTTACATATCCAAATACTCTTACTTAACGTTACTTTGAAAGAGAAATAATGTAATGTATAATAGACATTAGTATTATGACAAAAAAAAAGGAGGTCAAAATGACGTTATGTTAACTGTACATCTTAACGTATTCGAATTCCATGTATTCGTATTACTAAACTGAATGTATATAGTACTTTATTAGTCGTGACATTCAAAATACTTGTAATAGAGTATATCTATGTTTTCTTTTTTTTTGTTTTTACAAAGAGGAACAATACTCTTGAAAATCTAAAATTTTTGAAAGTATTTATTGTGTGTCGTTATAATTAATATAATTAGTACTACTTGTAATAATGAATAGAATATTGACATTCAAACATACCATATTATACCACAAAAAGAGACAGAGACCCTCCGAGAGGTACTAGTCGGTCAACGAGACTGGGTACCAGGAAAGTTTACTGATGAAGATGTGTCGACCGAGGATCACGATTATTCGATCTCTCTCCTAAGGTTTTGCCAAGAACGGTGGTGGTCACAGGTGTACCATCTCGTTCGAAGGGGTTTACGGAGGACGGTCACAGAAACAGGGGGTCCACTCGAGGTCAACGGAAGACAGAGAGGTCCTCTGAGAGACTCTAGTCTTCCACCTAAACGGGTCCCAAGAAAGTTTAATAACGGACAGAACACAGGACCTAGTACAGTTTAAAACACACTCGGGTAATTCTCACCTTAGAGATAAGAGGAGTCAAGAGACCCAGAGGGTTTTCATTCTGGGGTGACCAGAAGTTTCGAGATGTAGACTCCCGAACACAAGGGTCACGTCCTAGGGACTCACCCCCATCGGACTACACCCTGAACCAGGGGACAGAGGGATCCCCTCTTAGAGACCCTCATATTAATAGAGAGAAAATCCCAAGTGGTTGGACTCCCATACCCAGAACTCATACGATACAAAGGAGAACGGACAGAGTACACCCTTCCAAGGAAGAAACATAGAAATCAAGTCTAGAAAAGAGGTGCACACGTCCGGTAAGATCAACCGCCAACGACACATTTATCAATGTCAAAACCACACGAGTACCCTCCTCCACGCCAATCCCCGAGGGATGAGACGGTAGAACCGATGAAGACGTATACGTAAAAAGTTGTTGTTTTGAACCCATCCTCTCAATCTGCCTTGGGGAATTCTATAGACGTTAGCCAATGGTCACATGATTTCATATCCAGGAGGTCCATGGAGATTTATAAAATAAGTTTTTCTTGTTTACTTGTGTACTCTGTTCGAGATCAAACACTTTACCATTTAGTCCAAAACATATACACACACGAGTCAACGAGTTAACACAGATTGAGAAAGGCTGAGCACCAAACATCAGATGAGTGACCCGAGGAAACAGGTACCTTAAAAGGTCAGTTCTTATGACCTCACCCAACGGTAAAGGAGGAGGTCCTCTAGAAGGGTTGGCTCCCTACCTCGGTAGAGGACGTATCCGTCCCTCTAAGAAATGGTGCCACGGTGGAACCTTCGGGAAAGCGTTTTTTAAACTTGACTCAAACCTTTTATTTAAAATTATACTTTTACTGGAAAACGAATTCGTTCCTTCGACTATAAAAACTATGTCTTAACCAAACTTAAAATTTTAAAAAGAATTTTTTCAAAAACAACACCAACAACAAAGTAAAGTGTCGGAAGAGAAGGACTGAGGTGTTTCTTTTTTTGAGGACTTTGTTTATTAACAGTTCGTCAACTGTGTTTATAGGGATACGGGATTAAAATTGTAAATTTAGTGAATACACCAGAGTTAAAGGTTAAGACAGTAATAATAAGTTGAGTTTGACTTCCTGTCTAATAATTAAGATGGACTCGTCAGAAGACTGTGTTATACTACCAAAAATCATTGACATCATCTTAAATTCCAACTATAAGATCGTGAAATAGTTAGTTTTGTAGTTCGGAAAAGATTATATATCCCTGTAAAGAACCCTCAAATTCTCCTTCTCTTCAACAAAAGATGTTCTTCGTGTAAATAACGGATAGGTGACGAAAAAAAAAAAAAAAGGAAAAGAGAGGTAGTCAAAGAGTCAATTGTGAAAACCAAGGGGGGTTATAGAAAAAATTTTTTGGTGTAATATAGATGTTCCCAGTAAAATTTCTCTGAGAAAGACAATACATCCTTGTAACTTGACAAAACAGACATTTCGGTAATAAAAAAAGATTCATAAAAGACGAAAACAAGATTCAATGAGAGTATAAAAAGTTACTGTTCAACCGTCATACTTTTACCCCGATAAAGAATAAGAACAAAAACGATAATATTATTTAATAAACGGATACCGATCCCCGGTAAAAGGTTTTGACTTCCTCTTGATTCTAAAGTAGACAAAGTCCTGGTTAAGAACTTACAAAACGTTTCTAAAATACTTCTGGGAAGGACCATAGACCCACTCTCTCTTGAAGTCCATAACACACTAAGATAAAATTAACTAGACAAGGAGAGACGGGAACTCAACCTAAAGTGTTTATAGAGATGACAACTAAATAAAACCTCTTAAGATCTAAAGTCTTTCTCTTTACCCGTGTATATAGATTATTATAGTGGAAAGAAAACAACACAACCGTAAAAGATAAAAATAGTTAAATTAGATATCTCAATCCTACATACTAAATAATTTGACACTTTCACTTTCAGAGAGTCAGCACAGACTGAGGAACGTTGGGGTACCTCATCAGATACATCAAGAGGTAGGTCCGGTCTTATGACCTCACCAATCGACAAGAGAAGAGTTTCCCTTAGGAGGGTTGGGTCCCTAGTTTGGGTCCAGAGGACGTAACGTCGTCTAAGAAATGGTCGACTCAGTGGTCCCTTCGGACCGATGTATTAACCACTCGAGTCACTTTTTATTTGTAAATTCCAGAACACAAGTTTTAATTCTCAACACCATACTCTAGTCGACATAAGTGTGAACTTATATATATTATTTAACTTTATTTAAAACATCACGGGTCGTCCGTCGGTAAATAACACTTGACGACCTGACTGTATAGAATAAAAAATTTGTACTCAAGAATACTAATTGACCTATTCGTTTAGTTCTAAAGAAAAAGTCGTCGCACGATATAATCTTAGTAGTTAGGACATACCGAAGTCGATAATCTCACCATTTTCTTACAGGGAATGTAGACGAAAGTTAGTTACTATATCCAAATCTTTATGGTGGATAATTGTATAGCTCAAAAGATCAGAAATCTGTTGTCATATTCCTCTCAAAATAAGACATAAAATACAAGGAGACAAAACAATCTTCTCTGTATACTAATAGTGTTTTTGTAGTATATCGTTTTACATTGTTTTAAATATATAAAGGAGTAATTTCTATGGATAGAAATAGAATTAAAATATAGTAGAAGTAAAACTAGTAGGATTTATGAGAAGAGATCAATAGTAGACAAGTGGTGGTTTGTTTTAAACTACTGGGTATTCAATAAACAGTCTCGAAGAAACTAGTAATATACCAAAGAGGATGTTACTATTGAAGATAATTGTATCAAAAAAGTTGATAATCAGGTACTTGTACTTATAGTCTATATTAAACATAAAATTAAGTTTACAGTAAATTTTAAGTGACAAAAGTTCTGATATAATAGAAGGACGAAGAGATAGACGGAACAGACTAATACGACGAGTGTTTTAAGAAGTTTTTATATGTAACTAAGTATATCTATGTTAATGTCAGTGTATATTCTGTGTGTGTATTGTAATCGGATAAAAGTGACTTTCTACTTCTTATAAATTAAGTCCTTACTAGATTCTGTTTTGTAAAGGTAAACAATTCCAAAAAACATCAAATTCAGTTTATATGAATAAATATCACCTTTCTATTGAACTATAACTTAGTTGAACTAAACTTGACTTAAATCATCAAAAATGGGAAACTTCACGGACACGGACACGCACACTATACACAAATGGGAATCCATTGAAACTTCACCTTTAACGTACGTATACTTAACTATATATTTATAATAAACCTAGTCCAATATTTTTGTTGAAAAGACTTGATCGAAGTCTTTTGGTAATATCAGAAGTGACACACTTCAATTTTGAAAGGGTTTGACCGTAATATCAGTAGTAACACACTTTTGATACTTTTCTGTTTTTTTATCCTGTGACTTTTCACTTGAGGGGTCCAGCTATCCATGGGTTATACGATGACCTCTAGTCACCTCTTTATTGATGTCTTTCTTACTTCTATGTCTCGGTTTCGTTTTGGTTGTGGTTCAACGCCCACACTGACCACTATCTTCGTTCCAGGTTACGGGATTTCTCGTTATAATGTGTCCTTGTACCTTACAATCCAGGTACTTAGTTCCGTTTAACCTACACCAGTTTGTCCTCTACCGTTCTCACTTGTAGCTGTAAAATCCTTAGTCGCTTACTTGATTTTACCTGACCTTACCCACTTAAATTGAGTCTACGGGTGATATAGATGATGACACCCGTTCTTAGGGAATCTTCTTTATCATCGGAAGTATCATTTGTTTTCTCAGACTTTCCGTTATGAACCTACGTTAGAGTTTTACTGTTCCTTAGAGACAAACAAAAGTTTCGTTTGGTAAGTTATAGTATCATTCGGTTCAGATACAGGGTTTGTCATTACGACTTCTTCGACTTCAACTTGTCAAGATACTTCTGGATATTCTGGAAAATCTTGATTGTGGGTTTTTTTCTACAGGAAAAGTAATATCCCCTGACCTTACGTTTACATCCTTCAGTTCTTTGTGGACCTCACTGTCCATTCAAACCGGAACTTCATGTCTTACTTCGTCCCTTATCCGATTATCTCAAAACGGTTCTCTTGAGTGTCCAGTATCGTTTGTGGGAGAAGGTTGTTGTATTCTCTTCTGAGATTATGTACCTGTAGTGGTCTACCGGTTGTGACTTTAGTCTAACTAATATAAGAAACGTCGGTTTTTACCTCTACGAGATATGTCAGTCGTTTTTGTTCTGGTCCTCGACTGATACCGAGTCTAGTACTTAAGGAATAACGGTTTAAGTCTTGATTTAACTTCTTTCATCCCTTTTGGTGATCTGGTAAGTAAATACTGGATTCAGTTTAGGGGATGTTAATATGTCGTCTTCACTCTTTATCTAAATTCCCTGATCTATATTAGCTGTCTCTTGGACTACTTGATCCCTACCTCCAAGTACTGTAACATGTCCTCTCTCCCTCATTCTGGTGGGTGTTTTTTTTCTTTACGTTTTTTCTTTTTACCAACAGCCTCCTCCGGACTGTTTATCGCCACTTTTCTTCACTTTTCGTTTCCTCTTTTCCTTTCTATATCGGTGGATTTACGTCTCAAAGTTTCTTATCGTTCCTCTCCATTCTTTCGGAGGGAGTCACTAGTCACATTTCTTTATCTCCTTTTATTATCTCACCCTTTCTGATCTCTAGAGAAGTTCTTTTAACCTCTATGGTCCCCTTGTAAAGTACATTTCTATCCGATTATAGAAACCATACCTGGATTGTCTTCGTTTTCTATAATTCTTCTCCACCGTTCTTATGTGTCTTGATTCCGATACCAAAAAGGTCATCAGTACATACCAACACTCTCAACCTGACACTTTTTCCGACTCGCGGTTTCTTAACTACGAAAACTTGACGTCACAACCTCTTCTGAGAACTCTCAGGGAACCTGACGTTCCTCTAGGTTGGTCAGGTAAGACTTCCTCTAGTCGGGGCCCTAAAGAAACCTCCCTTACTACGATTTCGACTTTGAGGTTATGAAACCGGTGGAGTACGCTTCTCAACTGAGTAACCTTTTCTGAGACTACGACCCTCCCTAACCCCCGTCCTCTTCTTCCCCTGCTGTCTCCTACTCTACCGACCTACCGTAGTGACTGAGCTTCCTGCACTCAGACTCACTTGAGGCCCTCTACCACTACCTGTCCCTCCGGACCACACGACGTTGAGTACCCCAGTGGTTCAACCTGTACTGACTCACTGACTTGACTTGACTTGACTATGTCTTTTCTAGAAGTACTGGGTCTATTAGTGCTACCATACTAGTGAGCGGATATCGGTCTGTAGCACCTTACACTTCAGTTCACCCGAAATCCTTCGTAGTGATGCTTGTTTCGATCACCTCCACTACCTTAAGGTCAACTCGATAAAGTTTAGGATTTTCTACTACACGTCCGTTTAAACCTTTTGAGTCGTCACCGATGTCCTGACCTTTTCCAGTCAAAAGTAAGGTTAGGGTTTCTTTCCGGTATGTTTTCTTACGAGTTTGACGGCGTGTTAACGTGAGTAGAGTGTGTGATCATTCCATTACGAGTCTCAAGAGGTTTTATCTGAAGTTATCATACAATTGGTACTTGAAAATCTACAAGTTCGATCAAAATCTTTTCCGTCTCCTTGGTCTCTAGTTTATCCGTTGTAGACGATCTAGTACCTTTTTTGTTCTCTCAAGGTCTTTTTGTACATAAAGACGAAATAACTGATACGGTTTCGAAAACTGATACACCTAGTATTATTTGACACCTTTTAAGACTTTTTATACTCTTACGGTCTGATGGACTGGACGGAGAACTCTTTAGGCATACGTTCAGTCCTTCGTCGTCGATCTTGACCTGTACCACGTTGTCTGACCAAGGTTTGTCCTTTACCTCATATAGTTCCGACATAAAATAGTGTGATGAATAAATTGTATATACGTGTCATGGAGTACTCTTTACGACCCGACCTACTTTGTGTTCGACTTTAGTTCTAAACTCCCTCTTTATAGTCATTGGAGTCTATACGTCTACTGTGGTGGGAATACCGTCTTTTACTTCTTCTTGATTCCTCGGAGAACTACTTTCACTTTCTTCTCTTACTTTTTGAACCGAATTTCGATTTGTAAGTCTTTTTGCTTCTAGTACCGTAGACCAGGGTAGTGAAGTACCCTTTATCTACCCCTTTGTCACCTTTGTCACCGACTGAAATAAAAAACCAGAGGTTTTAGTGACGTCTACGACTGACGTCGGTACTTTAATTTTCTACGAATGAGGAACCTTCCTTTCAATACTGGTTGGATCTATCGTATAAGTTTTCGTCTCTGTAATGAAACGGTTGTTTCCAGGTAGATCAGTTCCGATACCAAAAAGGTCATCAGTACATACCTACATTCTCAATCTGACACTTCTTTGGACTCGCGACCTCTTAACTACGAAAACTTGACACCACAACCTCTTCTGAGAACTCTCAGGGAACTTGAAGTTCCTGTAGGTTGGTCAGGTAAGATTTCCTCTAGTCAGGACCTCTAGTCACAAGAAACCTTCCTTACTACGATTTCGACTTTGAGGTCATGGAACCGGCGGAGTACGCTTCTCGACTGAGTAACCTTTTCTGAGACTACGACCCTCCCTAACCCCCGTCCTCCTCTTCCCCTGCTGGCTCCTACTCTACCGACCTACCGTAGTCACTGAGCTACCTGTACTCAAACTCACTTGAGGTCCTCAACACTACCTGTCCCTCCGGACCGCACGTCGTTAAGTACCCCAGTGTTTCTCAACCTGTACTGACTCGTTGACTTGAGTTGGCTTGACTATACCCTTTTTAACTTCCGCCATCCTCTTCCCCTGATGTCTCCTACTCTACTAACCTACCGTAGTGGATGAGTTACCTTTACTTAGACTCATTTGAGGTCTTCAACCACTAACTGTCCCTCCGGACCGTACGACATCAGGTACCCCAACACTTCTCAGTCTGTGAAGACTTTTTTACTTGACTTGACTTGGTACACTTCATTTTTTATAACGAACTTTGTTACAATTTAAGTTAAGGACTCATCTTAAAATTTTATACCCAGATTCTATAAGTTTTAATAAACAAAAGAAAAATTTATACAACTTGAGATTTAACTAATAAATAAAAAAATTATGAATTTAAAAAAATTAAAAATAAAAATGAAATAAAATGAAATGTTATGACATAACCAAAAAGGTATGTAACTGTACTTAGGTGGTGCCCTCATGTACTCAAGGGTTTGTACTTGGGGGGAGGGTGGAGGGTGGGGTATAGTAGAGAGACCTAATAGGGGCACGTGGTTGGTAGGACATAGGACGTAGTTTGTATCTGACCGCTAAGCAAAGAATGTACTATCATATGTACAAAGTTACGGTAAGAGGGTTTAGTAGGGTGGGAGTGGGAGAGGGAGTCTCAGGTTTTCAGGTAATATGTGTAGACACAGAGTAAACGACAGAACGTATGTCCCAGTAGTAATGGTAGAAAGATTTAAGGTATATATACACAATCATATGACATAACCACAAAAAGAAAGACCGAATGAAGTGAGACATATTATCCGAGGTCAAAGTAGGTAGAGTAATCTTGACTAAGTTTACATAAGAAAAATTACCGACTCATTATGAGGTAACACATATACATGGTGTCGAAAGAATAGGTAAGTAGACGACTACCTGTAGATCCAACAAAGGTACAGGACCGCTAATATTTGTCACGACACTACTTGTAACCCCATGTACACAGAGAAAGATAAGACCAAAGGAACCATACATACGGTTCGTCACCCTAACGACCTAGTATTCCGTCAACCACCCTTACGTTTGATCATATCGGTGATACCTCTTATCACACCTCTAAGGAAATTTTTAACGTTTATCTTAGATTTAAATAAATATTTAAAAACAAAAGAATCTATTTTAAAAACATCATATCAACGAAATGTTACAACGTAATCTAAGATGACATGTTGTTTCACTTAGTCAATATGTATATGTATATAGGAGAGGAAAAGTCACTGTATCGAAGGGACCACCGAGTCAACCATTTCTTAGGAGGACGGTTACGTCCTCTGTACCCAAGTTAGAGACCCAGTCCTTCCACGGGACCTCTTCACTTACCGTTGGATAAGGTCATAAGAAAGGACCTCTTAGGGTACCTGTCTCCTCGGACCGCCCGATGTCGGGTACCCCAGAGTTTCTTGGTCTGTCCTAAATACGTTGACTCGTGTGAGCGTGTGTACGTAATGATACCTATTTTGTCTACTGATTACTCTTGGATGACATATTGTTTCCCTTAAGAAGAATCACGAGAAACCACTTAATAAGTACAAAACGGTCACGATAGATGAGTGTGAAGATATATTAAAAAGAAGTCTTTCACTCTAAATATCAATCTCTTATAATGACTTCGTTAAATCTAATAAATTCTTCTTTTGTTATAAAATTTATTCTAAATTGTATTAAAGAGTATAAAGTAAGATGGAACAATGGTATATTAACGGTTAGGTAATAATGTGAAAATGTATAAATTTTCCTAATTTTCGAACCCTTACAATAAATATAAATTCTGATACTTCCTTTTTTACATATATATATGACCGAAGGAAACCCTATTTGACATACTGAAAATGGGTATTATAAATAACGTAATCTTTTATTTAAGTCTACAAATATTCTTTGAATTTTTTATTATTATAACTGTAATTATCAAAAACAAAACCAAAAAGTTACCGTAATAAATGTATATTTGGTAAAGTTTTGTTTTATAAACGTGAAATCAATTTGTGGAATACTACGATAAAACAATCCATAGTAAAAGAAGAGATCTTTTTAGACACGTTAACACATCTTTACAATAATTAACTTGACATTTCAAGAGTCCAAAATAACCTTCCTTTTAACATAGTATCAAGATCTAGGTATCAAACTATAGGTAGATAATGAGAGATACTTACACTATAGTTTGTGTAATTAACGTAAAGGACTTTGGTAAACTTTGTAAGAATTCATAAATAAATCTTATAAATTAGTTTACACATGAGTAAGAGACGGATATATAAGTCGTCGGTGTTACATGATACGATTTATACATAACTAAATTTTATAACTAAACGTTTTTATCTAGTGAAAATATTACACTCTTGCACCCCCCTTCTATCGTACAAAAGGTTCATCCCCTGTATTACATTCGTAGTGACTAATAATCAATTATATTAACTAAAATGATCTCTGATCCTTTATTAAGGTGTTCCTTGATTTAAGACTTAAGAACTTCTTTTACACACAAAAGAAATACAAAACTATATCGACATACCACTCTCGTGACCGAAAATCTATCTCCCCTTTATAAACGTTTCTTTATTTTTTATAAATTGAATATACGTCTCCTGTAGTACTCTTTGCACCCCGACCTACTTCTTGTTCGACTTTAGTTCTAACGGCCCTCTTTATAGTCATTGGAGTCTATACGTCTACTGTGGTGGTAATACCGTCTTTCACTCCTCCTTGATTTTTCGGAGAACTACTTTCACTTTCTCCTCTCACTTTTTCAACCGAATTTCGAGTTGTAAGTCTTTTCATTCTAATACGGTAGGCCAGGGTAGTGAAGTACCGTTATCTACCCCTTTGTAACCTTTGTCACCGTCTACAATGAAAAACCCCCGAGGTTTTAATGACGTCTACCACTGACGTCGGTACTTTAGCTTTCTGTGAATGTGGAACCTTCCTTGGTCTCCATAATGAAACGGTTGTTTCCAGACAGATCATTTACGATACCAAAAAGGTCATCAGTTTCTTTCGACTCACGGCTTCTTAACTACTAAAACTTGACACCACAATCTCTTCTGAGAACTCTCAGGGAACCTGACGTCCCTCTAGGTTGGTCAGGTAGGATTTCCTCTAGTGAGGACCCACAAGTAACCTTCCTGACTACAACTTCGACTTTGAGGTTATGAAACCGGTGGACTACACTTCTTGACTGAGTAACCTTTTCTGGGACTACGACCCTTTCTAACTTCCGTCCTCCTCTTCCCCTACTGTCTCCTACTCTACCAACCCACCGTAGTGACTGAGTTACCTGTACTTAAACCCATTTGAGACCCTCAACCACTATCTGTCCTTCCGGACACACGACGTCAAGTACCACAGCGTTTCCCAGTCTGTGTTGACTCGCTTACTTGACTTGACTTGACTTGTTTATATTTTGACACGTAATACGAACCATTTTATATTTCACCATAAATTATACTTCTCAAAGTAAGTGTTAAGTCTTTAGTTTTCTCAAACCTTTTGTCAATATAACCAAACAAAAACTTTTTACTTTATGATAGAGTTGACTGTATTAATAAATATTATAAAACCTTTTCTGAGACTACAACCTTCCCTAACCCCCATCCTCCTTCTCCCCTACTGACTCCTACTCTACCGACCTACAGTAGTGGCTGAGCTACCTGTACTTAAACTCACTTGAGACCCTCTACCACTACCTGTCTCTCCGGACCGCACGACACTAAGTACCCCAGTGTTTCTCAGCCTGTGCTGACTCACTGACTTGACTTGACTTGACTATGGTGATTTATAAGTATTCTAAAATTATGTCACTAAAATTATATGAAGTGACACTACGACAAAGGTTGAAGAAAACACTAATATATTATTTTCGTATATGTAACATAATACGAATGTTTTAGACTTTTAACGACTTAAAAATCTAAATAAACCAACGTTCTTAAAACTTTAACCTTCATATCTAAAGACAATACGGTGTAGTTATATTTTAATTTGCACATACTTCTTTTTGACACTAGGTATTTATCATCAAATACGGGGTCACCTTATCGTTCTCTTATATCATCTTTACATTATTAGAATTTAAATTTTGTCATCACAAGTGAGACAATTCTACCAGTTTCAAACCCTCTTTCTTGTTAGTCAAATATGTTGTAACACTGTATACTATTCATAAACCCTTAAACTCTAGTCTTCATATAAAATAAATACTACTAACTCATTTCTCTTTTGGGTGTCGGGACTCATAACCCTCCTGAAAACCACTTCCTTCAATGGGACATTATAAAGAAGACAGGTCTTTGAAAGTCAGGAGACCCTGTGTCCTTGTGTCATCACAGATATATCCTGACTCCAAATTCTTATGTCTGTGGGAAGTACGGGTGGTAATCCATAGAGCACGGGTGATAATCCATGAGGCCCTCATGGACCAACAGAGGTACCTGTAAAGGTTGTCTTCCCGTTGGGTTTTCCTTTTGGGTAAGGTCCTGAAGTGGTCCAAAAGAACAGACTTAACAAGTAAACACTCGGACCGAGACAGACAAGGTTTATTCGTTTACAAATGTAGTAGGACGTAAGATAATTCCCGAAGTCAAGTCAAGTCAAGTCAGTGAGTCAGCACAGGCTGAGAAACGCTGGGGTACTTAGCGTCGTACGGTCCGGAGGGACAGGTAGTGGTAGAGGGCCCCAAGTAAGTCTGAGTACAGGTAACTCAGTCACTACGGTAGGTCGGTAGAGTAGGAGACAGTAGGGGAAGAGGAGGACGGGGGTTAGAGAGGGTCGTAGTTTCAGAAAAGGTTACTCAGTTGAGAAGCGTACTCCACCGGTTTAATGACTTCAAAGTCGAAATCGTAGTAAGGAAGGTTTCTTTAGGGTCCCGACTAGAGGAAGTCTTACCTGACCAACCTAGAGGAACGTCAGGTTCCCTGAGAGTTCTCAGAAGAGGTCGTGGTGTCAAGTTTTCGTAGTCAAGAAACCACGAGTCGGAAGAAATGTCAGGTTAAGAGTGCAGGTGTGTACTGGTGACTTTTTTGGTCTCGGGACTGATCTGTCTGGAATCAGTCGTTTCATTACAGAGACGAAACTTATACGATAGATCCAACCAGTATTGAAAAGAAGGTTCCTCATTCACAGGAAAATAAAGTACCGACGTTAGTGGTAGACGTCACTAAAACCTCGGGGGGTTTTATTTAAGACTGTGACAAAGGTGACAAAGGGGTAGATAAAGGGTACTTCACTACCCTGGTCTACGGTACTAGAAGCAAAAGACTTACAACTTGAAATTCGGTCGAAAAAGTGAAAGGTGAAAGTGGAAGTAGTTCTCCGAGAAATCAAGGAGAAGTGAAAGACGGTATTCCCACCACAGTAGACGTATAGACTCCAATAACTATAAAGAGGGCCGTTACAACTAAGGTCGAACACAAAGAAGGTCGGGTCGCAAAGAGTAATCCCCGAATGGATAGGTATCTAGTACCCGACTAACCAACATGACAATGGAGTCGAACAACTACCCAAGTTCTCTTCGACACTTACACGTCAAACGGACGACGAAACAATAACACCATTTTGACACTGTGAGTGAGAACAAGAAACATGACTATACGTCTTTGTGTTAGGTTAATTCCAATTCCAAGATTGTAAAAATAGGTCACCAATCCTGATTAAAAATCACTCATGTAAAGATAGTCGACGAAAAACTATCGTACTTCTCCTTTAATATATAGAGGGGAGTGAAAAAACAAACTAAAAGATATCTGAGAAAACTACACTTGAGATTAAACAAAGAAGGAAAAAGTCCGTAAGAGTAATTAAATTTTTGTAAAGAAGCGTAAGTAGAAAAAACGTCCAAAGAATAAACTAAGAAGTATTTTCCATACCCTGTAAAACTTCAATAGTTGACAAAGTACACACAAAGGAGACAAAGATAAAGACAGAGAGAGGTCCTGACAGGGGACGGAGGTGGGGGGGTAAATATGGCATACTCTTGTATTACCCTTCACCGAGATTTTTGATGCTTCTCACTGCAGTGGTCTGTAATCTAGACGACCATGGAACTGAAACCTGAAAAGTCGGTCAGAGGTCTTGAAACTCTTTATTTAAAGACAACAAATTTGGTAGATTAAACATAATAAAAACAATATCACCGGATCTGATTCTGTTAACTATATAAAACTTAACATCAAACGAGATACAGTTGAAACCGGAACGTCATTAGTACCACAATTTTTTCATTACTCTTTTTGTTGTTGTTTTTAAATCTTCCATAAAACTTCCTATTAATTCTGAAAAGAAACTGAAACCCAATAGAGTATATGAATAAAATGTTTCGTATTGTGTCTCTTACGACTTGAGTATATAATCAGGTCGTGAATAATACGCACATAAAGGTAACGGAGGTCTACGTCGTTCAAAGAATGAAGGTTATTCACTAATGTCCCTACTCGCTTCTTGTTACAAGACTTTGGGACAAGACGAAGACATTTCAACCTCACTTATTTCAATCATAATAACAAAAAGTGTAAGAATACTTTATAAGATCACGGGTCCATTAAGAGTCTAAGGTTCGTTAGACCTAGTTACAGGATATCGTCAAAGACTCTGAAAAGACGAATATAGTCGAAAAAATTGAAAGATTTAAGTGGTCATCAGAGGGAGGTAATCTCAGTTTTTTTTAGAAGGAGAAGGGAAGTAAAAATGTACAACTATCTAAAACTAAATTGGTTAGATGTTCTAACAGTATGAAAAAGATTCTAGAGGAAACTAAGAAGAACGGTCAAACAGTCAACCACTAAGGTTTGACGATGTGAACCGAACGTTATAAATTTTATAATGAACGAACGTCTCAAGATAAAATTGAAGGGTGGCAGTAAGGAGTACTTTCAAAATTCACTTTATAACTGTGAAAGATATAAGTACATTTTATAATATACGTGGGAGACGTAAAGAAGTGTAAAATGTACTTTATTAAAATATGTATTCCTATAGATTAAATTGTCTATTAAGAATAATCAAACTCGAAAGGAACTGTTCGATAATTAGAAACTTTATAAAACGGGTTACGGTACTATATGACAGTCTTCTCTTCACCTTAAGTAACGAAGATTTAAGTAAACCTGTCTTTATTTCGTAGTAATATCTGTAAATAGTAAAAAGTGTGTAAGTTTTAAAACCAGTCACTTCTCGTAGACCAAGAAGACAACCCAGTGGTGTCAATCGTAAATTTGTTACATTTACACTCCATAGTAAGTAGTCTGATCTATTACTTAATTACAAGAACAAAGTAGAAATACTATAAACATGGACGGTTTTTGAAACGGTTGAAATCATGAATTTTTTATAAGATACTTTTAAACTCCGTCGACAGCTCCTGAATCCGAACACTAACCCTATAATAACTATCAAATTTATACGTTTACTTATAACAAGTAAATCGATGAATGAAAATTATTTTGTTAGTAGTAAAATTTCACATAAGTAATGAAATATTTTTCGTTCAAGGTATAAATATCCTTGTAAAATTAAAGGAAAGAAGATATATTGAACACGGATATCTCACAAAATATATGTCTCCTCTGACTATCTATCTATAACTACTTCATTTTACACTTATTTACTAACTTAAACCAAGTATCATAAACTTTCTAATAAATTCACTTATAGGTTCTAAGTTTAGGTCGATACTCAAAACTATTTACTGAATCGAAAACTCTGGAGTTAATCGTTCTGATCTCACGACCTAAGTAACCAGAAGTACCATAGAGATTTTATTTTAACTCAAATAAATAGAACCTACGATGACTTATATAAGGAATATTAGTACAAAGTTTTGAACAAAAAACAAGAATTTAATCACCGTAGTGTAAAAGAAAAAAGGAGGAGTGAACTAACAATTAATTTTCTCATCGAACATTCTATATTAAATCACACTCAATTGTATGTTCAGTCGTAACAAAAGAATTTAACGAAAAACCAAGAGTCGAATAAAAGAATAAAACTCTATAAAGAATTTATAATTGAAGTCTATATCCAAATAAACAAATAAAAGGTTGAGTCTTAATTTTTTTGTTTAGATGTTTGACAAGACCGATATATTGTATCGTTCTTTATACATTTATCGAATTCATTCCTAACTTCATCTTTGAGAATAAAATTTTTCGACTTACAAAAATCCCGACAATTTTTATATCAGAATGTTTGTAACTATCTTTAAATGTTTATTTCAAGAGATTTCAACAAAATTTTTCTATCGGTATAAACCCCCACTATAACTAATAATTTATGATTTTACTATTAAATTATACCTGTGGTAGATTAAATAACAATAAGATTAAATAATTTTAAACAAAATAACATTAAGTAATATTTAAGTAAGATTAAATAATTATGACAAATACTTTATTGTATATGTCATAATGTGACTTTTTTATTTAGTAAACAGTATAAATACTGGTATTAAAAAGGACATTTACTTCAACCTTTTTTATATAATAACATCCTAAAGAGTGAAGATAATCTTCACTCTGAAGAATTTTATCTGAGATATAAGTCCTAAATTATGTACTTTACATCGTGAGTACGTTAAATGTCAATAAAATACAAATTAAATCGACTGTTCGAATCATTATCTATGGTAAAATTTTCTTCAATACCCTTTCGGTTATTAAAGAAAAAAATATTTTTCCATTTGGATTATACTTTTTAAACCGAATTGACGTCTACAAGAAATTATAATACTTTATAGTATCCTTTGATAGTTTAATAAAACAGTAAACGACACCTCATTTACAATTTCTTACTTTACCTTTGTAAAAAAGAACAGATTGTTTATGCATTAAATTTCGTTAAAATTGACGGAAAGTCTCAAGTTTTACACTCCTTTCATTATTTCTTTATGATAAGTGAAGTACGTTAAAGAAGAATCTGGACTAATTTCCACAAACTTTGGTACATAAATCTATTTTATAAATGGATGATAATTAATGTCTGAGACTATTATAGAGAACTGTACATGTTAAAGAAATTTCAGTCACCGGATCAAATGTTGATTATATTGGATTTCTTTGAAAAGTTGTGCATAACATCATGGAATTTTAAATTAAAATTTGTTCAAGAAACACGGGATGTTGACTCAAATTTTTAATTTTACTCTCATCTACATATTGTGTTTGTGAAATTCCTATATTTTGATCTTTCAGTTTTTATTTTCATCCGATGATAAAACAATATAAGACTCATTTAGACGGAGTGCTACGATATTTATAATAAAACAGAAACTTACTGAAGTCTATAGATTTATAAAATAAGGAGGGTGAAAAATTTTATGTACATAAGATAGAAGTTCTATAACATAATGGATTAGAAATGGTGTCTTCTATATTCAACCGTAGTTATTTTTTCTCTTTCTTTAAATACTTTTTAAAATTCTTTCTTAAAGAAACTCTTCACTTATATAGTAACCATAAAAGAAAAAAAACAAGATTGTCACGACTATAGTTTACACATGTTGGATATAGACAAATTTGTCTCTTATGGGTTCCTTCAACGAAACAAATAGTCCTTTACGTGTCTTGCTTATTATAAAGATGAAGACGAATTTCAAACTTAACGACCACTTATCGAACGAATAAAGAGATCACTCGTACGGAGTCATCATATTTATAGTCACCTTACTAAGACTGTAAACCAACTATTCTAGACGGAATTTTATATGAATTTATTTAAGATAAACCAATTATATATCGATGAGTGTTGTACACAGTTAAAGTTTGTACGAAGGTATTTTGACTTTACAAACGGTTCTTTTCACTAAACTTTACCCTCCTTTTTATTCATTTCCCATAATATTGACTAGAAAAAGGACGACTCGACTCGACTTTGTTTATTAGTTCATGTTCTATTATTTAGGAATTAAATAAGTAGATGTAACTAAAATATCATTTACGGAATACGTTTATACTTGTCAATCATAGTAACAAAAGTGGTGTCGCCAATATTAAAACATTCAGAAGGTGCAAAGATAAAGGATCCGAGGGTTCTTGATGGAAATCTCATAAATAGAATAGACATCATATAATAGAGAAGTAAACATTTTCACAATTTCATGACCCTTTTGAAAAGGGCAGGATCTCATAAGAAAATGGTCGAGTACTATTAGTTTATATCATAACATACATTGTCTATAAATTTAAGATCAAATACACGTTTCAATTTTGTCAAATATTAAGTTCAAGAAATATCACTCAATAGTACATAATTTAAGACATGTCAAAAATGAAAGTTAAATTTTACATTGAAGTCAAAATTTTCTTCGTATTTGTCAAAAGACCACAAATTATATCAATATGACCGTGTAAACTTAGGATTATAATTTTATCTGATCAAAAATAAAACTTTACCAGACTTTCATATTTGAGCATCTTCTTTTGTCTCCCTTTCGAAGTACTGTAACAAAAACCTTTACTATGTTCTGTAGGTTTATGTTCGTTTTCTTTGTTTTTTCTGTCAACTTGACGTAGTTTAACTTTACTAAGACGAGTCTTTTTCTTTGTTGTCTCACTGTTCTGTTGGATACTTGATCTTCCTTTATAAACGATTAGTATATAGGTTATTCTCCAATCATAGGAACCACAAAGTCTGTTATTTCTTAGAGGGAGTTATGTCCTCTGGGTCCAAGTTAGAAACTTAGTTCTAGGAGACCTCTTCCCTTACCGTTGAGTGAGGTCATAAGAACGGACCTCTTACGGAACCTTCTCCTTGGACCGTCCAATGTCACGTACCCCAGTGTTTCTCAGTTTTGGCTAACACACTGATTGTAGGTTTTATATATTCCTTGAGCATATATTGAGTTATCGTTTTTTTTTTTTTGGCCAATTTCTTTTCTCCATATTAACTATAAGACTCTTTCCTCTTTTTTGCCTTAGTGTATTTTACTATTTAATTTTGGGGTTTACCGGTTTTTCTCAGTTCCGTGTTCCCGTTGTTTGTCTTTGTCCTTACTTATATCGTCTATACTTGTGTTTATGTAGTTATTAGTTAAATTTGTAGTACTACACTTCTGTAATTAATTTTCTATAACAGTTCTACTCAGTTTTTTGTACTAGATGGATATATAACAGATATTCTTTTTCTATCTAATCTCCGTCCTAGTTATTTCTATACGGTACGACTGTGATTAGTTTTCCCGACATCTTTGATATCATTAAAGTCTATCTCGTCTAAAAAGTCGTTCCTTTTAATAGTCCCTGTCTCCACCGTACTGTAGTAATTATTTCCTAGTCAAGTCAAGTCAAGTGAAGTCAAGTAAAATGAAGTCAGTGAGTCAACACAGGCTGAGAAACCCTGGGGTACTTAGCGTCGTGCGGTCCGGAGGGACAGGTAGTGGTAGAGGGTCCCAAGTGAGTCTGAGTGTAGATAGCTCAGGCACTACGGTAGGTCGGTAGAGTAGGACCCAGCGGGGAAAGAAGAGGACGGGGGTTAGAGAGGGCCGTAGTCTCAGAAAAGGTTACTCAGTTGAGAAGGGTACTCCACCGGTTTCATGACCTCGAAGTCGAAATCGTAGTAAGGAAGGTTTCCTTAGGGTCCCGGTTAGAGGAAGTCTTACCTGACCAACCTAGAGGAACGTCAGGTTCCCTGAGAGTTCTCAGAAGAGGTTGTGGTGTTAAGTTTGCGTAGTTAAGAAGCCGCAATTCGGAAGAAGTGTCAGGTTGAGAGTGTTGGTATGTACTGGTATCCTTTTTGGTATCGGAACTGATCTACCTGGAATCAGTCGTTTCATTACAGAAACGAAAACTTATATGATAGATCAAACCAGTATTGAAAAGAAGGTTCTTCATTCACAGAAAATTAAAGTACCGACGTTAGTGGTAGACGTCACTAAAACCTCGGGGGGTTTTATTTCAGACTGTGACAAAGATGACAAAGGAGTAGATAAAGGGTACTTCACTACCCTGGCCTACGGTACTAGAAGCAGAAGACTTACAACTCGAAATTCGGTTGAAAAAGTGAGAGAAGAAAGTGAAAGTAGTTCTAACTGATACGGTTTCGGAAACTGACACACCTAGCGTTATTTGACACCTTTTAAGACTTTCTCTACCCTTATGGTCTGGTGGACTGGACGGAGAACTCTTTAGACATACATCCAGTCCTTCGTTGTCAATCTTGACCTGTACCTTGTTGTCTGACCAAGGTTTATCCTTTTCCTCATGTAGTTCCGACATATAACAGTGAGACGAATAAATTGAAGATACGTCTCATGTAGTACTCTTTGCGACCTGACCTTCTTTGTGTTCGACCTTAGTTCTAAGGGCCCTCTTTATAGTTATTGGAGTCTATACGTCTCCTGTTGTGGGAATACAGTCTTTCACTTCTCCTCGATTTTTCGGAAAACTAGTAAAAAGGTTTTTTCCGAAATATTAGGGATGACACGTACGAAAATTGTTGACTCTAGTAACATGGTGTGAAACGGATATCAATCGTTATGATATATAGACATGAATTTTAAAATAACTCACACATAGAGTACAACTTATAAAAATGATGTTAATTTTTCTTTATAAAAGAAATCTTTCATGACCGTAATTAAAACGGTATATACGTACATGTACATGTATGTATTTAATTTTATTATAGACAGTTACAACGGATGACTAATAAATTTTTAAACTTCAACCCATCCTTTTTTTCCACGACGAAAACAACAAATACATGAAACTACTTTGTTATAAAAATTTCATAATTTTAATAGAAAAAAGAGTTTGTGTTTTCGTGTTTCTTAGTTATAATATACTTTATCTTTTCGTTTTAATACTTTCGAAGACGTTTTACAAGGATTATATCTATTGTCAAAACTCGGACAGAATTGACTTACAAGACGAATGGTGTAATAGTAAGGCTTGAAGTTTTCATTATAGAGAGTATTTAAAATCGATATTATTAGTGTCGATATGAATCAGGTTCTAACACCGACGTCTCAATAAAAAGAAGTAAAAGATCTAGCCATAATATTCAAGGAGAAAAACGACTTGATTAGAATAAGATTTCTCTAGTCGAGACCCATAAGAAACCTTCCTTACTACGATTTCGACTTTGAGGTCATGGAACCGGTGAAGTACACTTCTCAACTGAGTAACCTTTTCTAAGACTACGACCCTCCCTAACCCCCGTCCTCCTCTTCCCCTGCTGTCTCCTACTCTACCGACCTACCGTAGTGACTGAGTTGCCTGCACTTAGACTCACTCGAGGCCCTCAACCACTACCTGTCCCTCCGGACCGTACGACGCTAAGTCCCCTAGTGTTTGTTAGCCTGTACTGACTCGCTGACTTGACTTGACTTGACTTGACTTGGAATACACTAAAAGGATCATCACTATTTTATACCTTAAAATTCAACCTTATATATGATCGTCACTCAGTGATAAACGAGTGAGGGAACATTTTAGTCAAACTCATAGTCTTACCACTATATTTCTTCCCACTTTTACGATTTGTTCCGCGAATGAGGAACCTTCCTTTCAATACTGGTTGGATCGGTCGTATAATTTTTCGTCTCTGTAATGAAACGGTTGTTTCCAAGTAGATCACTTCCGATACCAAAAAATGTCACCAGTACACACCTACACTCTCAACCTGTTATTTCTTTCGACTCGTGGTTTCTTAACTACGAAAACTTGACACCACAACCTCTTCTGAGAACTCTCAGGGAACCTGACGTACCAAAGTAACTCAATCTGTTCCGACACCAGGATCACACTAATCTAACTGATCTAAAGAGACTCATACCAAAGTCACACAGACGAGAGACTACGGGAGAACGTTGTGGATGACAGAATGAACCCAAAGAGAATGGAACCCGCACCCCATAGAGAAGTGCCGACGGGTCGTTTCGTGTCGACGACGAGGAATGGAACCTGTTCCCCATAGAGGAATGGCGACGGCAAGAACTGGAAGTTGCACCCTATCAAGGAGATCCGGGAGGACACGGTCACGTCGGTGGCGAGGAGCCCAACGAGGAGGACCAACGGCCGGGACCGGAACCCGTATCCACCGAGGTGGGTCGACGACGGGGACTGGAGCCTGCACCCCACAGAGGAGGGCCGGTGGTGACCGGAGCCTGCGTCCCATCAAGGAGAGTCGGCAAGGACGCGGTAGCGTCGGACCGTGAGATCCGACGACGGGGACTGGAGTCTGCACCCCATCGAGGAGAACCGGCGGACGTGAGTCACCGTTCCTTTGGGTTCTGTCCGCCCAGTACCACCTCTACAGACTGTCTTACACCGGATGACCTCTTCCCTTACCGTTCGGTGAAGTTATAAGAACGGATCTCTTGGGGTACTTGTCATACTTTTCCGTTTTACTATCCTATGACTTTCTCCTTGAGGGGTCCAGTCATCCACGGGTTATACGATGACCTCTAGTCACCTCTTTATTGAGGTCTTTCTTACTTCCCTACCTCGGTTTCGTTTTTGTTATTGGTCAACACCTACACTGACCACTGTCTTCGTTCTAGGTTACGACATTTCTCGTCATAACGTATCCTTGGACCTTACAGTCCAGGTACTTCGTTCCGTTTAACCTTCACCATTTTGTTCTCTACGGTTCCCACTTACAACTGTAAGATCCTTAGTCGTTTGACTTTACCTGACCTTACTCACTTAAATTGAGTCTACTGGTAATATAGATGATGACACCCGTCTTTAGGGAGTCTTCTTTACCTCATCGGTAATACCAGTTTTTTCCTTAGGCTTTACGTCATGAACCTACGTTAGAGTTTTTGTCGTCTTACTAGAGACAAACAGAGGTTCCGTGTGGTAAGTTATGGCGTCAATAGGTTCAGATACGGGGTTGGTCATTGTGACTTCTTCGACTTCAACTTGCCAAAATACTTCTGGATTTCTGGAAAATCTTGATTGTGGGGTTTTTTTTAGGAAAAGTAATATCCCCTGACCTTACGTTTTCATCCTTCAGTTCTTTGTGGACCTCATTGTCCGTTTAAACCGGAACCTTATACCTACTTCGTCCCGTTTCTGATTATCTGAAAGCGGTTCTTTCACGTGACCAGTATCGTTTGTGGGAGAAGGTTGTTGTGTTCTCTTCTGAGATGTGTACCTGTAGTGGTTTACCAGTTGTGACTTTAGTCTAACTAATATAAGAAACGTCGGTTTCTACCTCTTCGAGATATGTCAGTTGTTTTTGTTCTGGTCCTCGACTGACACCGAGTCTAGTCCTTGAGGAATAATGGTTTAAGTCTGAGTTTAACTTCTTTCATCCCTTTTGGCGATCTGGTAAGTCCATACTGGATTTAGTTAGGGAATACTAAAATGTCACCTTCACTCTTTATCTAAAGTCCCGGATCTAGACTATCTATCTCACTGACTACTTGATACCTGACTCCAAGCACTGTAACATGTCCTCTGTCCCTAGTTCTGGTAGGGGTACCTTTTCTTTACGTTTTTTCGTTTTACCGACAGACCCCTCCGGAATGTTTATCGACACTTTTCTTCTCTCCGTTTTTCGTTTCTTCTTTTCCTTTCTATATTCGTAGACTTACGTCTCAAGGTTTCTTATCGTTCTTCTCTATTCTTTCGGAAGAAGTCGTTAGTCACGTTCTTTATCTTCTTTTATTGTCTTACCCTTTCTGATCTCTAGAGAAGTTCTTTTAATCTCTATGGTTCCCTTGTAAAGTACTTTTCTACCCGAGCTATTTCCTGTCTTTACCAGATCTGGATTGTCTTCGTCTTCTACAATTCTTCTCCACGTTCTTATGTGCCTTCTTAACAAGTTTTTTCTAGAAGAACTGGGCCTATTAGTACTACTACACTAGTGATTAGATCTCGGTCTATAGAACCTTATACTTCAGTTCACCCGGAATCTTTCGTAGTGATACTTGTTTCGATCATCTCCACTACCTTAAGGTCAACTCGACAAAGTTTAGGACTTTCTACTACGACACTTTCACGACGTGAGTTATACGGTCGTTTAAACCTTTTGAGTCGTCACCGGTGTCCTGACCTTTTCCAGTCAAAAGTAAAGTTACGGTTTCTTTCCGTTACGTTTTCTTACGAGTTTGATGACGTGTTAACGTGAGTAGAGTGTACGATCATTTCATTACGAGTTTTCAGAGGTTCGGTCCGAAGTCGTTATGTACTTGGCACTTGAGGGACTACAAGTTCCACCAAAATCTTTTCCGTCTCCTCGGTCACCAGTTTAACGGTTGTAGATGACCTAGTACCTTTTTCGTTCTCTCAAGGTCTTTTTGAAGATAAAGGTGAAATAACTGATATGGTTTCGGAAACTGACACACCTAGTGTTATTTGACACCTTTTAAGACTTTCTCTACCTTTATGTTCTGGTGGATTGGACGGAGAACTCTTTAGACATACGTCCAGTCCTTCGTTGTCAATCTTGACCTGTACCTTGTTGTCTGACCAAGGTTTATCCTTTTCCTCATGCAGTTCCGACATATAACAGTGGGACGAATAAATTGAAGATACGTCTCATGTATTACTCTTTACGACCTGACCTTCTTTGTGTTCGACCTTAGTTCTAACGGTCCTCTTTATAGTTATTGGAGTCTATACGTCTACTGTGGTGGGAATACCGTCTTTCACTTCTTCTCGATTTTTCGGAGGACTACTTTCACTTTCTCCTCTCGCGTTTTCAACCGAATTTCGAGATATAAGTCTTTTGCTTCTAGTACCGTAGGCCAGGGTAGTGAAGTACCCTTTATCTACCCCTTTGTCATCTTTGTCACAGTCTGAAATAAAAGAACACGAGGTTTTAGTGACGTCTACCATGGAAGTCGGTATATTAATTTTCTGCTAATGAGGAACCTTCTTTTCAATACTGGTTTAATCTATTAAATAAGTTTTCGTCTCTGTAATGAAACGGTTGATTCCAGGCAGATCAGTTCCGATACCAAAAAGGTCATCAGTACACACCTACACTCTCAACCTGACACTTCTTCCGACTCGGGGCTTCTTAACTACGTAAACTTCACACCACAACCTCTTCTGAGAACTTTCAGGGAACCTGACGTTCCTCTAGGTTCGTCAGGTTAGACTTCCTCTAGTTGGGACCCTAAGGAAACCTTCCTTACTACGATTTCGACTTTGAGGTCATGAAACCGGTGGAGTACCCTTCTCAACTGAGTAACCTTTTCTGAGACTACGACCCTCCCTAACCCCCGTCCTCCTCTTCTCCTGCTGGGTCCTACTCTACCGACCTACCGTAGTGTCTGAGCTACCTGGACTCAGACTCACTTGAAACCCTCTACCACTACCTGTCCCTCCGGACCACACGACACAAGTACCCAGTGTTTTTCAGCCTGTGCTGACTCGCTGACTTGACTTGACCCGACGTACCTCTATGTTCAGGTAGGACTTCCTTTAGTCAGGACTTATAAGAAACATTCCTGACTCCAACTTCGACTTTGAGGTTATGAAACCGACACACTAAGTTTTTTGACTGAGTAAACTTTTCTGGGAGTACGACCCTTTCTAACTTCCATCCTCCCTTTCCCTACTGTCTCCTACTCTACCGACCTACCATAGAGGTTGAGTTACCTGTACTTAAACCCATTTGAGGTCCTCGACCACTACCTGTCCCTCCGGAACGCCCGACGCTAAGTACCCAAGTGTTTCTCAGTCTGTGTTGACTCGCTGACTTAACTAGACTTGACCTCTACGATCTCACATAAATGTTTTATAACGAACGATTCTCTCATCGGTAGAGGGTTGTAAGAAGTCTCTTAATTTTTTTTTTGTTTTTTGTTTAACCCGAGTAAGACGTCGTACACCATGGAACCAAGGGGTTGGTCCCTAGTGTGGGTATGGAGGACGTGACCTTCGTCTCAGAATTGACCTGGTGTTCTCGTCGGGTGTATTCACTTAAAACTTGGTCAATCTACTCGTATAATTGATTCTTCCAAATAGATAGTGTTTTCGATGAGTAGTCACTACTGTAAAATCCATTGTACCATTATGTGGTAAACTTCTATTACCGGGTCTAGTTGAAAATCTTACGAAAAATTACCGGAGGAATTACAATGAAAGGAGTATCCAATTATAATTTGAAAAGAGTGTTCAATTAACGTTGGAAACTGGACCTGTCAAAATCGACTTGAAAGGGACACATACAAGAGACACAAACCGACATTCCCTTTTTATCTCCTACGAAACTAGAAGATTCGAGTAATATATTTTATTAGACACGATACAGTGAGATTAAAGAGAGAGAGAGAGATCTTGGAATTTCGGAAATAAATTCGTACTAAAAAACGTTACCATACCAAATCTTAGTAAATACTTTTCTATGTTTTAGTACGATACTTTCTGTTTAAATCTACTTCGAATTTCAATAGAAATTAAAACAAAATTAATTGTAAAGTATTCCTGTCTCGTATTATTAAAGATAGTTTCCTATATTAATTGTAGACGTAACAAAATCACAGTTTTTGTTTTATATAAAGGTTTAATTATTAAATACTTTTTCTATTTAGTAATACCTCACATTCTCCTCTCCTTCTCCCCCTTTTACTTATAAATAACGTATAAGTACTTTACAGAATAAATTAACACAGTGAGTTAGTCTGTGACTAAAACTTAAAAACTTTTATACTCTTTATTCTTTTACTCTTAAAAATAATAAACGGGTCAGTAAACCAATCAATAGGGTTTTAAACTAAGAATTAGAGACTGAAAACGGAGGTTAAATAAAGGAATCAAAATATTTATATTATTTTTTTACGTCGTTTCTTATCATATAAACTTTACTGAAGGAATTCGACTGTACGTAAAATCTACCTATGTAAATTGAAGAGGTAGAAAAAGGAAACTATAGGTCCTGTTTAATAAAAACATAGAATAGACATTTTATTCCAGTTCATGCTGACATCATTGGTGTGTCGTTTCGATGATCCTCTTTTATCTATTAGGTAAATTTAGTGAATCGTATAGAGGACTGTGAATCTCGAAATAGTGAGAATCTATAATTATAATAAAAAATATTAAATAATGATATATTAATAATGAACTTAAGTACAAACTGTTTGATGTACTTTTATTATCTTTTTTGAAGACCTTATATCGAGATCAGTGAAACTTAGTGAAAAAGAGTTAAAGTAAATAATAAAGTACGTAAGTGTTTGAAGAAGGAGTGAAATACATTGACCGTTCATAAATAATCTGTGATTAAAATACAGTCCATCTTACGATGTATAAGTTTTTCGTCTTTTTTAACTCTAAAAAAGTGAGTTTCCAAAATAAAGTTTATATTTATTCTTTTTTAATAAGACCTCTTTATACATTATTATCTAATTAGAAGTGTATAGTAGTCCACTCGAGTCTCGTTTAGGACATTAAGTCCCACTTCCCAAACCCCTTTAATAGAGTCTTCACTGGTCAAACCTTAACCCGATTGTAAACTGATCCGTCCGTGACTTCCCTTGTTTCTGCCACAAGTCAGTGGTTCAACATAGGATGAGAACGTTGGGGTACCTGACGTCCTTCGGTCCGAAGGGACAGGGAGTGGAAGAGGACCTCAAACGGTTTCACGTACGGGTAACTTAGCCTCTACGGTAAGTGGGTGAAGTGGGAGACAACGGAGGAAAGGAGAACAGGAGGTAGCAAGGACCGTAGTCCAGAAAAGATTGCTTAGTCGAGGAGAGTAGTCCACCGACTTCATGACCTCGAAGTCGAAGTCGGAGTCAGGAAGGATACTCGTAAGTCCCAACTAAAGAAAATCCTAACTGACCAAACTGGAGGAAGGATATGTTCCCTAAGAGTTCTCTGAAGAGGTCGTGGTGTTAAGTTTTCGTGGTTAAGAAACCGAGAGTTGGAAGAAATACCGGGTTGAGAGTATAGACATATACTGTTGACCTTTTTGATATAGACACTGATATGTCTACAAACAACCTTTTCACTACAGAGACGAAAAATTGTACGACAGATCCAAACAGTATCGAAAGGACAGTTCTTCGTCATTATAATATTAAAGTATCGACGTCAGTGGTAGACGTCACTAAAATCTCGGGTTATTCTCCTTTAGACGGTGACGAAGGTGGAAAAGGGGAAAATAAATAGTACTTCACTACCCCGACCGACGGTACTAGAATCAACACAACAAAAACAAAAATTATAACTCAAAATTCGGCCGAAAAAGTAAAAGGAGAAAGGGAGAGTAGTTCTCGGAGAAATTAAGGAGAAGTGAAAGACGGTAATTTCATCATAGTAGTACAGACTCTAACAACTATAAATAGGACCGTTAGAACTAAGGTCGAACATTAAGTGGGTCGGGTCGTAAAGAGTACTACACGAGACGTATATTCGATTTATTTGTCCCGTTGTTATTTGTCGAACGGTATAACAAAAGAGTTAAAACTTGTTCAGACTACAAGGTATATTCCGACATTGATGACGAAGAACTGGACACGTGTCCAAAGAGTCCTCTGTTCATTACACCAGACCATAAGTTAGAGAAATTTTCAAAAGGTGTCAAACAATACTAGGTGTCTTAGATTCCGAAATCGTAACAGTTACTTTGTTTCCATCTACAAAAAGACCTTAAGGGAGCGAAAGACATACTAGGTCTTTTACAACCGTTAAACTAGAGATTAAGGAGACGGAAAGACTTGGGACGAACTTATAGACCTTTAAGAGACTAGTACATTACGACTTCGGATAGAACTTCCTAAAACTCGTTTTGGAATGATCGTACCCCCCCCCCCCGCCTACAGTGAGTCAGCACAGACTGAGAAACACTGGGGTACCTGACATCGGATGGTCCGAAGAGTTAGGTACCCTAAAAGGTCCGTTCTCATGACCTCACCCAACGGTAAAGGAAGAGGTCCCCTAGAAGGGCTGAGTCCCTAGTTTGGACCCAGAGGACGTAACATCCGTCTGCGAAATGGGTGACTCGGTGGTCGCTCTCCTCACGTTAACAGGTCATCAAACTTGTAAGAAATCAAGACGGGAAGAACCCTACCCATTAAGTTAACCCTACTTCTAACTGGAACAGGTCAGGACACCAGTGACGACCCAAAAGGTTTAAACGACTGTATCATTACGTTGTGAAATTATCGTAGTAGAAGACCTAAAACCTATCGAGATGACCTTAAGATAGTGGAGAAGTCTCATGAGTTTAAAGGAGTTTACTGTTCTTCGTACTCTTCACGACCTTTCCCGTTCTATTTACACCGTCCTAAACGTACTTTGTTCACTTTCCACTCCCAGACTTCAATTTGACTTCGGTGTATTACCAGTCTTTTAAATAATCTTTCACGAGAACCCTAATGATGGACACCTTCCCCTCTCTTTCATCGTTCATGACCGTTACCTCGACATGACGTTAGAGTCACTTCCGGAAAAGGTTGAAGTGACCTTCGTACCTGAATTCTATCGGGAAATATTGCCAGTACTCGATTCATCGCCTGATATGGAAATATAGGTGGTATACCTAGTCAGTCACCTACGTCCGATGGGACCCTCCTGAACACCAGTACTAGTCAAAGAAATCGTCTCTCGACTGTCGACTCCCGACAGAATACCTTCTAAAGACTCGTCGACCGTTTTATTTAGGAAGTAAGGGCTTCCCTCTAGATCCACCTCGTTAAGTTACAGTGATGGTAGGAGTATTCTTACAGTGATGGTAGGAATGGCTCTTTAAAATTACCGATGTCACTAGCATAAACACAAAACGTGAGAAAAGAACACAAGAATTAAATTACCTCCTCCCGTTACGAGTGAACGACGTCCCTTGTAAGTCTGACGTGAATTACCAATAGACAGGAAGTGATAAACATTTAGACGGATACCTATTAATAGATATGATGATTTCATATGGTATATATACACACACATACACACACACACATATGTGTGTGTGTCTGATATGAGGACGAATTGATGTTGATGGATATGATGATGTATTTCGGATATGATGGTACAAACAAAGAACGGAGATAAGGGTTTTAACGGGGACTTGGTAGGGAGAACGGGGAGATTTTAGGGAAGGAGTGTACCGTCGGTCGAATATCGGTAAAGTGTGTTACGTCACGAGATCGTACTTTAGAAGGTTACTGAAGGGTTAGATGAATCTTAATTTAGAATTTAGTTTCAGGGTGGAGAAATAAACTACTTCATTAGTAGGGTGTTCAGACGAAAACTCGGTTAAATGTATAAAAGATTTTACATACACACGTAAATTTCATCCTCTAAATCCTTTACAGGATTTTCACTCACCTAGTTAAACACAAACTACTCTTTTTATGTGAACTCATTCACTTAGGTACCTGTGGTCAAGAAAAATCTCAACCGAACACCTTGTTATAAAATTTTCACTATAATTTTATTACAGATCTTCAAATATTGATTACTATCCACAAGTAAAATATATTTTTACTTCTGTATAAGATAGTTAGGAATAATCTTATAGTTTTCTATATAACAATTATAAGATTATAGATTGTTTTCATATTTCGTTCGAGTGTTAGTGGATCGTACGGTGTTAAATGTCACGTCTTTTTTATAAGTGAAATTATATTTAAAATAAATCTTATGAAAGTTTCACTACACTTTAGAATATGTAATGATCATAAATTATAGAAAGACTTTGACACGATTTACGAGGAATACGTATTTGAGTAAAAAGAATCTCGTTTGGATCCTCCATTTTTGATTTAAATAAGTCTTAAGTCTAAAGGGTCGATCATTCAATGTTTCTGTCCTAACTTTATCATAGACACTGACGGTTCGAATACGGAAAAAAGAAATACATTCATTAACTTGTAATGTCGAGTATAAAGTCTTTAAGTTTCTCACCGAGTAAAATAACTTGACGATTTGTGATCAGAATGAGGTTAAAAACGAAATTTGTGTCTTTACATTTATCGTCAGGCATAACAAGGAAGACTTAAGATAATCATATTTTAAAATCTAAAAAAAAAATGTTAAACTTCTGTAAATACCTTAATAATTTTGTCATTATATCTACAGTTCAAATGTTATAACTTTACGTTCTTTATTAATCTATGATAAATGATGAAATGGATAACTCCTATATCCGAACAGATACAAACCACTACACTCTTAAAAGTGATAGATACTTATATCAGTTCTCAAAGTAATTTTCAGTTGGGAAAAAAAAAGGGGGCCGTTGTACCTACCTGGATCTCTCACAGTATCACTCACTTTGTTCAGTCTGTCTCTCCTTTTTATAATAAACCGTAGAGAATATACACCTTAGATTATTCTTTACTATGATTACTTGAATGAGTGTTTTGTCTCTGAGTGTCTGAATCTCTTACTTGAATACCAACGGTCCGTTCCCCCACTCCCCTTTCCTACCTCCTTTCACTCTCAATTCCTCAAACTCTACCAGTACATTTGTGACGATATGAATTTTACCTATTGGTTGTTCCTAGATGACATATTGTGTACCTTGACACGAGTTACAATACACTGTCGTACCTACCCTCCCCTCAAATTCTCAAACTCTCTCTTACCTATGTACATATACTTAACGACTCAGAGAAACGTTAAGTGGACTTTGATAGTTTTGCAACATACAATTAGTCTATCCGGGGTTTGTGTTGTTTTTAAAATTCTTTTAAGTTTCAAAAGTCCGATTAGAACTAAAATTAGTTTATTTAATAAAAATCCTTATAAAAAATATACATTGACTTAAGTTTAATCAGTGAAATTTCTTGTTGTAATAGAATATAAAACATCATCCTAGTATTTTCACGCACAAAGTAAAGTTTAAATACTATGTCATTAAAATACTTCTATAATAATATGTTACTCGGAACATAAAGTATAAAGGTCATGATAAAAGAAGTCCTTTAACTACTTTTGGTTCATGATGAAGATGAATTTTAATGGATTCTAATCCTACCTTTTTTACTCTATAAACAAGTTGTGAAACCAAATATTTTGTATAAGTATAAAAACACAAGAAAGTTTGATTAGGTTGTTAACCTATTCCATATTATTTTTGCCAAATGGAGGAAATCATGTAGTCAAGTCAAGTCAAATCAGCGAGTCAGTATAGGCTGAGAAACACTGGGCTACCTGACGTCGTACGGTCCGGAGGGACAGGTAGTGGTGCAGGACCTCAAATGGGTTTGATTACAGGTAACTGAACCATTACGGTAGGTCAGTAGAGTAGGAGACAGTAGGGGAAGAGAAGGATGGAAGTTAGAAAGGGTCGTAGTCCCAGAAAAGTTTACTCAGTCAAGAAACGTAGTCCACCGGTTTCATAACCGCAAAGTCGAAGTTGTAGTCAGGACTGTTACTTATAAGTCCTGACTAAAGGAAGTGCTACCTGACCAACATAGAGGAACGGTAGGTTCCCTGAGAGTTCTTAGAAGAGGTTGTGGTGTCAAGTTTTCGTAGTTAAAACACCACGAGTCGAAAGAAATATCAGGTTAAGAGTGTAGGTATGTATCGAAACTGATCTGCTTAGAAACAACCGTTTCATTACAGAGACAAAAAATTATACGATAGATCCAACCAGTATTGAAAAGAATGGTCCTCGTTCGCAGAAAATTAAAGTACCGACTTCAATGGTAGACGTAAGTAAAACCTCGGATTTATTTATTTATTTATTTCAGACGGTGACAGAGGTGACAAAGGGGTATATAAACGGTGGTTCACTACCCTGGCCTACGGTACTAGAATCAAAAGACTTACAACTTGAAATTCGGTTGAAAAAGTGAGAGGAGAAAGTGAAAGTAGTTCTCCTAGAAATCAAGAAGTGAAAGACGGTATTCCTACTACAGTAGACGTATAGACTCCAATAACAATAAAGGGGGAGTTTAAACTAAAGTCGAACACGAAGTAGGTCGGGTCGTAAAGAGTACTACATGAGACGTATCTTCAATTTATCCGTCCCACTGTTATATGTCGGAACTATATGAGTAAAAGGATAAACCTTGGTCAGACAACAAGGTACAGGTCAAGTTTGACGACGAAGGACTGGCCGTATGTCTGAAGAGTTCTCTGTCTAGTCCACCAGACCATAAGGGTAGAGAAAGTCTTAAAAGGTGTTAAATAATACTACGTGTGTATTACCGAAACACACGTATCAGTTATTTCGTCTTTATCTACAAAAAGACCTTGAGAGACGAAAAAACTACTAGGTCGTCTACAACCACTAAACTAGAGACCAAGGAGACGGAAAAGATTTAGGTCGAACTTGTAGACCTTCAAGTACCAAGTACATAACAACTTCGGACCGAACCTCTGAAAACTCGTAATGAAATGATCGCAAACTCTACTCACGTTAACACCCCGTCAAACTCGTAAGAAACCGTAACGGAAAGAAACCCTAATCTTACTTTTGACTGGAAAAGGTCAGGACACCGGTGACGACTCAAAAGTTTTAAAAGACCGAATATGTCACGTCGTGAAAGTGTCGTAGTAGAAAATCCTAAACTTTATCGCCTTGACTTTAAGGTAGTGGAGGTGATCGAAACAAGTATCACTACGAAAGATTCCGGGTGAACTGAAGTGTAAGGTCCTACAGACCGAGATCCACTGACTAGTGTGGTAGCACACTAATAGATTCGGTACCTCTAGAAAAAACATGTCAAGAAGACACATAAGAACGGTGTAGAAGAATTATAAGACGAAGACAACCCAGTTACGGTAAATAGGAAATAACTCAGGTAGAGATGTGTTTTCGGAAACTGACACACCTAGTGTTATTTGACACCTTTTAAGACTTTCTCTACCCTTATAGTCTGGTGGGCTGCACACAGAACTCTTTGAATATACGTCCAGTTCTTCGTTGTCAATCTCGACCTGTACCTTGTTGTCTGACCAAGGTTTATCCTTTTCCTCATGCAGTCCGACATAAAACAGTGGGACGAATAAATTGGATATACGTCTCATGTAGTACTCTTTACGACCCGACCTTCTTCGTGTTCGACCTTAGTTCTAACGGTCCTTTTATAGTTATTGGAGTTTATACGTCTATTGTGGTGCTAATACCGTCTTTCACTTCTCCTTGATGTTTCGGAGAACTACTTTCACTTCTCCTCTCACTTTTTCAACCGAATTTCGAGTTGTAACTCTTTTGATTCTAGTATCGTAGAACAGGGTAGTGAAGTACCCTTTATCTATCCTTTTGTCACCTTTGTCACAGTCTGAAATCAAAACCCCCGAGGTTTTAGTGACGTCTACCACTAAAGTCGGTACTTTAATTTTCTTCGAATGAGGAAGCTTCCTTTCAATAATGGTTGGATCTATCGTATAACTTTTCGTCTCTATAATGGAACGGTTGTTTCCATGCAGATCAGTTCCGATACCAAAAAGGTCTTCAGTACATACCTACACTCTCAACCTGACATTTCTTTCGACTCACGACTTCTTAACTACCAAAACTTAACGCCACAACGTCTGCTGAGAACTCTCAGTGAACCTACCGTGCCTCTAGGTTGGACAGGTAGGATTTCCTCTAGCCAGGACCCACGAGTAACCTTCCTGACTACGACTTCGACTTTGAGGTTATTAAACCGGTGGAGTACTTTTCTCAACTGAGTAACCTTTTCTGTGACTACGACCCTCCCTAACCCCCGTCCTCCTCTTCCCCTACTGTCTCCTACTCTACCGACCTACCGTAGTGGATGAGCTACTTGTACTCAGACTCACTTAAGGCCCTCAACCACTATATGTCCTTCCGGACCGTACGATACTAAGTACCCCAGCGTATCTCATCCTGTGCTGACTCACTGACTTGACTTGACTTGAACGTACTTTACAAGGGAACTTCACTTCACTCGAGTGAGTCAGCACAGGTTGAGAGACGCTGGGGTACCTGACATCGGGTGGTTCGAGGAGGTAGGTACCCTAAGAGGTCCGTTCTTGTGACCTCACCCAACGGTGTAGGAAGAGGTCCCCTTGAAAGGACTGGGTCCCTAGTTTGGGCCCAGAGGGCGCAACGTCCGTCCGTGAAATGGGAGACTCGGTGATCCCTTCGATTAAAAGAAGTTCTCTAGAGATCAGAAAGGGTAAGATAACAAAAGGAGATAAAGAAACGTGACTAGTGACTCCTTCCGAAAGAATAGAGAGAAACGAGAAGAAACCATGAGACGTAAGTCTACCCATATAGAAAGGAAAAGAGGAAACTAAAAATGAAGAAAAGAAAAGTGTCTATAAACATTCTGGAGGAGTCTGCAGGTAAAACGAAAAAACGTTAAGAAAAGAACCCCTAGAAGAACTAGGTACAGAGGACATGTTACAGTGTTTGAAGGTAGGTATCAAGTAGTCCGTGAGACAGATAGTCTAGATCAGGAAATTTAGACAAAGAGTGAATAATAAGTGTACCTGGTGTCGGAAATCATGTATTTCTCTAAGTTTAAGTTTCTCAATTCTTTAAATTACAATATTTAGTCTCCCTAATTCTTTAAATCAGTCAAATTTGTTCAATTACTTATTTAGACTACCAGTACCTAATTAAGAAGTCGGAAATCGTAATCAATTTGTATGTAAACTCAGTTCCAAAAGAACCATCGAGTAAACCATTTCTCAGGCGGACGTTGTGCCCTCTGGTCCCAAACTAGGGATCCAGTCCTTCTAGGAGACCTCCTCCTTTACCGTTAAGTGAGGTCATAAGAACCGACCCTTTCGGGTACCTATCTCCTCGGACCGTCCGATGTCAGGTACCACAGGGTTTGTCGACCTGTGTCGACTCGGTGATTTGGTGGTCGTGATAGTGTAAACTTAGGACCGAAGACGGTATGTGATCAAAACACTAGAACCTGTTCATAAATTTAAACTTGAAGTTAAAGTGATAGATATTTCACTCCAACTAAACATTATAACTGTTAAGAATACTTCTCATGTCTATTGTATAGAAAGAACTTTATAATTGTTATGAAGTGTAGTTAACACTTCAATCATACACAACTATTATTCCAGTGTATTGAGGATCCACTCATTTTTCTCTCGTTTTAAAGTCACTAATCCTTAAGTCCGGGTTTCCAGAAAGATGATTCGTAACAACTTCTATGGATTAAGAGTTTGATTAAAGACAGGATATCTTCGAAATCACATCTAAATGTGAACATACAAAGTCAATTATTTTATGTGTTGATTAGTATCCTTCATACATTGTGTGTTACAGATTATTATATCATTTTCAAGAACAAGAGACTGCCACTGAACTCCTTAAGAAATTGTAGAAACATATTTAAGATAAAAAAAAAATTAGATTTCATAGACTGACAGAGATTCCTTCTTAAGAAGAAATACTAAACCGACTCCAAGAACATGTACGTTTGTATAAGATCAATATGTACAAGTACCTCACCATTATTTTATACGTATTGTAAAAAATAGAGTACAAAGATATTCTTTGATTGTATATAAAGTCGAAGATTTTCACTTAACTAAAAGCAGTGTAGAATGAAATGTGATCACATAGGGTAGAGTGACAATAAATATATATGTAAATTCAACGTCACTGTCACTTTTGAATTTTTTTTTTTTTTGACGAAAGTCTTATTTTTTTTCATCTGGACTCAACTTTACAATAGTTTTAATGAATAAAAAGGTGTTCAAAATTCGTACTCAAAAGGTTAAGATCAAAAAGAACATAAGTCTAATGTTCAGTCGTTGTTAAAGTGACAGTATAAGTGACAGTATATCTTTTAATTTTGACGAGGATGGAAGGATTCCACAAGTTTAGAAATCA
Organism: Capra ibex; assembly: GCA_006410555.1. Lineage (NCBI taxonomy): Eukaryota > Metazoa > Chordata > Mammalia > Artiodactyla > Bovidae > Capra > Capra ibex. Next base: position 32,813,879 of record SJYO01026388.1, read on the forward strand.
CTGTCTTAGAACACACTTAATAGGACCTTTAGTCAAAAGATTGTCAAAAGAAGACAAACAGAGTCCTATCACTTACGGCGGTTCTTTTTTTCGTAAAATTAAAAACTTACAAAAGTATAATTAATAAGATATAAAAACCTATGTTTCTACGGGTATTGTGACTTAAATATATAGAACTAATTTATCATGAATATTGTCTTTTTAATACTTCAATCTAAGAATTTTTCCTTATAAAATTGATAAATATATTAAAGGGAGATCGTACGCCATGTTAAAAATCTTGACCACGAAGAAAGTTTAAACAGTAGATAATCTCACATCCTGAAGATTCAAATAATCATTATGTTTACAATACTGACTTAATCTTTTCGAAGACATTAGTGACTTTCCAGAAACTTTCGAGGTTTCATTAATATAGAACATTAATAGTCTTTCATTTCAAGGGGTTAGTTAGGATGTCAGTTCTTCGTAAATGACCAAGACTCGGACGTCGATACACACCTATTCTAATCGACGATTAATATCCCTACCTTTTATTTCCACTTTATTCAAAAAGTAAAATTGTAAAATTATTCCAACAAAAGACGGGAATACTTTCGAAGGTTTAGATCTCCTGCCTTACATTAACGTGAAATTCTTAGTTACTTTTCCTTTCGTGACATAAAGTTTAAAATATATTTTATTTATTTATACGACTTACGAATACGACATTAACCATCAAATCAAAATAATATGGTTGAGTAAATAAGTCACCTAACTTAATTCTTCTACGTATCTGACTGTTTATTCGTTTACAATCATAAATTACTGGATTATTAATAACGGTATAACAGACATTCTTGCCGAAAAGATTAGACAAAACAAAATTTGACATGTGAAACATGTGAAAATTTAAGGTAATAATCCTTTAGTTACTAGATCCGGTAAAAAGCATTTGATAGAAGGTGACTTGTGGTTAAGATGATTATTTGATAATGTACACTAATTTTTTTTTTTTGTAGTCGATATACAACCTTTAGGAATCGATTTACTTTACCACTACTAATAATTAAACTAGGATATTTGTAAAATATGCATGAAATTGAGAAGTAAACTCCCATCGTACTACATCTTAAAGGGTTTGAATTATTTAGTCTCTTGATCTCAGGGGACCTTGTGTAAAACCCTATATGAGTCGATTTAAAGTAGGTAAAAGGTCGAAATAACTAATTTTTTCGTTTGATTATGTACACTATCATCAAAGGTGATGAGACTATGAAAATCTTGGTCAAAGCAGTTTAGAGGTGGATCAATTAAACAAATATGTAACATTACCGTAATTTTTTAAGATCCAATACAAGAAACGTTGTTATAAAGAGTTTACAGTAGAAAATTGATGGTGGTTAGTGGTCTAATTTTTTTTAGTAACAGTGACTAGAATAGATTATTATTAATGATAAAAATAATATTATTAATATAGTGTATTTCACAATAAAATGTTCGAAGTTATTTCAATAGACAAGTCTAACTAAAGATTTCTGGTACCAAACCAGTTTAAGGTGACAGTCAAAGTAGAGGATTTACACAGAAATGATTTACAGTAATCTTCAGTAACTTTTACGTAGGTTCTAACCTTACTTACACAGTCTATAAATGTATATAAGTTGATTGTCTTGGTCTCAGTGAAATCGTAAGAAGGGTGAGGTCATAAGAACGGACCTCTTAAGGTCTCCGTCTCCTTGGACCACCCGACGACAGACACCCCAGCGTGTATCAGTCTGTGTTGACTCGTTGAAAGTGACTGCAAACCAAGACTTCTGATATAGGACAGAGGTCGTCTGATTTTTTATTTTGTTATTTTTCCTGTTTAAAGTAAGTTTTTGACCAGAACTTTTGAAAATTAAACCGTCTGTCTTAATCACAAAGGTTGAGTGAGGACAACGAGACCGGAAACTATAAATAAAGAAGTGATAAAGACCACCAGAAATCTCACTAAAATTTTATATGAAGAGAGTCTCCCTCTCCCTCTCCCACCCTACTAAACCCCCTTACTGTAAGATTGTATATATGATAGTACATTCTTAACTTAGCGGTCAGATACAGACTACGTCCTATGTCGTACGAACCTCGACCACGTACCCCTACTGGGTCTCTCTACAATACCCCTCCCTCCACCCTCCCCCCAAGTACAAACCCTTACGTACATTCTTAATTTCTAAAATTTTAATTTTTATTTATTTATTTATTTATTTTAATTTTTTTTATTTTATATGAATTATGAAGTAGGTAAAGAAACTGGGTATTATCCTCTGTGCAACTCTTTCTAATTTTGACAACCAATAGTTAGACAAATCTGGAGTTAAGTTAGTAGACTTCTATAATAGAACGACAGAATAGTTGTAATTCTTTAGTACTATAAAGTCCGGAATCCCAAATCCGTTTATACCTATTACTTTCGTAGTAACTCTAAACGGTGAACTCTTCGTGAACTTATAGTATTTTGACTAAAAATCACCGTAATGAGTACAGTCCTTTTCTAGAAAATTAGAGTGAAGCGTCGAAGTTTAGAGGGTAACTAAAAGATTCTTATAAATCGTCCTTCTTCATATTGCATCGTCTCTTCATATGTTTATTTAGTTCAAATACAGTTCTCACCATTTTCACACTCGAGTCACTGGTACTGAACTTAAGTAAATGTTGTAAACAACAAAAAAGTTGTGTTTACTTCTTTCTCCTTCGTGTGACCACTACCAAAAAATAAAGAGAGATTCTTATTTTGTCCTATAATAACCTAAAGTCTATACTAAAGAAAAAGAACATATGTTTACAGAAGGGGACAACATGTGTCTCTCGACTTTGTAATAGTCTTGACTATGGTTACGTAAAAGATCAAATATAATATTGGATATCGTATTATTAATGGATTTGGTTTTTGTACATGAAAAGACCATGTGCGTAAGTCAAGTCAAGTCAAGTCAGTGAGTCAACACAGGTTGCGAAACACTGGGGTACTTAACGTCGTACGGTCCGGAGGGACAGGTAGTAGTTGAGGGTCTCTAGTGAGTTTAAGTACAGGTAGCTCAGCTACTACGGTAGGTCGGGAGAGTAGGAGACAGTAGGGAAAGAGGAGGACGGGGGTTAGGGAGGGTCGTAGTTTCAGAAAAGGTTACTCAGTTGAGAAGCGTACTCCACCGGTTTTATAACCTCAAAGTCGAATTCGTAGTCAGGAAGGTTTCTTGTGGGTCCTGACTAGAGGAAATCCTACCTTACCAACCAAGAGAACGTCAGGTTCCCTGAGAGTTCTCAACAGAGGTTGTGGTGTCAAGTTTTCGTAGTTACGAAACCCCGGGTCGGAAGAAGTGTCAGGTTGAGAGTGTAGGTATGTACTGATGACCTTTTTGGTATCAGAACTGATTTACCTGGAAACAACGGTTTCATTACAGAGACGAAAAGTTATACGATAGATGTAATCAGTATTGAAAGGAAGGTTCCTCATTCGCAGAAAATTAAGGTACCGACGTCAGTGGTAGACGCCACTAAAACCTCGGATGTTTTTATTTCAGACTATGACAAAGGTGACAAAGGGGTAGATAAACGGTACTTCACTACCCTGGTCTACGGTACTAGAAGCAAAAGACTTACAACTCGAAATTCGGTTGAAAAAGTGAGAGGAGAAAGCGAAAGTAGTTCTCCGAAAAATCAAGGAGAAGTGAAAGACGGTATTCCCACCACAATAGACGTATAGACTCCAATAACTATAAAGAGGGCCGTTAGAACTAAAGTCGAACACGAAGAAAGTCGGGTTACAAAGAGCACTACATGAGACGTATATTCAATTTATTCGTCCGTAATAATTCCGTTTTATTTTTCAACGGAACGATAACAGAGTATTTCACACATATCATATATGTTTCTCGTAATTAAGTAAGTTGTGTAATTTATCAAAGAATATTATATGTCGTTCCGTATAGTTATGACACTTGTATTAACGAGATTATGAAAATCATGGTCACTGTATATTACACCGTATTAGAAAGGTATACCTTCACACCTATTTTGTGTAAAGAAGAATCTCATATCACTAACGGTTATTTAAATATAACTAAAATTTTCAAATACAGTCAAAATAATGTAAAAGGACAAAAAATAAAACTCCTGAAGTAGTTACAACTTTCTTTATAAATACAAAAAACCAAGAAAAGATTCATAAATGGATGTTTTTAAAAGATAAAGTATGAAAGTTTGTAATGGAACTCCAAAAATACAACTTCTGAGATAAATACAGGGTCCTTTTTTAGTCATGATAAAACCTTTTAATTTACTTTCGTAAATACCAAAGTACGATGATACACAGTTATGGTGGATCTTAACCTCAAGAAAAGTAAAACTTTACTGCACCGTAGAGAGATTTAATACACACAATAATAAATTATGGATTCACGAAAAAGTCAAGTACCTTATAAAAAGTCTGTAAGTAGGTGTAAATACTTAATTTAGAGAGGGTTTCGTCTTATTAACGTAGACAGTAACAGACGACGAGGGATGAGTCGCGGGGGAGGGGCGGGGGGGGAGGTCTAGGGGTTAGGTAATGGTCGGAGAGAAACAGGAGGAAAGACTAGGATTCCTTACGTAGTAGACTCGGTTGGACAATACTCCTTTTACGACCAACTGATATCGGTCGTCTTCCTTCGTCAGTCTAATTTGAGATTTTCTAATTTCTCGTCCTGATCGCTTTCCACAAAAGGAATCACGAAAGGAACTTCTTCGACTTAAGAAGGTATGGGGTCTAAGTCTGACTACATGAAAAAGATGAGAGTGTAACGGGGTGATTATTAAAAAGGGATAAAAAGACCCTGAAACGGTGAAGGATTGCAACGATTAAGAACCTATAAAATAGGAGGAAATAAACTAGAAAATTCTATCGGTATGAAAATATTCACTAAGGAATGATCATGAAGAAATGAATTATTAGACTCACTTTAAAGAAGAACGATCATGGATCTAAGTTTGTCATCAAATTGTTTAAATTTATATTTACTATTGCGTACGTTCTTAATTTCTAAAATTTAAAATTTTTTATTTTTTGATTTTTATATATATATATTTACTATTGTTTCTACTATATGTGTAACGTATTTGTAATTTTATTTTATTTTACCTACTTTATTCTCTTGTTATTCTAGAATACCACGTACACGTCGAATATTTTGTAAATGATCTTTCATCACCCAAGAAATTTATCGTAATTAATAATTAAAACAAAAATTCAAAGTTAAAATTAATTTTGAACAATAACGAAATAAAAAGTGTTTATTAGTTAATTTTACATCAGATACTTTATTATTCTTTTTATGCAACTTCGAAATTTTAGAACTCCCTTTTTATGTATATTTGATTGTTCATTTATATTCTTATTTATTTTCAGATTAAAATCAATGTATATTCGTATATTCGTTTATTTAAAGTTTCTTAATTTATCTATTTACTCTTTTTCCGTTTCGTTGTTTTGTTGAATAATGAAGGGTAAAGTTCAGGTTGTCTATTTCTAGAATCTATACCTATGAGACAGGAGTGTTCATATTCCAAATTGTAAACTTTTGAGTTGTTGACAAACATTTATGTAATCTCGTTACTACAGTGTCGTTTAACGACCAGAGTTGTAATTTCACTGTCTGTCCGTCTACGTCTTCTTTTAGTGTTGAATCATATCGTCTTTAGGGGTTCGTATGTAGAGGAACCCTTGGTCACGGTCATATCTTTTTGGACTTAACATTGATTCCTCAACGATGTCCGAGTCATACCTTTTTATACAGTCAAATTTTGAAGTCCCCTTTTTCTGTTTATATACTGTAAAAGATATATTCTTTAGATTTTTTCCACCATAGTTACTCAAATAAATATTTTGTATTTATCTCAGTGTCTACATCTGTTGTTTGAATACCAATGGGTACCCCCTTTCATCTCCCCTCTTCCTATTTAACCCATAACCCTAATTGTATATGTGTGATAATATAAATTTTATTTATAATTATTCCTGGATGACCTATCGTGTCCCCTGAGATGAGTTATAAGATATTACCGGATATACCTTTATCTTAGATTTTTTCTCACCGATATGTCTATACATATTGACTAAGAAAAACGTATATCGTTTTTGATTGTGTTGTAACGTTTAGTTGATGTAAAGTTATTTTTAGACTTTTTTTTTTGTGAAGTCCTTTTGTTTAGTATCCCTAAGGAATAACAATCAAAATAGACGACCTCAAGATGTCCCAGAGAGTCACTTATAATCTATTTTTAGGACATCTCCTAGTTTCATCGGAAAACAAAACCAAACAAACAAACAAACAAACAAAACCTTTATCGGTAGAACTTTATGTATTCTGGTAAGACAAGTATTATTCCGGACGAGAGTTCTCATTGACAAATGGTTTCGGATCGGACAACCTTAAAATTGTATCGGATTGACTGGATCTCCCTTTCGTTATGAGTCAAAGTGGGGTGTGATCGGAAGGTACAGTCGTTTCCTTTTATAGACTGAGGTCTGTGGAAGTCAGAAAGACAGGATGAATTTCGTCCTTTTTTTAGGACTCACTGTAACACTTCAAGTGTCGGATACCCGTATCCGTATGATTCTCTGACTCTGGATAGTTAACCAGATATATGGAAAAGAGGAGTGAGGTGTGAAATGGTGTAATGGTTTTCGGATAAATATCGTTACGGAAAATAGGTCATATGAAACACATCAATAGTTCTCTTTTTTTCAATGTTCTACGTTGTTTTCCACTTTTCATGTCAAACTTCTCTGTCTCGTTCGATCCGTAGTCTTCGTATGAGTCTATTTCTTTACTACAACCTTAATAGTCTGATCCGTAAACTTTTTTTTATTTTAATATACTTATTATACGATTGTCGAGATCACCTTTTTCATCTGTCGAAAGTTCTTGTGTACCCATTACATTCATCTCTCTACCTTTAAGACTCTTTCTTAGTCTTTCTTTTCAACCATGAGTTTTAGTGACATTGTCCCTTCTTACGAAAACTACCCGAATTTCACATGACTTGTACCTACTCCTTTTTGTGTATACTCGAACTCCTAGACAATTACCTTTGAAGGTTTTACCTTGTGTTTCTCCTTTTTTTTTTATGACGTTATTTACTTTATCTTATAGGTTCTTGACACCTTGTTTATGTTTACGTAATGTATGTGTATTACTCTTTTGGTTCTCGTCCTTCCCTTTTTCCTTTCTTCCTTTTAATCTTCGTTATTACTACCTCTTAAAGGTGTTTAACTATAACCTGTGGTCTGATATCTGTCTCCTCAGAGTCTATTATGATCCTTCCTAGGTACGGTTTTCTTTTAGACGTGGTTCAGTACGGTATAACTTTGACGTCTTTAGTTTCTGCTTCTTTGTTAGAACCTCTTCTGGTTCCTTTTGATCGAGTAGATACTTCCTTTTTCTCTTCTTAATATAAACTGTAGAGAAGTCTTTAGTACGTTCGTTCTTATCTCATCCCACTTTTAAAATTTAACAACTCTTTTTCTTTTTTGTTCTAAGTTGAAATATAGTATTTAAATAGGAAGTTTTTACATTCAATTTATTTTAAAAAGATTCTGTTTGTTTTTAACTCCCTTATACACCAGTCATTTGAATAGAACTTTTTTTTAATTTTCTTTTAAAATCTTTCTTCCCTTTATCCCGATTTTAAGTCAAGATGTAGTTCTTTCTTTCTGTTAATCTCCTCATTCACTTCCTTTGTAGTTTTGAAATTAAAAATAATAAGATTTAAATAGATCGTCTATGTTCAAATAAGTTTTATTTTTATCGTTTTTACATAACTACTAATATCAATACACATTCACTTTACTTACTGTCTTTAGAACGTTACTCACTCTTCCTTCTTAAACCTTATAACAATAATATTCATGAACTTGAAAGACAATTGACCATGTCACAATAAATTTTCACTTGAATATAATCAAAATATAACGTTTAATATCCCGTTTCCGGTCCCAAAATTTTTTTTCTCCTTATTAACCATACGATTTTTCCTTTTGTCTTAGTATATTTTACCAGTCAATTTTGGTTTTTCCCGTTTCTTTTCTTACCTTATGTTTGTATTCTTCTTGTTCCCATTATTTGTCTTTGTCATTGTTTGTACAATCTATACTTAGGTTTATACCCCGAAGGGACCACCTAGTCTGTCATTTCTTAATGTTTCTACCCGAGCTATTTCCCGTCTTTACCCTACCTGGATTGTCTTGGTCTTCTTAATTCTTCTCTACCGTTTTTATGTGTCTTCTTGACCTGTTTTTTCTAGAAGCAGGAGTCAATTAATGCTACCATACTGGTGAGTGGATCTCGGTCTGTAGGACTTTACACTTCAGTTCGCCCGGAATCCTTCGTAGTGATGTTTGTTTCGATCACCTCCACTACCTTAAGGTCGACTCAATAAAGTTTAGGATTTTCTACTACGACACTTTCACGACGTGTTATACCGTCGTTTAAACCTTTTGTCGTCACCGGTGTCCTGACCTTTTCCAGTCAAAAGGAAGGTTAGGGTTTCTTTCAGTTACGGTTTCTTACGAGTTTGATGGTGTGTTAACGTCAGTAGAGTGTAAGATCATTTCATTAGGAGTTTTAAGAGGTTCGGTCCGAAGTCGTTATGTACTTGACACTTGAAGGTCTACAAGTTCGACCTAAATATTTTCCGTCTCCTTGGTCTCTAGTTTACAACATACATCTCTGTTTTCTGAGTCTGATTAATTGAACTATGATTTCCTGTTTTAACCTCCCGAGTACTATGGATTGAAGTTGTGAATGAAGTTTCACATGCACAACTGTTCTCAACTGTACTGTAACGTCACGAGTACTTTCTCATCTAGTTAATTGGTTGGCTTGTCTTATCTCTTGGGTCCCTCGGTCACCCACATACCCCTAAGGACATATAAGACGAGTCCAAATGATACTTGAATTTTAACGAAATTTTCATCAGATAAATAGTGTAATAATTCTTTTTTACCTTAATAAAGGACCCATGGTTAAAAAATTGATTGTATTCAATCAGTACTTTAGTAAATGAATTTTTATTTGTGTCTCAATCCCAAATATAAATATTTCTATCCTGAAGGGTTCACCGTGATCACCATTTCTTGGGTGGATGGTTACGACCTCTACATTCTCTACTCCTAATTAGAAATTGAAAACAAGTTATATATGGAAGAAAAATTTATTTCGTTACGTATCAATGTACATTTACCGTACAAGTCACAATAGATAATGAAACGTTAATCTCACGATAAAATGTATAACATCACTTAACTTAACATGTGGGGGGAACTTCTAACAGATTTAGGAAAGTACGAGGATTCTGGATTAATGATAATCTTTCGATTTTTTCACTCAGAATCCTTAATGTAAAGTTTAAGGTGTCCAAGGTCTTTCAATAGTAAACTCAAACAAGTAGACACATCAAAGACGACGTCCAAGGAATTATTATGTGAAGAGATGAAACCTCGTACTATATACCTTAGGGATTTCTTCCTTGAACACTCGTAGAACAAAGAAGGTTCATTCTTAGAACCCCCGAAACTGTCGTTATCTATATTTGGTACACTCATTCGAAAATCATTTAAAGATCTAATAATGAAGTAAGTCAACGTAATACTTTAAATATTCGTCACTATTATACCGTCTAAAAACGGAGTTTTCAGAATATTAAATGAAGACAAGTGTGTCTACATACAAGAACCTTTCCGACTAGAATATAAAATAATTTTTGATTATTGTCGTAAACGAAACGAATAATAATCCATAACCCTTCCCCACCAACTTTTTTTCATCTTAACTATAATTTTCGTTGTAAACGTTCCTCTGAACCAATATAGAGAATGTACATACAGACCTTCTGACTCTTTTACGAGAGATATTGTGGAGTAGTCTTTTAATCTAACGACAATTTGTTCCCTCCAACAAAGACTCCCTTGTCGGTCGAACCACCTGACCTATTTTATCGGAAAATCGTAACCATGTTACATCTTTACATACTGATGTCTGTACATCTATACACACATGTCTCATTACTAGATATCCTATACTCGTTTTCATAATATAGCTTTCTCGTTTCTTTATTCTACAATACTGAAAACTATAAAAATCTAATAATTTTTTATTAATAAAACAACGTTACCTCTACAGTTGTATAGGAATTTAGAAACTTTTTAGAGGAAATCGATAGTATATAATTTTTTTTTAAATCAGCGTTTCGTCGAACCTCCTCACCTTACCCCACCCACATCCCCACCCCTTCAATTTGTCTCTACACAGTATATATATATGAATACCACCCAAGTACAACAACATACCTTCTTCGGTTGTGTTATGATAATTTGTTGATAAGAGGTAATTTTTATTCAAGTAAAAAATTTTTCGTTAGAATATAGTTACTAGTCGGAGATGTATCTACAGAAGGAAAATAGTGAGGGGTATCCTTCGGTCCCTCTTTAAAATTCTCGTCTTAATCAGAGTGAACGACTATAGTTACATGTGAGTCTTAATACTCGACGGGAATCGAGAATACTTACTGATAGACGATATAGGAGTCTCTGAGGAACTTCTAAGAAATCTCATGGAACCTGACGTTCCTCTCGGATAGTCAGGTAGGATTTCCTTTAGTCAGGACTTATAAGAAACCTTTCTGACTACGACTTCGACTTTGAAGTTATGGAACCGACGGACTACACTTTTGGACTGAGTAAACTTGTCTGGAATTACGACCCTGTCTAACTCCCGTCCTTATATTCCCCTACTGTCTCCTACTCTACCAACCTACCGTAGTGACTGAGCTAACTGTACTCAACTCATTCGAGACCCTCCACCGCTACCTGTCCCTTCGGACCGTACTACGTCAGGTACCCCAGTGTTTCTCAACTTGTGTTGACTCTTGACTTGACTTGACTTGTCTCTGAGGATGACATTCTGATGGATAAAGAGAGTAAATAAAGGAGATTGTAGTTAATCCGAACTATTTCGTCTTTTTCGGTTTACAGTGTAAACCACACAAAGACCTACTGACGTAACTAAAAGCCGAACACCTATTTAAGTTAATGTACGTCGTAAGTCTCCAAAGACATTAACATTAAAACAACCTAGAGGAGTGAGTTATTGAAGAGTTAAAGGATTAGAGGACATTCCAGTTTACATCGTCTCACATCTCATTAAAAAAAAAAGTTCGTCATGTACTTATTTTAAGTTATGGATTATTATTCGTTTCGTTTACGATAATTTGTGAGTCGTAAACTACAAATTTACGGATAATTAACGTTTCATGGTAGACGAGTTAAAGACACCGAGGTACCATAGACCTTAGGACCTAGGTACTAAATCTTTTACTTTCGACTTAAAGATGGAGTCACGAAACCTAAATGGTTATAATTATAAACTTTCTTAATTAATACCTTAGAACCTCGAAATCAAATGTAATATTTCAAACATAGTTATATATGTTTGTGTGGAGGTTTTTTCTCGTGTTTATTCTCATGAAAAGGTCCTGTTCTATATCCTCCCTCTCTCCTTCTCTACCCTCTCACTATTACTCTCTCGATAAGGGTCCTCATAAGCATGTCTCAAACTACTCCCTTCAACAAAAAGACAATCTGAAAGAAAGATGAATAGAGTATATGTCAGTGAACTGGATAGTGATATATAAAGGTTAATGACTGAGTTTGACCGTTAACCGTTAACGGTGTACTACCGTATGTGTGTGTGTGTGTGTGTATGTGTGTGTGTGTGTGTTTAAAATATTACATGATGTTTTTGTGTTAAATATAGTGAGGTAATCGTCACCATATAATTTAACAACTACAAGGTAGGAAACAAAGTTCATAGTATGGGACACAGTAGATACAGTGACTAAGAACTCGAGTCGAGGCTGGTAAGTGAAGGGTCACTAAAGGATTAAACATCAAAAGAACAAAGAAAGGAGTACTTGGGGAACGGGTATAGAACGGAAAACAAAACATACCTTATCACCTTTCTCACGACTAGGTCAACACTCTAGATCTTAGACTTACGATCAAGACGATTAAGATTTCGTGAAGGGAGTGACTTGGAGTTTTGAGAGTACACACTATCAATAGGGTGTCCCGAGAACACTTCTAATTTGTCACTTCACTTATTCACTTCGTTCAGACTGGTCTGACTTACCGGAGATCTCGTATTCTGTTAATAGAATTTACTGTTATTGTCCTGTCTTTTCGTACATATTTGAAAATTAATTTAAATGACAACTTTGTGCATAAAATCATCCGGGACATTTCTTTGACTATTTTAACATTTATGGTCAATAAAAATCCAACCGTCTCTACGAATAAGTAAAATAAAAAAATATACAGTGACAAAAATATTCAAAGATTATTTATACAAAACTGTATTCTCTTTTATACATACTATTTAGTGATCCCATTTACTTTTCCTTGTAGAGTATAAGAACCTTTCCTTACTTGTTCTCATTCTTTATTTTAACTTCACTTTTCAAAATTTTATCTCATTTCGTTTCTAAGTTAATGAACGACAGTGAATTGAAGAGAAAAGAGAGACTTCATCTTCTATTTTACCAGGTGACTCTAGACTTTCCTTTGTCACATATTCCTTTGAATTTTAATAGGACTCTACTCTTTTTTTTTAGTTGGACGACAACTACAGTCTTTAACTTTATCTCTTAAATCTGAGTGAGATAAATTCTTTTTTGCATCTATTAACCATATATATCTATAACTATGTCTATTTAATCTTTCGTTTCCACTTATGTCTCTTCCTATAAAAGGATAGTAATTTCCCGTGTGTGTGTCTTTTTCGCCTTTGTTTCTCTTTCGTGTCAATACGGTCCATATGTGGTTTAATCGCCCTTGTTGTTCGTTTCTTTTATGCTTACGTTCCTATGAGTAGATCTAGTTTATGTCGGGACTTTTAATTCCCGTTTTTGTCTACGTTCTCTATTTCATACAACCACCACTGACCTTCATTGGGTAAGACTGTTAATCTTAAAACTCTTTATTTTTGTTTTATTTTGTTTTTCTGAGTCTTACCATCACTCTGCTCATTCGTGTTAATTCTGTCGTAAAAGTATTCTGGGAGAAAGTCTAGATACCCTTAGTTTTTGTTGCCTCACCTACATTTTCCTGACTTCCACCATTTTACATACTGAAAGTCGAGGGATCCTTAGTTCTTCAAAGAAATACATCCTTCTCTATAACTTTCCCGATGTAAGGTATCTCTTCTGTGTCTAAAACTTTTACATATTGTAAGTCGACTGATCACTGGGTCCAAGTCCCTGGTCCTCATACTTGTCTACTATGTCAAAAAAATTTACTAAACGATATCTGTGTTCCGACTATCTTGTTCACTAATATTCTATAAAACAACTATTCAAAATCTCCTACACCTTTTATAGTTCCCTTGAATCTTATTAATAAGTCGATATGTACATCAATCAGAGGATTACATTTAATAAGTGAATAATCCTATAAACTTTAACAATATGTCCATTACACTTTTGACATTGTCGTATTCGGATACCGTACGGCACTCTTACGAACAAACTTCAGTATACTTTTTGTACTGTAGACTTCGACCCAACCAGTTCCTTGACTCTCTTGTCTAGCAACTTAACTATAAAATACGTCTAAAATTTTAGTGGTTTTTTATTAATATACTCAGTTCCATCTTTCTTTTCCCGAGGACAACAATCACTCTATAAAGATTACATGTTAGAAACAGAATTAAACTAAGCTGAGTTCTAAAAGGGTCGAAATACTACCACGTTTTTTACTAGTAGATACGTAAGACATCTTTGATATGAAATTTAACACTTAAAACTAAAAAAGAACCCAAAAGTTATACGTAATGTTATGAGTTCTACGACCCGTCTCCGTCGTCAGGTACACCAGCGTTTCTCAGTCTGTCCTGATTCACTGACTTGACTTGGCTTGGAGAGAGAGAGAAGGGTGTTTGGGGAGTGTATGTTGACTCTAAAGACCTATGAATGTATATAGAGACCATGATCGATTGAATAGGTGTTTGACTAGTCGGGAATACAAGTCTTTTAAATTTGTCGTTATTGTCTCAGAAGGGTACTACTACAATCTTCGTTTGGAGAAAAGTGTAGTTGTTTAAACAAAGATCTTTTGTTTCAGTCTTTTGATTTACGTACATTCTGACAAGGTGTTCAGTACACTTACTAGTGTAAAGGAGCAAAATCTACTTAGTCGAGACAACTACTTAGAAAAGACTATCCTGATAAACTCTGTCTTGTGTCGTTCCGATCAAGAATCACACGTTGTCTGTGAAGACATATGGGTCACGTTTTAATTGGTCAATCCTTTTAGTTCTTCGTTCACATGAATTGACAAGGACCACTACCTTTTACATATCTTTTCCGGTTTTGAATAAATGAACAAACTAATCGACAAATAAAAGAAATTGTTAGACTAGTACTCCTTACAAAGTTAGAAGACCAGGTTATACACTTACCTCCGTATAGCAACCCTGTTCATCCCAAGGGTACTCAAGGTCTGTTTAAATATGTTATATAGACCCCTCCCGTCTCGATCTTTGTGATATTATGGTTGATATTTATTCACTCGTCTCGTATTCAAATGTCTCCTCTAATGTAACTATAGAGGTAAGATAGATATAAATATAGATACACACACACCATACACACGAGTCAACGAACCAGTACAGGTTGAGAAAAGTTGAGATACTTTGGACGGTCCGAGGTGACGGGTACCTTAAAAGGTCCGTTCTTATGACATCACCCAACGGTAAAGGAGGAGGTCCCCTAGAAGGATTGAGTCCTAACTCGAGTATAGGGAACGTAGAGGACGTGTCCGTCCACCTGAGAAATGGTGACACGGTGGACCCTTCGGGTAAGATATGGTATGGGGATAAATATCGATGTAGAAGTAGATGTAAACATATGTGTATATACAAATATATACATGTACAGTTCATTAACGAATACCAGTATCAATAATTCACCGTCAAGTTAAGTCAACGAGTCAGTACAGGCTGAGAACCGCTGAGGTACCTGACGTCGTGTCGTCCGAAGGGACAGGTAGTGGTTGAGGACCCCTGAACGAGTTGACTACAGATAGCTCACTCACTATGGTAGGTTGGTAGAGTAGGAGACAGCAGGGGAAGAGAAGGACGGGAGTTAGAAAGGGTCGTAGTCCCAGAAAGGGTCACTCAGTCAAGAAGTGTAGTCCACCGGTTCTATAGTCTCAAAGTCAAAGTCGTAGTCAAGTCAAGTCAACGAGTCACCACAGGCTGAGACGTTGAAGTACCTGACGTTATGTTCACCGTCTTGTTATATTTTGAGTCCAAACGAACCTGGGTCATGAGGGACAAGTATTAAAGATTGGCAAAACTTTCTGATACTAATAACGAATAAGTGTGCAAAATATGGTAGATATACACTGATACAATTTTTAATGGTTTAATATATGAATGTTTATATATATAACATTCATAATACGTAAGGTATACTTGTACTTTACTATATATTTTTCATATATTTAACCTTCTTTCTTACCCTTATTAGACTATATCCCTGATTCCGTATCAATATTTTATGTATTTTAATGCAAAAACACACAAGATATGATACTATTATAACAGGGACCTTTACCAAAACATCCAAACATTAAAATCAAGATTTTCACTTCTGACCGGAACCGTAATTACTGTCTTCCTCAAACACTTTGACAATTAAGGTCAATACTGTTTTCAATTCAAATCAAGACAACTAAGCAAAACGGGTTAGTTTCGAACTATTGTCCACTTATGTAATTCTCGTTATTCATCAGAGTCAAAGAATAACGACTAACGGCACTATAAAATTTCGAAGTTTAGTTATTAATCCTATTAATTCAGTAAGTCACAGTTGGGAGATAAGTCTGTAAATTTTGAAAATTTATTTATCGACCTTATGTAGGTATACTGTAAATCAATAAGACTCTACAAAACGAGATATGTACTAATGTATGTTTTCTCCTGATTACTACATAAATGTTTATGTGACTTCATATTCTTAAACGTCATCCTCAAGAATTTCAATTGAAGACTTCTCCATCTTATTCTGTAACAAATTGAACCTACGTGTTTTGAGATTGTAAAGGTAAAAGTACTTTGTACAAGTGAGTAGGGTAGTGGTAAATCTCTTGACCTCTGTCGACTATCCTGGGGGGTACCACATGAACTAGGTAGACAAGTAGGTAGTTGGGATACCATTTATACGTTTTACTCTCCAAACGGAATCCAGTACTTTGATTTCCGTTTTAAGTCAGGACCGTCAAATTTTTTCTTTTTCTTTTTCGGTTGTATGAAAAACAAACCGATTTAGACATGGTTTCAATAAAACGACGCTTATATTATAATAGGTTAATTTTAGACTTACTAACCAGAGTTTGTTGATACAGTTTAGGGTAAAATGTAAATTGTTATTAAATTGACTGGACTTTTCTTAAGTTAATCAACTTAGATATATCATTTTTCAAACATTCTTATCATAAATGTAAAAAATACCTATTGAACATTCCTGAGACATTAATATATGTAAAAATTCACACCCTTCCCCCGAAGTGTGATATAAGACCTACACTACCACCATCAAATCAGTGATTCAACACTGGTTGAGAACACTGTGGTACCTCTCATCGAACGGTCCGAGGAGACAGGTACTTTAAAGGATCCACTCTTATGACCTCACCCAACGGTAAAGGAAGAGGTCCCCTAGGAGGGATGGGTCCCTAATTTAAACACAGAGGACGTAATGTTCACCAGAGGACGTACCCTCCGTCTAAGAAATGGTGACTCGGTCGTCTATATTGCCATTTAATATTGTCAGGAGGTGTTCACCAGGTATACCACAGAGGAACATTGTCTTGTGGAACTATAGGAATCAGGAACTATCTTTTATTAGATATATAACTTTGTACTTTAAGACGTACAATTTAACAGTCTTTAGAGATGGTAGATGGATTCACTAGTCTGTTCCAATTTTCACGTAAATATATTTCGTTTATGTATTGAACAGAACGTTATATAAGACTTTTTTCGTATCAGTACAAAATGGAATTAGATATCATAATATGAATAACTTCAGATATAGTGTAATCATTGGAACTTAAGATTGAAGATATAGGTAAATAATTATCATAAAAAGAATAAGTAAATAAAGAAGTTGTTTATAATACTTTGTAATTAATACCTACAGTAAAATTTTATAATCCTTATGATGTTTTTTACTCAATGGGAGTTCAAAGAGTACCCTCTCTGTCTATTCATTCATACATTAATTTCACGTTAGAGTATGTTTCGAATGAAGTTCTCCTATTTCACTGGGTATCTATCCCATATATTAGATCCTTTTGAAATATCACTTTCACTAGAGATTCTATTCTGATTTTTTAATCATCTTAGTTACTCTCTTCCTTTCTTGTAAGATACATCTTGCTTAACTTATACATTTCAAGGTCTCCTCTACTACCCATACCGTAGAAGTTTCTTAGTACTCCAAAATTTGTACCTCTCCTGTCTAATCTTTAACACCACCACACTCTTACTATGACATTACCAGTATTGTTCTCTCTTTAAATCGTCGAGACCTAAGTTAAATTCAGTCTCTCTTAGTGATGAACTGGTTTTGTCACTTTTATTCTTATTCTTCTTTACTTACCTTCAATTCGTTTTAGTCAATTACTAAAAGATCTTCTGACTTACCTCAAAACGTGTATCATTAAACTTTATTTATTTTTTGTTAGTAGGTTAGTTATTATATGACTTTTTACATACATCTCCAGACCATTCGTCACTAATCAGAGAACCCTTACTTAAGACCTTGTGTCCTTTCTAAAGACCCTTTGTTAATGTATACTGACACCCTCTCCTTACTAAAATATAAGAAGAAAATTGTAAAAAGAATAAAAACTCGTCGGTCAGAGTCACAAGATACCTCCACATACTGTCAAGTTAGTTTCTATTTCTACTGAGTGAAGAACTGTAAAAATCCACAGTAGATTAAGAGTCAGTCCTTTACCTTTCCCAAGTACCGTCTGTCTTTTCAAAATCCGTTTTATATTACTTATTCTCCATTAGAGGTTAAGTGACCATACCGTCATTTTTTAATAATATAAAAAAATACCCACTTCCTTTTAGTAACAATATCTGCCCTTGGACCACCCGATGTCAGGTACCCCCAGTGTTTCTCATCCTGTACTGAATCGCTGGTTTGTCGTTTGTCTGGGGTCTCTCTAGTGAAAAGGGAAGACGGTATACTCCTGTGTTGTTTTTCTGACGAGAGATACTTGGTCCTTTACCCGAGAATAGTCTGTAATTTAAAAGACCGGAGAACATAGAACCTGAAAGGTCAGAGGTCTTAACACTCTCTCTCTCTCCTTTTTTTTTTTAGGGTAACAAATATTCGGTGGGTCAGGTAACATAAAAGAAGTATTACCTAATTCCATCAGTAACGCTGACAGAATTCCTCTTGTATGTAAACACACATAGACACATACAAATCTTCTTCCCACCGAATGTTCCACTCCTTTGTACTTCGGTCGAAGTACTAAATACAAAGTCCCTCCATCGGCCCATTTATACAAACAAGTAGACATAGGTCTTTTCTATATACGAGTTAAAGGACTAGTTTTGGACTTTCTTGATCGTCTGGGTCTCCTCTCTTTGTCGACACACCGTATAAATCTTTTTCTCAGAATCGAAGTGTCTTTAAAGATTCTGGATCCTACCGTGTCCTTTTCTTATTAACACCGCGAAGACGTCATTGTTTCTTTGTTTCATCGTCACCTTTCCAGAAACTTTGACCACGTCACTTTGTAAACTTCAGGTTTTATATCTACTTTGATTCTCTTTTCCTGCCTCTTCCGTTACCGTGGGGTGAGGTCATGAGAACGGACCTTTTAGGGTACCTGCCTCCTCGGACCACCCGACGTCAGGTACCCCAGCACTTCTCAGTCTGCTGACTCGCTGAAGTGAAAGTGAAAAGTGAAAGTGCGTAACCTCTTCCTTTTCCGTTAGGTAAGGTCACAAGAACGGACCTCTTAGGGTCCCTGCCCCCTCGGACCACCCGACGGCAGATACCCCAGCGTGTCTCAGCCTGTGCTGACTTCGCTGAATCGTCGTCGTCGTCGTCGTCGTTCTCTTTTCCTTCCCGACGTCTCATTTATCTAACTCCACAGAAGATGTTACCGTTTAAAAGACGCGTTTTATTTTTAATTCTTTATAATTATATATAAACGCAAAACAACAACAAATCAGTAATTCAACACAGACTGAGAACGTTGGGATACCTGGTATCAGGCGGTCCGAGGAGACAGGTACCTTAAGAGGTCCATTCTTATGTCCTCACCCTACGGTAAAGGAAGAAGTCTCCTAGAAGTACTGGATCCCTGACTTGAGTGCAGAGGACACAACCGTCCACCTAAGAAATGGCGATTCGGTGGTGCCTTCGGGGTATATGAACTTATATATGTCAATTGAAATATATCATATACGTCAATATTAAGAAAATTTACTTCTATGTTACACGTATTTTATTTTATATCGTTCGAATTCACCAATTAAGTAACTTAAAACTTTTAATGTTTTTAGGAACATTGGACGTGTGATGTGTCCCATGTCTTGTGTAGATAGTAGGGTCTTTTGAGTAATAATATGGGAGGGTAAGTTTAGGGAGAAAGTAAGGTTTTGTTTGGTATCTAAACAACACGAAAATACCATAAAGCATACTATAAGACCGAAGTAAATCATAAAAACTCTAATCAATATTATAACACAAATAGACGTCAAGGAGAAAATTTAACAACCCATGATAAGATAAGATATTTATACAGTGTCGAAGTAATGAAAAAACAACTACTGATAACCTTAATAAAAATTACGAAAACGATTATGATCCTGATGACATTTAGAAAGAGTAAAAAAAATTTCTACAAAAGGACGAAAACCTATTTATGGATTATAAATAAATTTACAACTTAGTATTTGGTCCTTTTACTGATCAAAACTTTCTTTATAGTTTACCAATAGAAATTAACATGGTGAATCTTAATATTTACATACTTACAAGATTTACGACATAGACGTTTCTGTAAAACATAACAATCAGAAAAAAAAAAAAATTCTGGCAGGGGTGGAAATAGAAGGGTGACAAAAAAAAAAAAAAATTTTGTCCAAATAACACCGTATGAAGGTACGAAAAATTTATGAAATAACTTCGTATTAAATTTTATGTTATACAACTCGTATCTCATATGTAAAAGTATACAAAGATATACACACATTCAACGTTTTGGTAGTGATCTTAGTTCTCTTACTTGTTTTGGTAGGGGAGTTTAAAGGAACACGAGGTACAAGCAGAGAGTAGGAAGGACANCGTGTGATGTGTCCCATGTCTTGTGTAGATAGTAGGGTCTTTTGAGTAATAATATGGGAGGGTAAGTTTAGGGAGAAAGTAAGGTTTTGTTTGGTATCTAAACAACACGAAAATACCATAAAGCATACTATAAGACCGAAGTAAATCATAAAAACTCTAATCAATATTATAACACAAATAGACGTCAAGGAGAAAATTTAACAACCCATGATAAGATAAGATATTTATACAGTGTCGAAGTAATGAAAAAACAACTACTGATAACCTTAATAAAAATTACGAAAACGATTATGATCCTGATGACATTTAGAAAGAGTAAAAAAAATTTCTACAAAAGGACGAAAACCTATTTATGGATTATAAATAAATTTACAACTTAGTATTTGGTCCTTTTACTGATCAAAACTTTCTTTATAGTTTACCAATAGAAATTAACATGGTGAATCTTAATATTTACATACTTACAAGATTTACGACATAGACGTTTCTGTAAAACATAACAATCAAAAAAAAAAAAATTCTGGCAGGGGTGGAAATAGAAGGGTGACAAAAAAAAAAAAAAAATTTCTCCAAATAACACCGTATGAAGGTACGAAAAATTTATGAAATAACTTCGTATTAAATTTTATGTTATACAACTCGTATCTCATATGTAAGAGTATACAAAGATATACACGCATTCAACGTTTTGGTAGTGATCTTAGTTCTCTTACTTGTTTTGGTAGGGGAGTTTAAAGGAACACGAGGTACAAGCAGAGAGTAGGAAGGACAGGTAAAGTTTCATTAGTGTATAGACAAAATACCGTGATGTCTATTCAAATATACAAGATCGTAAACTATATTTACTTAATATATCGAATACTAAGAAAGACGGACTGAATAAAGGTGATTAAAACATATAAAACTCAGTAGACACAACAATACTTATAATTATCAAGTTCTCATAAAGTGACATATCTATAATGAAAATTAGATAATTAAACAAATACCTATAAAATTAAAAAGAGTTAAAAAATGACAACGTTTGCATGATATTTGAAACACCTTTTAATAAAATTCCTGTAATCGAAAGAAAATAGAACTCACATATGTAATACTCTCGTAAAATATCATATATGTATAAATTGTAATTTTTTATATATAAGGTTTCATCAACATTTCTCGGAGACTACTTTCACTTTCTCCTCTCACTTTTTCAACTGAATTTCGAGTTGTAAGTCTTTTGCTTCTAGTACCAAGGTAGTGTAGTACCCTTTATCTACCCCTTTGTCACCTTTGTCACCGACTGAAATAAAAAGACCCGAGGTTTTAGTGACGTCTACCACTAACGCTGGTACTTGAATTTTCTGTGAATGAGGAACCTTCTTTTCGATACTGTTTGGATCTATCGTATAAGTTTTCGTCTCTGTAATGAAACGGTCGTTTCCAGGTAGATCAGTTCCGATACCAAAAAGGTCACCAGTACATACCTACACTCTCAACCTGACACTTCTTTCGACTCGCGGTTTCTTAACTACGAAAACTTGACACCACAACCTCTTCTTTCTGAGAACTCTCAGGGAACCTGACGTTTTTCCAGGTTGGTAAGTTAGGATTTCTCCTAGTCAGGAGCCACAAGTAACCTTCGTGACTACAACTTCGACTTTGAAGTTATGAAACCAGTGGACTACGTTTCTCGACTGAGTAACCATTTCTGGGACTACGACCCTTTCTAACTCCCGTCCTCCTCTTCCCCTACTGTATCCTACTCTACCAACTTACAGTAGTGGTTGAGTTACCTATACCCAAACCCACCTGGGGTCCTTAACCACTACCTGTCCCTCCGGACCGCACACCGTCAAGAACTCCAACGTTTCTCAGCCTGTGTTGACTCGCTGACTTGACTTGACTTGACTTGACTTGTAAGGGTGACCGTTATATAATTTCTAACTGACGAGGTGTAGGAGAGATTGTAAATCATCCAAAGTGGATATAAAAATTGGCAATATTATTCACACGTCGTAATAGAGTAACACTAAAATTAGACGTAAAAGGATTATTAATCACTACCACTAATAGAAAGAGATTTAAATTTATAATCAAGATTATGTGAAATCTAAGTAATTTTAAAAGATAAAAGTTTTAGAATAACAGATAGTTTTCTCTAACGAAATGAAAAACCGAATTAATATAACTATAGATTAATTGAATTTTCTTTAAAGGGGTGAATTTATCACGTCTGAAGAAAAAAAAAACATATAAGTGTGTTTACATACTGGTAGTAGTGTTATATTAAAATCTTGTAAAAATAGTGGGGTTTTCCTTCGAGACAAAGGTAATTTATCAGAGGTAAGGGAGGATGATCCGTTGTTCATTTAATTAGGGTTAGAGTTATCTAAACAGATAAGACGTCTCAAGTATGTTTACCTAATTATACCATCCACCGGTAAACATCAACTTAAACGAGGTGAATCGTATTCCAATGTTTAAAAGTAGTCATCAGTAATAATAACGGTTTGTTATAAAGTAAAAAAAAGTATTTAACATATAACAAATGAGTAATCAAATACTTGTAAACCCAAAAAGGTGGAAAACCGATAGTACCTATTATAACGACTTTTGTAGACACATATTCTAATAAAAAAGAAAGGAAAGTCCTTCTCTAAACCTTCTTAACTATAGTTAATCAGAAATTTATAAACTATATTAAATGGTCACTTCAGGAAACTCAAACCCGAAAAAATTTTTAATAATAATCTGTCACATTCCATTAGTAAAGTTAATCATGACCCGAGTCTAGAAATAAAACCAAGGAGTATGATACACAAGAATATGTATTAAAAGGGTAACCACTTTACATTTATTACCATAAACAGTAACCATACCGTATGTACTTTAATTATATTTTTTCTTACTTATTGTTAACACCACCCACCGTACATAAGTTATTCGTAAATTATATAATATTTATAATAATAATATATAGGATAAACTAGTTCTTTGTTTCATAATTCATACCTTGAACTGTGTTGTGTTAAGATATAAATTTATCTAAAGGAACTGGTTTACTATATTTTACCGAGTAAATTGTCTATTTAAACGTTTATTTCTGCTAAAATCTTGTGTAAAATATACAACCTTATGTAAAGTCGTTCGTATATGTACTATAGTAAATTTTGAATACGGTCTGATATTAAAGTCTTTAAAACTAAAAGTTCGTGATTTTTACGCATAAAGGAAAGAATGACTGAAAAATAGTCTTAAAAAGATCGAGTACGGAATGTCATCGGAATCCGACTAGTCTCTAGTTATTTAACTATGAATATTGATAAAAGATTTGAAACCGGCCGTCATGGCTTTTACTGACATACTTTTTACGTGCAATCTTTTGTCGTTCACATATAAAATTAGATTTAATAAATTCGATTAAAAAAGTTCAGGTAAATGAACGGTGGTGAATGACGTCCGCAATAAATTATATAAATTCGTACACAATAATGAAATATAAAATATAGTAGTTTCCCGTTTTCACAGATATCCCTCTAAAAGACCTTTGGATTATACACTCCTTTATCGTAGTTCCTGGTATTTGTCAAATTGAGTAAGTTAACACATACACTGTACTGAATGTTATTACGACCACGTTTTAGTCGAAGGTAGAAGATCAGAGCACGCTGAAAGGTATTGTGCAAACGAAAAACAAAGTATAAAGCTTTAAGATTTGTATTCTTTGTTTGTTTATGACGAAAAATATAAGTGAACACGTCGATAACTCAAACACAAATGGTATATTTATACAAAAAGGAACAAGTTATAATAAATTTATTTCACTGACGGTTTTTCTATTTATTACCAGATGAGTTTAGATGAGTTTGAACACTGATAAGTCATAAGTTATCCTCTGACTATGGACTTATAAACAATTTTTGTTTGTTTGTTTGTTTTTTTGTTTTTTGGACTTTTGGTTTTAATTTACTGTGTCAACAATATCTCCTATCTTTTGAAGTACACGTTTGTATAACGGGACTCCAGTCACTTATTCCTAGACTTGAAGTCTTATATAAATTCACTAAATGCCCTAAGTGGTGAGACTCGATAAAGACTAACGTTTATAAACTGTTAAAACTTAATTTTTCGATGGTTTTAAATTGATGATCAGAAGTCTAAATCCATAGTACTGTAGACCTGTGAAATGTTTGAGATTAAACTTATTATGTCTGTCCTAAAAACGTTATGTAAATTGAAATTTCTAAATAAAAGATTAGTCCATAATATAGACTCATATAAATGAAAAATATAGTTCAGATAAATTTCACTGGAAAAGACGACGTAGTATTAGTACATTTTCTCAATGTAGAACGGTAAATTTACGTTTTATCGAATTGGAAACCAAGAAAAAGTTCTCATGTCTCGTAACTAAAATTTACCGTCTATGAATTTAATAAATGAAAGTGTTTTCATCTTTTTATCTCAAACTACTAAAAAAAGGATAAGTATTTATTAAAGATACTGATTTATTTTAAGGAAAACTATATATTTCTGTCCAATCAAAATTTATACATAAATCAACGTCACAGGGTATCAAATTATCAAATCTATCACGAACATCTATATATCTGGGGGTTGAACTTTATTATAGTCTACCATTTCTTAGGCGGACGTTACACCCTCTGAGTCCAATCTAGGGACCAAACCCTTCTAGAGGACCTCTTCCCTTAACGTTAGGTGAGGTCATAAGAGACCACCGAGTCTGACATTTCGCAGACAGATGTTACGCCCTCTGGACCCAAGTTAGGGACCCAGCCCTTCTAAGCGACCTCTTCCTTTACCGTTAGGTGAGGTCATGAGAACGGACCTTTTAGGGTACCTGTCTCTTCGGAGTATCCAATGTCAGGTACCCCAGTGTTTCTCAGTCTGTACTGACTCGCTGAAGTGAAGTGAAGTGAAGGTCATAAGAACGGACCTCTTAAGGTACCTGTCTCCTCGGACCTCTCGATGTCAGGAACCCTAGAGATTCTTAGCCTGTGTTGACTTGCTGATCGCGTGTGTGTGTGTGTGTGTGTGTGTGTAAGTTTTAAAATTTTGAAAGTATTTGTTATATTGTGTATTTCAACTAACGAAATTTGGTTTATGAACATATTTAACTTACGATCTTAAGAATTAAAAGACAAGTATGAGGGTTGAAACTGTTTGATTGGGTGATTAGCAAGGTGTTTTTATTTCTCGACTAACACTTAAGGGAACAGATACACTAACAGACATATTGAACCGGGATATACTAAGACAAAGAAGTCTTAATGTGACAGAGACATTTCGAGTAAGGAGATAAGTATAAATTTACGTTGAAGAAAATAAAACGTTTGGGACGTAAGTAGTGAATTAGAAAATTATTAATATTAAATTCTTGTTAAATCTCAAATGTTTCTTTATAGAGTAATAAAGAAAGTAATAAAAGTTCCTTCAAAGTACTCTTTCCGGGACTTTTCGTAAAAGGTGACATTGGGTATGTACTTGAATTAGAGGTTGAAAGAGAAGTCAAGAGAACAAGTTGTTTTTGACGTATCGTTCACCGAGGATTGGGAGTTCTTTTTAAAGGAGAAGACTCTTGAGAAAAACGGGTAGATAAGTACTTGGATGAGATCATGAGAACGGACCCTTTAGGTTACCTGTCTCATTGTACCCCCGATGGGATCAAGCTCCCCAGTGTTCTCAGTCTGTACAGTCACCTCACACATTAAAGGAACCAAGACAGAGTAGTGTTGTTTTTAAACTTCGTTGCCTGGTCACAATGTCGAGACACAATGTCGAGTCAAAATAAATCTTTCATTTCCTTTTATGTAGGAACTCTGTACTCCCGCACGACTGGGTTTTCTGTACTTCTCCTGTGTCTCTCTCACTCTCTCTCTCTCTTTCTTTGGGGGCCAGTAAACTAAGGAGAAAGATATACAAAAAAAAAGAGGAGGGGTACCCGACGACGACGACAGTGAAGTCAGCACAGGTTGAGACACTCTGGGGTATCTGCCGTCGGGTGGTCCGAGGGGGCAGGGACCCTAAGAGGTCCGTTCTTGTGACCTCACCCAGGGGTACCCGAACGGGATACATTTGACCCGATCGTTCCTCACGACAAACAAAATGGACTCCAGAAGTGAGACCAGGAACCTGGAAGGAATAAAAACACCCGAAAAGGGAAGGAACAGAAAATCGGTGGTGGTAAGACCTGAGGAAAAAGGATAAGATTGATGGATTGTAAGGGGAGAGTACTCTACCCTCCGGGTTAAGAAACCCTTATCCACTCGACTCCAGAAAGACCGATGAACGACGACTCGACCCTGTCACTCCCCGTAACCGGGAGGGTGAGAAAGATCAGAGTCCGGAGTCTCAGGAATGTCACCACAAGTAGATTTCCACTCATTATAAAAAAAACGCCAGTCGATATCAAAATATATAGGAACAACTTGACCGTGACGCATAACATCAAACAACTGGACCCGTCTCTGTTTTACCCAATCTGTTAACTATTATGTACCTCGTTAGTATTCGTCGAAATTATGACACTATTGTCCTGATCATCCCTGTAAGTCAAATCAAGTCAAACCAAGTCAACGAGTCAACACAGACTGAGAAGAATCGGTTGAAGTTTAAGGGTAACGGTCCTTCTAGGGGGTTTCTCTCTAACATCGGTGGGACTCTTGGGAGGTCGAGTAAGAAACTATAGGACATCCCAGACTTACAAAAAGACTCCTGACACTCTAAAAGAAATTGAATAGACCTTGATAAATGGATCTTTGTTGTGCAGAGTAAGTTCTACCGATTTCAGGTAGGAACAAGTCTCTAGTCTTCTAGATAGAGGACAGACAAAATCTCATGTTGGGTAGGTTCGACACAACCGAAAAATCTCGAAAGGGCTTTTTAGAATGGGAGTCTTTGGATTAAACCCCCCACAAGTAATCTTACCGTGAGTAAACATCAAGACTTATCCATAGACTCTAGAGGGTCCCCGAGTGTCCACATAACTCACAGGAGAAGACAAAATAAGGTACCGCACTGAGTACTCATCACTTAGGTCCTCAGCTCAGGACCATGAAACTGACGACACCCTCATCTTTCATAATGTCTCATTCCTGAGAAGGTACACCCGACCTCAATTCGGAAACCCACGAGTAAAAAGGTCTAAAATTAATCCTGAACTCAGGGACCTCACATATCACCACTTAGAAATCTTAGAAAACCTGGGACCAACTATGGGGTGTTCACATATAGGACAACCTTAACGGGTCACCGGTACCATATTCTGGTCTCCTAAACTCGGAGACTTAGATCCTTCTCCAGTAACTGTATTTGTTTTCCAGAGGGTATATCGTAGAGTATTCCTGTTATGCCCACGTCTCCTCTCGATAACCATTTCGGAGGAAGGTAGGGTCTCTCCAGAGGACCCAATAGAAAAAATACTGACTAAAATTCTTAACCAACCGAGAAAGATGAAAAGGATTTCTGACTCCGGAGGTCCTTGTTACCTCTATCATTCATTACGGGTTTCGAAATCTCTGGGGAATCCACTGGAATCTTCCTTTACTACAGGATAACAGTGCAACATTACTGGACCCGTCTGGTTTAGAACCTTATTAAAGTACGTCGTTAAAAAAAATGATGGAGGAGTCGGAAGAGTCAGGTCCACCCTTTCGGAAGTTAGGTAGGGTACTTATATAGATAGTACTGATTAGCCATAGATATAGGAACTCTTTGACCGTAGACCCACTTCCTGAAGACAATCAGGAGAGGACCCATCCAGGGACCCGGTCAACCCCAGAAACTCGAGGAACCCCCAACAAATTAACAGTTCACCCTGTTCTCCTCTGGTGAACGGAATGTCAACAAACCTCCGGACAAGGAGACTTCCTAGAAAGATCATTAGAAACCTCCCGTAAAGGGGGAATTTACTCACCACCGTACATTCATCAATTGATTGAAAGTAACCTTCAAGGGTCCCTCTTTTCTCTCAAGGAAGGAAACCTTAGTATACTAGAAGAACTTTCGGGAGTGAGAATCGAAATTCTCAGAGTGGACGTTATGTACTTCCTTAAAGACCGTTTAATCGGACACCTTGGTTCCACCTTTAGGGACAATCCAGTAACAAGACATTACGACGAGAGAATCGACGGACTAGCCGACGGGACAAGGGAGGACGATGAAGACACGAGGGAAAAACCACAGGAAATGTCACCCTTTGACTTTGAAGTCGCCCGTCTACCTGACGAAGGTTCTCAGATTCCTAAACTAGTGGTATAAATTAACCCCTAGGAGCCTACCAGTTCACCGGAGAAAGAAAGGTTTATCTTCGTATACGTGCGTCGTGGTCTTTCCGTATGAACCTCAGTTACATTTACCGATAAGAAAAAAGGGTCCGGACTTCGAACTCAGTCCCGATTTACCCGACTTTATGGAACATCGTTTCGAAATCGGAGATACCAGAGTTTAAACCTCTGATGACTTATAGGCCGAGAAGAAAAAGGTAGGTACTGTTTCGACTAAGGTAGTCGCATGGTCTAAAGGAGTCCTAACCAGTCTTCTAGAAGGTTGTTAGGGAGAGTCCCAAAACAGGTCACCAGGTTCCAAAGATCCGTTCTCACTTTCCTCCTCTCTCAGGAACCCCCATCCGTCCTCCGACCGACCCAATTCTTGGAGTGTTCCCCTATATCAGTCGGGACTTAAAAGGTAGTCGTTATGAACTATAGACTCCTAAGAAACTAGTCTGTAGGTATTCACCGGAGAGGGTAAGTCCTCAATAAAGTGAATTATCGATTGTCAATAAAACAGGGGTTTTCTCTCAAAATTTCGTAGAAGATAGTCCTGACTTTATCGACGTTCCAAAACTTTCTTCCCTCTTTAAAGAAAGGTTATTCCCTCCTCCTATCAGTTCCTGGTGGTCTTTGACCTCCCTTTTATAAACAGGTAGGGTCGTTGTTTGAAGAGTCTACTTAGAAAATCATTAACAAAAAGGACATCGTGGGTTTTATCATGTCCAAACCCTCCTTTTCGGAGGTCTCATCCTCCAGTCTTGTCTCATCCATCTGGGACACACTTAGTTCTTTAAGAGCCTGGATGGACGGTGTAGGTCAACATGGAAACCGAGGTCGGGGTACTACCAATAGACTCTGTCCACCCGATCGACTTCACCCGACGAAGTCAGGAAAACTTGGAGACTCCCTTCCGAACCGTGAACTGGAACTCCGAGAACCCAGGGCTTCCGTGTCACGGTGGGTTACAGGGTTAGCTACCGTAAACATCGTTCGGTAAAATTCTTTGAACAGTACCAAACCTGTGAGACCGGGTTACAGGGCGGACAGATGTCTAATCCGTAAACAGATCACGGAACAGGAAGTTCCTGAGTCCCAAACGGTGTCTCGAAGGGACCTTCCGTCAGTTGTAGACCCGTACGGAACAGAGAAAGGAAAAGAGGGAAAGGACCCGGAACCGGAGGGAGAGGACAAGAGACAATATTTTCCACAACTACCGACAGACCTGGAAGAGTAGATTTCTCCGTCGTCCCAGGACAACGACATCGACAACATTGAAATAGGACTACAGACTACGGGTAACCCTGTTATTAAACAGGAAATTTTAGTGGACAAGGAGTATTCTCAGATTCATGTCTGACCATTTGAAAACCTCCCGGAGAAAATCGGAAAGGTCTTTCCGTTAACCCAAGAGTAACCCGAAAACTCAATAACGACTCTGACCCGTGTCAGGGTGTTCATTATTCGAAGGAAGATAAAGGTACCCACCTGAAGGAATCCCCACTCAGAAAGACTTCGAATAGGATGGGTCATGACAACATTGGACTCTCGGTCCGTAGGGGTCCAGTCCCATGTCTAGGGGTCCGTTCGACTCCGTACTGTCGGAGGACCTCTAGTTTAAGGGCCCGTCCAGCTCCATACAGTCGGAGGACCCTGGGGACCTGACCACCTAGGGACTCGTCCAACCCCGTACTGTTGGAAAGTTCCTGGTTTAGGGATCCGTCCAGTTCCGTCCAACTGGAGGGCCCTGAGGACCAGACCTCAACCCGTAGGGGCTCCAGAGGGAACCCTTTACCGTTGGGTGAGGTCATAAAAACGGACCTCTTAGGGTCCCTGTCTCTTCGAACGACCCGACGGTAGATACCCCAGTGTGTCTCAGCCTGAGTTGACTGCGCTGAATCGTCGTCGTTCCAGAGGTCGCACTGATCGCGACCCATCCTAATTCCCCAACATTAAAATTGAGTGACGGTCAAACAAGTGACGTCTACCTTATCTACAGTTCTACATTCGGTCAGTTTCGGACACGGGACTTTAACCTTTAGACCACTTTGTCGGCATTTGGAATAGGAGAATAACGAGACTGTCTGACATTCAGTGACTAAAGGAGGGGATCAGGAGGTATTCTCGTCGAATCCCACAAAGGTTACCCTTTGTAAATTAATAGTATCTGGGTGAAATCCATTATTGTCTTAATTACTGTTTCTTCACCCAATAGACCAGGACAATTCCCGTAATTTAATAAATTTATTATCCGCCCCACCTCGTTACAATGGATGTTCCACCGTCCCAGGACCAACATCTTCAATCATTAACCGAAGTCTTGTTTAACTATTCTCCGTTATCCGGTCTACAAGGTATTTTCACCTCACCTCTAAACTAGGCGCCTATACAAACATTGAAATCCTCTTTCTTCCCACCATTCCGAAACCCGGGTTTACCGGACGTCCCGATTGAGGGTTTCACCGTTTGTAATAGGGACCTTCGGGTTAACGGAAACTTCCCTACAGTCGTCTACCTGAAGATCGTCCGTAACACACGGACAGAGGGCGGGATCACCCAAGTGACTCTCTACGACAACAACGTGTACAACATCCTTTGTACCTTTTACTTCCGGACGTATAGATCTCCCTAACCTAAAATATGTCACAAAGGGAGGGTCCCCGGTCGATAAAAGACCAACAGGGAGGTCTTCTAACATCTCCGTTGTAACACCCGGACCTGTCCAGAGTCCTTTTCTCGTACTTTGTCCTCCCTTCCCCCGTCCCGTGTTGAAAACTGACTTACTGTATCGGGTTCCCGTATTGTATTGTCTAATTTTAGTTTACCCAGGTTCTGCTGTTCAGTTTAAGTTGATTTGGAACTAAGGGTTAGACGTTCGACTTACTGTGTGTGTCCACAGTCCTGTCAAAGTTCCGTGACAGTTTTTTACCTCCTTACCCACCAAGGGGTTACCAACCCTATTAGGAAGGTAAGTAATCGTATACTTAAATGGGTCGAACGTTTTGGATCGGTGTGGTGTAAGGTACCGGTATCTTGAACGGGAGGCGTTACCGGGTGTGAGATGAGGGAGACCTAGACTTGTTTCGATGAAGGATGGATAACGACACAGAGATTGACTAAAAAACGTTACTCTGTAGTCTCGGACTCGGAGTAATCTAGGACTTCGGTCCGTAGTATCCAAAACCGGTCCGAGTTAGAACCCTCTCTCACTTCCTGGATTCGATGAGGTAAAACAATTTCTTCTGAGGTAAAACATTTTTAAGGGTCTTTTCTCGAAAAACCTTTAGGGAATTGGAGTGGGGTGGTGGGACCCTGGTTAGTCTTGGGCACCGTTCGGGCCCTTTACTTTTGGTTAGTCTTGGGTTGTGGATTGGGAAGGTGTCTTCCATTGGTTAATCTTCAGAGGGTTGGGTCTTTGAGGGTAAAAAGTTTAAAAAACGAACTCTTATGGGATATATTCGTTACTTTGGGTCTCGAGCCCCGAGGAGGGATATCCACGACGCAGCCATAGGCACCCTCGGGGTCGAACTCGAACCATTATTTTTGAGAAAACGAAAACGTAGCCTATAGCCGAGGGACCACCAGTAACCCTCCAAAGCACTGAACCCGTATTGTTCTCGACTTCCTATCCTCTTTTTTCGTCACCCTTTTTGTACGGCTCCTTAGGGGAAGTATTGGACGGTTTGAGACGATTTATGGACTGGATACGAGTGTTAAAAGTAACCGGACTAGGAACCGTGTTTCTTTTAATTCCTGTCTTCTTGGAGGTGGTCGAACCAATAGTCGATGACGTCGGGTCACCTATAACTTCGAAACCCCTGTGTGACTCCTCATTCAGGACGGTCTCAGGGAGTTATCGTGGGTGAGGGTGAGTCGACAAGTACCCCGTAAGTTCCTTTGTTCTTTACTTTCTAACGTTTCCTTAATTCTAAAACAATCCGTATACAGGAAGGTCGGTATCCTTATTCCTGGAGGATGTAATTTGTCTCCAGAAGATCTTAGACTCTGACTCGGTGCACTCGAAAGACGACTCAAGTGAAAAGTGACAGGGTCAAAGGTCTCGGGACCCGAAGAACAGTGAATGGGGTGTGACTCAAACGAAGTACAAGTCGAAGGTGACACCCTCGAAAGTGACTCAACCCGAGGATTACACGAACCGGAGGAGGAACACTCCCGGTGTGACTTCAACAAAGTTGTTCCAATTTAGACTCTTTACCGTGGTATCTACATCCCCCTTATACATTAAAGGAGTAGAGACAGAGTAGTGTTATTAAACTTTGCTGTCTGGTCACAATGTCGAGGTACAATGTCGAGTCAAAATAAAGCTTTCATTTCCTTTTATGTAGGAACTCCACACTCCCGTATGGTTGAGTTTTCTGTGCTTTTCTCTTTGGGGGTCAGGAAACCGAGGAGAAAAGTATACAATGGAAGAGGAGGGGGCCGACACAGGATACATTTAACCCGATCGGTCCTCACGACAAATAAGATGGACTCCAGGAGTGAAGTCAGGAGTCTGGAAGGAAACAAGATAAAAGTGCCCGAAAAGGGAAGGAATACAAAACCGATGGTGGTAAAACCTAAGGAAAAAGGATAAGATTGTTGAATTGTCTGTGTTGAATCGTTAATTGGTAAGTTATTTTTGGTCGACTTGATAACGGGGAGTCAAGTCAAGTCAAGTCAAGTCAGCAAGTCAGTACAGGCTGAGAAACGCTGGGGTTCTTAGCGTCGTACGGTCCGGAGGGACAGGTAGTGGTTGAGGGTCTCAAGTGAGTTTAAGTACAGGTAACTCAGCCACTACGATGGGTTGGTAAAGTAGAAGACAGCAGGGGAAGAGGAGGACGGGGGTTAGGGAGGGTCGTAGTCTCAGAAAAGGTTACTCAGTTGAGAAGCGTACTCCACCGGTTTCATGACCTCAAAGTCGAAATCGTAGTCAGGAAGGTTACTTGTGTGTCCTGGTAAGAGGAAATCCTACCTGAACAACTTACAGGAACGTCAGGTTCCCTGAGAATTCTCAGAAGAGGTTGTGGTGTCAAGTTTTCGTAGTTAAGAAACCGCGAGTCGAAAGAAGTGTCAGGTTGAGAGTGTAGGTATGTACTGGTGACCATTTTGGTATCGGAACTGATCTGCCTCAAAAGAACCGTTCCATTACAGAGACGAAAACTTATACAATAGCTCCAACCAGTATTGAAAGGAAGGTTCCTCATTCGGAGCAAATTAAAGTACCGACGTTAGTGGTAGACGTCACTAAAACCTCGTCTGAAAATAAAAACCTCGTTTTTTACTTCAGACTGTGATAACGGTGATTTAGAGACATTTTTGAAAAGAAAGGAAGGGACAACCCTCGGTCGCACTCCTTGAGGCAGGTACCGTTTCTAGTACTCCTTCCTTCGAACCATATGCGTTTCCGCACTAGTTCGGAGTCCTTTGGGGGACAAGGGCTCGTAGATGGGGGTTTTGGTCTCATGACATACCCCTCGAGAGGGGGTATTGGTAAAGAGTGTCTCTTCCTCAATTGAACGTCGAGGTCAATTATTTTTAAGCACCCGCACTGTTCTCACAAAGTTGAATACTTGAGACTTCAAAGAGACCGGACGGACTAGTCCAAGTAGTCCGGTGTACACTAACAAATGTCGGAGGGTTGGAACTCTCCGCACCCTACAAAATTTTGAAAGATTTATGTCTGAGAAAACTCTTCAATCTTTTAGTAATCATATCATAATCACCCAGCTAATCCTTGATATAACCACTTCCCAAAAAGAAGTAAACAGTACGGTTATTAATGACGATTAAGGTACGGGACCCACACTGTTCCTACAGAGTCCAGTTTGGAGAGACAACTGTCTGATCGAACACACTGTTGGAGAGTTAGTTTTTGTCGTGTTTCTCAAACCTCATAATCGCGTCCCGAAAAAAGTAACTACTCAGTTACTAACGATAGTCCGGAGATATAGGAATCCGTGGACCTTTATATAATTAGTTACATAAACCTTATATATTTTCCTTTATATCATCAAAAACTACAATCGTTATAATCTGAAAAACTCAATTACTCAAAAGAGAAAACAATATCTAGTGACATGAAACAATATTTAGTGACACAGGAACGATACATTTTTACATTGAAATAGTGATAGAATTCTGTTTTATCTAGAATTCCCCTTGTAACCACTTCCCAAATGTAAACAACTCGGTTATAAACGACGATTTAGAGGTATAAGGACGGGAATATTACTTATATTGTCGTATATTCTTTATTCATAATTGGAAATTCTAATTAGTACAATTTGGAATCCAATTCATTTAAGGAGGGAACTAACATTGAGTGATGTGGGAGTGGGATATCCTTACGTTGAAATAAACCTCCCACCGAGGACTAAATTCTTTTTTAGTGGGGACCTTTTTATTCAAAAGACCAATTGACTGGTCATAGTCTTTCTCGGTATATTACAGTCGTCTGGAGTACCGATCTTCTACTACATTTTTAGGTACTGGAAACATATTAAAATATACTTCGTGGACTAACACTGTTCCCAGTCCAGACGACTGGGGGCGCACTGAAACATAAGTAGGGATGCATATTGTTTTTCCATATATTTGTTTGGACTTTTTATTTCTTTAACCTAGTCAAAGACCTTTCTGACTGAGGGGACACAACAAAGAAAGAGCGAGGGGTAAAAGGACCGACTTAAGGGTAGACTTTATACCCATGAGTAGTTCGGACGATTAAGACGGACCCGAAGACTCTAGCCTGGCCCCTCCGGAGTCACGGAGGAGAAGAAACCCTCTTACCTTTCTACGGACACCGGATGCATCCACCACTAACCATAAGGTACATTTGGTCAATAAGTCGGAGAAAAGAGGTGATTAAGAGAATGATGTGATAGACGAAGATTAGAGGGAGATATAGACATTAATTTATTCAAAAAAGGTCCTACGGCTAAGGCAGGGGTGGAAGCTTAATGTGACCTAGGTGGTCCCGACCTGAGACCGTGAAGGGGTTCCCTTTTGTAAGGAATTGTTTCTTTGAATGAAGACAACTAGTTTGAAATCAACCGAAAAGATTCAGGAGAAAAGTTGATCAAGAGTAGGAACCCGAAACCACATATAGAAACACCCCAGACAACAACAAGTCAACGAGTAAGTACAGGTTGAGAACACTGTGATACCTGACGTCGTGAGGTCCGAAGGGACAGAAAGTAGTAGAGGGTCTCGAACGAGTTTGAGTACAGGTAACTCAACCACTATGGTAGGTTGGTAAAGTAGGAGACAGTAGGGAAAGAGGAGGACGGAAGTTTGAAAGGCTCGTAGTCTCACAAAAAGGTTACTCAGCGAGAAACGTAGTCCACCGGTTTCATAACCTCGAAGTCGTGGTCAGGAAGGTCCCTTATAAGTCCCAACTAAAGGGAATCCTAACTGACCAAACTAGAGGAATGGTAAGTTCCCTCAGAGTTCTCAGAAGAGGTTGTTGTGTCAAATTTTCGTAGTTAAGAAACCGTGGGACGGAAGAAATACCAGGTTGAGAGTATAGGTATGTACTGATAACCTTTTTGGTATCGAAACTGATTCTGCCTGGAACCAACCGTCCATTATATGACAGATCCACACAGTACCGAAAAGAAACTTCTTCGTTGACAGAAAATTAAAGAACCGACGTCAGTGGTAGACGTCACTAAACCCCCGGGGTTCTTTTATTTTAGACTGTGACAAAGGTAACAAAGGGGTAGATGGATGGTTCTTTACTACCCTGACCTACAGTAAAAAAATCAAAAAACTTACAACTTCAAATTCGGTCGAAAAAGTAAGAGGAAAAAGTGGAAGTAGTTGCCCAGACGTAACGTGTCAAAGTCGTTCTTAGGAAGATTCAGTCAAATGTTTTTTAAGGGATCGTTCTTGTAAACTAGTAGGAGTTATACTAGTGGAACCGGATGGAAGTCATTTTTAGGAAAATTCAGTTAAATCGTTTTTATAGGGAGGAGAATTTTAGAGGAAAAGGTAGGTGACTGAGAGTAAGGAACTTAGATGAGTAAGCGATATTTAGAAGTGAACAAAACCAACATAAACCTTAGTTCGGTGAAGATAAAACTCCAAAGAAAGGGTGTAAACGTTATCAAGGATTTATTTTAGATAAAAATGGTGTAGTTAATGATAATTCAAGACCCAAAAGAAATTGTCGAGACTCAATCAGAGTGTAACGTAAAAAATCTAATTTTTAAATACGAATTGTTAACAGACTAATTAAAAGAAAATCAGAATACTGTCCCAATGATAACGAGATTCTTACAACTCCTTGAGGTAAAAATAACCGAGAACATATATAGTAATTTTTATAATTACGGTAAGTAATAGAGAACAATGTTTCCAGATCTTACTGATTAGACATTGTCCACAACTGTAATACAATTGGAGGAAATTGTTTCCTAAAATAAATATATAAAGTAAACTTTTATTTTAATATTCACTAAATTTATTACTTTTCAAATATAGTTCTCTTATGTTACTAAGAGACACATTCTAGTATCAATTTTCGAGAATCCTTAAGAGAAAAGTTACACGTTTGTAGATGAAACTCTTAACATATTATTAGAAGTCGTCCTCATTTTAAATGTATGTTAAATTGTTCACCTGTTAATGTATTCAAAAACCTTATAGAAAAGAACGAAAATCCTCATAAATACCCCTTCTACTTCCTATAATTTCGTGTTCTAGTCAAATAAAATCCCTAGAACTTCAATTCTACAGATCACTAAACAGTTTGATAAGTTGATAAACCCTTCATCTCTGATCTTTTTTTATAAAGTGTATCTGGTTTTTTTTTCATAAAGAGTCTAAATAGTCACTTTGTTTAACCTCCTTGATTATTTATTTCCTATTCATTGATATTTTATATTATTATTTAAATAATTAAGATAAATTATTTTATTAACCCTAAATGTACACCACCAAGGAATTAAAATATGGGGGTTTGAGGAAACAAATAACTTCCTTGTTTTAATCAGTAATATCTCACTCTACAAATTTTATTTTATTTGGTCGTCCCAACATTTTTAATACACTGAAATATACACACGTACACGATTAGGTATTAGAAAACAATACACATTACGTTCATTAAAAAGGAATAATTCTTTTTATATTTAGAGATAAATAGGGTCGTTGTCTAACTACTTACAATAGTTAGAATTACCGGGTGACTTCTGGTGAATGGGAACATTTAGTTAAAAATCACGTTAAATTCATATTTTAGTTAAGACGTTTGATAAATACGAAACAAGTACATCTATGTTTGACTCAAGTAAATAGTATTTCCTAATTTTTACGTCTCTTAATTCTAAAAAATTTTTTAATATTTATTTTTTCATTTGTAAATATACGAAGGATTTTCAAAGATGTTTATATTTCGGTGGAATTCTTGACTTCCAAAATCTATTTATTAGACAAATTTACTCATGTGAATATTAATACAAATCTAAACTAATCAAATGATAAAAGTACGAATGACCACGACGATCGCCATTTCTAGGACAGACGATCACGCCCTCTGTATTTTGTACACCTAAACTAGGGACCTGGGTCTTTTAGTGGACCTCCTCCGTACCGTTGGGTAAGGTCGTTGTGGTCAAACGAAAGATTTCAATATCGATGAATCATTTATAATGTATTCACTTATTTCTTCGATGGGTTTTAATTATACTTGTTTATACAAAACATGTGAACGGTTTATAATTCACGACAAGATCCGTTGTCTCTAAGTTATGTTTATATTAAATACAATTTTTACTATGTTTCAATTACCCTTGTAATATGTATTATTATTTACGTATATTGGGTTACAACACCAACATCATATTCACTCTCTTATAACGACCTATAATCTTCCCAGTATACGTTATATTACCCGAAGGTTCCACCGTGATCACCATTTTCCTGGACGGACGGTCACTTCCTCTACATTCTCTGTGTTCAAGCTAGGACTCAACTCTTCTCGAGGACCTCCTCCCGTACCGTTGTCTAAGGTCATAAGAACAGACCTCTTAGGGTACCTGTCTCCTCAGACTGTCCGATACCAGGGATCCCGACGTTTCTAAACCTGTACTGACTTCGGTGAATCGTGTGTGTACGTCATATTGAACCGTACCTTCATCGTCCTTCTGAATGGAATTCTCCACTTTCAGTTTAGAGTCCATCTAGAGTGTGGGAAAAATGTTTCTTTATTTTTCGTTTTTGTAATATAAAATATTGTGGACTTTGAGAATTAGACGAAGTAAAGTACCTTCCTTTTCTTGTGATCCGTGACTGTAATGGATGAAACATACGAGAAGTACGAAATTTAATCTTGACCACGTAACCTTCCTGGCTACGACTTCGACTTTGAGGTTATGAAACCGTTGGACTACGTTTCTTGATTGAGTAACCTTTTCTGGGACTACGACTCTTTCTAACTTCCGTCCCCCTCTTCCCCTGTTGTCTCTTACTCTACCAAAATACCGTAGTAACAGTACTACCTGTACTCAAACTCATCCGAAACCCTCAACCACTACCTGTCCTTTCGGACCGCACGACGTCAGGTACCTTAGCGTTTCTCAACCTGTACTGACTCGTTGACTTGACTGACGATATCTTAAGGACAAACACTTTCTTACCACTTGTATAGTCGTAACGAATGTATGTCACAAGAAATAAAGTACCTCCTATAGTTCTTATTCTAAGTTGTTTTATTTCCTTCATTCTACCCCTTTTACTCTGAGTAAATCTGAGTTACCTTTTCTAAGACTACGACCCTTTATAGCTTCCGATTTCCTCTTCCGTCACTGTCTCTTACTTTACCAATCTACGGTAGTGACTGAGTTACCTGTACTTAGACTCATTTGAGGTCCTCCATCGTTTCCTGTCCCTTCGGACCACACGATGTCAAGTGCCCTAGTGTTTCTCAGTCTGTACTGAACCGTTGCCTTGTGTAAGACTGTGTCTGGTATAACATTCAAGGATCCCACTACGTCGAATGATTCACGTTCTAGTCCTCGAGAAGGGACTGTCACACTGACACCTACGTTATGATCGAAAAGACCATACAGTAACGTAAAAATCCTTTACTCTTCCGACTCCATTTACTACACCAGACCCGTTTAATGTATTGTGTATAACGAAGTAAAACAGTAGACTTTTTACCCTTATTAGTGCTACGGAGGGAGAACTCCAAAAATACTGTTTATTTACTCCATCATAATAAAATCCTTTCAAGATTTGTAGATTTTAAAAGAATTATATTCATGATAGTAACTATTAAGTTTTAAATACCATGAATAATTATATAGATTTCTTTTAATTTTACACAAAAACAAAATTTAATAAATAAACAATTTTAAACCGACTTCACTTTTGAAAATGAGTGTTTGAACCTCTCTAAGTCTAACGTACGGGACTGTTTAATAAAGGACACAGTCGTATCAGGTAAGATATGTGTCTAACTAATGCCATGAAGTCACCAAAATTCTCATGTAACACTCTTAACTGGTGATACTTTCTTGTTTTGGCAAAGATGTAGAAGAGGGTGTATTTTACGAGATCCTACTTTCATTTTATTTATCATCGTCATGACATTTATTCTTTTAATGGTAATTATCTCGTCTTTAAAACCACTTAATACTTTTCGTGTCAGTCTTAACTTATATTAGAGATAATATAAGAGACTACATTAGAGATTTATTCATCTAATCCCTTTTTTTTTAGTGTGAATTTCGTAATCTATTCCCGAAGACATCTCAATTCTACCAGACTTTAGTCTCAGTCAACTATGTTCCGGATTCTTGTTAGGACCCTTTAACAGTTGTGTCAAATAAAACCCTTTTTATATGGTTCTTCGTTTTAAAAGAGGTAAGAAAACTTCTAGTCAGTCGAAGTCCCAAAGTGATGACGTATTTTGTACAAGTTAACATACCCACCGTTTCGATACAGTGTCCATGGATCCTTTGAATGATCATATATCCTGGTGAGAAATTTATTCAATAACCTGAAGATTAAGTCGTTGTATCCCCCAATTGGGGTGGTAATTTAAGGATCGGTCGTACAATTCATTTCTTTTCTGTTATCTTTATCACTTCTTTTTATAATTTAATCACAAGTGTCGATTGTAATTACATTTATAATTTTCTTTACTTCCCTTTGTTTCACCTGATCTTAATATTTCAAGTAAACTAAACGATCTGTATGGTCAATTTTTTCTTTTAGTTGACTTGAAATGTACGATCGTTGTTTATTATACTTTTTATAACCAAATTTAATAATAAATTTGATATCATTCTTTTGATATTCTACTTATATTATTTTCTACTCGTCCTTCAAATATTTCTTATAGTATTTTATAAAGTTTTGTATTACTTTTAATATTTATATATCTCTTTAATTAAACAAAATAAATTGTTCTACTATAAAGTATTTCAAAGAGGTCGAAATAGTTCAAATGAGTTAAAGTCAATTTAGAACTGAATTAAAAAGTTCTTTATTCAGATAATTTTAATAAACCTTTTTGTTTCCGATTATTATTGTTTCTTTTAAAAGTCATTCTTTCAAGACATCCCTTTTGATAGGAACGTCTATTGTTCCAAATAACAGTTCAATGTAGTGATTCCTTTTATACTGTAACCCTCTATATATATATATATATATATATATATATATATATATATATTTTATACATTTGGGTTACCTTGTATCTGGTCTTCGTCTTGTACACTATCTACTATCTGAATAATCTCATTCGACTACTCATTTTCCATTTGATAATTTTGATAACATTGACCGGTAAATTTTCCTTTTGTATTTTGACTTAATAAGGTTCGGTAATACGTTGGTTTAAAACCTTCTTTATTACTTTAACAGATATACAGTTTTCTTTTTGAAAATGAGCCTCTTAAACGAAGGTCAGTGACGGAACATATAAAAACAATAAACATCGTCATTCTACAAGAAGAACCTCCAAATTTTAAGAGACCCGACCTTCGTGTGTAAACTTAATGACTAATTACCATTATCATTTTCATTTCGGACACTTATTTCCCGATGTACAGACCTATGAATGTGACAATCCCAAAAGTATAAAAGATAAAAGGACTTAGTACAACAAATCAAATAGTAATTTAAATCTCAGGAGATCTGTGAATTTGACTTTA
The DNA here is from genome assembly GCA_006410555.1 of Capra ibex. Lineage (NCBI taxonomy): Eukaryota > Metazoa > Chordata > Mammalia > Artiodactyla > Bovidae > Capra > Capra ibex. The sequence continues at coordinate 32,855,751 of SJYO01026388.1, forward strand.
ACGAAAGGTAAACTTGATCACACACACCTAAAAATAGAGATCTAAGTAAGTAAATAGTAAGTGTATAAGAGTCATCAAATCATGGTACTCTTTTCTTCGGTATCATTGTAATTGTTATCCTTCGTTTTATTTAAATAGGACTTATCATATCAATATTGTTCACGTAAGTCTACGAAATTATAAAACTACACACATAAAATCATTGTTTGATGAACGAAACAATATAAAGAAAAATTTCAGTATTGTTATGTAACTTAAATTGGACCAATTCTGGTATTTAATAACAAGGTTGTTAATAAAGTCATTAATAAGTTAATATTAATAAAGTTAATGATAATAATATAAAAGGTTCAATCGAAAAGAATTTTAACTAAATAATTTTAGTAAAATTTAGCAATTTTCAATCTTTTCAGAACGTATTTATTAGAAAAATAACTTAGTCGAAGAAAAATAAACAAAAGACTCCCATTAAAAGGTATTTTTAGATGTATCAAACTTATTTAATAACTTATTTAACACCTCTTATTGTAGTCTAAACGTAAATCGAAAATAAAAATTCACAAGGTAACTAATTTTTAACGTATAAGTTACTACAATGATCATAATGAGTATGTGAAGTAATCATTTAGTGTGTATTTTATGTATTTTCTAACGTAAATACTTGATATATTTAGATCGTATATTGAATGTGAAACGATTTTAATTAAATCCTTTATATAACATTTCATCAAAGATCTCATTTCCTATAGTTTTCTTTTTTTCATTTTTAATATGTCATTTTATAAGTCCTTATAAGGAGTTTAAACATAGTTGTTGAAGTTTTACCGTGATATAATGGTAGATTTTATACGGTGAGTTTCGATTGACATTAGAAATATTGTATATTAAACTAACGGGAAGATAAGTAAAGATCAATGAATACCCGTAAGAAAGTTATATTCATAGTTTACTATTAATAACGACTAGTATAATGAAAGTGTCGTAGTAGAAAATCCTACACTTTATTGAATTGACTTTAAGTAGTGGAGGTGAACTGAAGAGTAAGGTCCTACAGAACGAGATCCACTCACTAGTGTGGTCAATACTAATAACACATGTCACATTCCTTTTTGAGGGTCCGTTTTTATAGTCCTCCTTTTGTAAATTCTAGATGAGTCAATCCTTTAAAGTTTATCTGTTATTTCATTACAAGTAAGAGTGGTGTTACGACATATCGTCTAGGGGTCTTATATAAGTAGAATATTGACTTTCACAAGTATAAAACTGGTCACAGAGGGGTAAAGATAGTCGGGTACATGAGACTATTGGTTGTTATATGACAGACAAAGATACTAAAACTCAAAAAAGGAGTAAATTACTCCAGTATATCATAAAAAAAAAAAGTATAGAGTGAATAAAGTGAATCCGATTACCGGAGTTCCAAGTAGGTACAACATTGTGTAGTATCCGAAAGGAGGAAAAATTACCGACTTATAACAAGGTAACATATACATACCTCTGTTGGTATAACAAAAATAGGTAAGTAGGTAGTTGTCTGTCATACAAATATACATATAACCGACAACACTTATTACAATGACACTTGTGTCCCCAAGTCTATAGAAAAATCTTTTCGACGGAGGTAATTTTCTACTACAGAAATAGTTGTTTGACCTGTAATTGTGACTTATATCCATTAAAATCTACAGTCCCTTTGTATAACCACTCCTATTCATACTGTATTCCCTTACATTAAGTATATTACAGACTGTTAAAACCTTTATTGGGTTCATTTACTTTTGTCCTCTTCTACCACTTTTCAACCCTTCTTGTTATTCGAACGTCTAATAACAAGATATTTTCGACCTATAGTCTCTAGAGTGAATTTACCTTTGTAGTTAGTTGTATATACATAGATTCCTTATGTTTACTTATGTTACTTTTATTACGATATCTGTTTTAGTTCAACACTTTTTCTCTTTTAGTACCAATTTCATATCCTATGTTCGAATAATGATAAATGACTTTTTAATTATTTATCACGGATTTCTTCCTCTCTGGGTTCGTATAATGTATTACTGTACTACGGTTTCTTTGACGACCCGTGTATTCCGGAAAGAAAGATTGTCATCTTTTGAATTTTCCACTTGTCGTTTTTTCGACCATTATTTTATGAAGCCCACATATACTTTATATTTAGTGTTATGTTTTATTGTCTTGACTCTGGGTTTGATAGGACAATAAAGTCATTTACAACTAAAATTAGATGGGTATTTATTAGTCTAATCCATTATTTTTAGTTTTACTATACTTTATTTGAGTCGTTTTTAATTCATTAGTTTTCAATTTATCGTCCTAAGTATTTTAATTATTGTCTTTTCATATTTAGTTCATGTTTTATCCCTTAAATACCACGGAACTTAGGAACCTCTATGTGTTTTTGACCTTATAGGTCTTCGAATATTCTATGTATTCATTCACTTCAGTTGATACAACTAGACCAAACACACTCAAATATTTACTTGACAAGATAGTTATTGAGAGTTTAGATGGAACCAGAATTAAAACATTAACGACATTGACTTTTTTATATGTTGTATACACATTTAACTGACACACCTAGTTTTATTTGACACCTTTTAAGACTTTCTCTACCCTTATGGTCTGGTGGATTGGACGGAGAACTCTTTAGACATATGTCCATTCCTTCGTTGTCAATCTTGACCTGTACCTTGTTGTCTGACCAAGGTTTATCCTTTTCCCCATGTTGTTCCAGTGGGACGAATAAATTGAATATACGTCTCATGTAGTACTCTTTGCGACCCGACCTTCTTTGTGTTCGACCTTAGTTCTAACGGTCCTCTTTATAGTTATTGGAGTCTATACGTCTACTGTGGTGGGAATACCGTCTTTCACTTCTCCTTGATTTTCTGAGAACTACTTTCACTTTCTCCTCTCACTTTTTCAACCGAATTTCGAGTTGTAAGGCTTTTGCTTCTACTACCGTAGGCCAGGGTAGTGAAGTACCCTTTATCTACCCCTTTGTCACCTTTGTCACAGTCTGAAATAAAAACCCCCGAGGTTTTAGTGACGTCTACCACTGACGTCGGTACTTTAATTTTCTACGAATGAGGAACCTTCTTTTCAATACTGGTTGGATCTGTCATATAAGTTTTCGTCTCTGTAATGAAACGGTTGATTCCAGGCAGATCAGTTCCGAGACCAAAAAGGACATCAGTACATACCTACACTCTAAACCTGACACTTCTTCCGACTCGTGGCTTCTTAACTACGAAAACTTGACACCACAACCTCTTCTGACAACCCTTAGGGAACCTGACGTTCCTCTAGGTTGGTCAGGTAAGACTTCCTCTAGTTGGGACCCTAAAGAAACCTTCCTTACTACGATTTCGACTTTGAGGTCATGAAACTGGTGAAGTACGTTTCTCAACTGAGTAACCTCTTCTGAGACTACGACCCTCCCTAACCCCCGTCCTCCTCTTCCCCTGCTGGCTCCTATTCTACCGACATACCGTAGTGCCTGAGCTACCTGTACTCAGACTCACTTGAGGCCCTCTACCATTACCTATCCCTCCGGACCGCACGACGCTAAGTACCCCATCGTTTCTCAGCCTATGCTGACTCGCTGACTTGACTTGACTTCACATTTACTATTCAAAAATTTGACGACGACAACGACGTTTCAGAGAAGTCAGTACAGGTTGAGACACGCTAGGGTATCTACCGTCGGGTGGTCCGAGGTGGCAGGGACCTTAAGAGGTCCGTTCTTGTGATCTCACCCAACGGTACAGGAAGACATTACGTACTTTCACTTCTCACTTTCACTTTAGCGAGTCATCACAGGTTGAGAATCGCTAGGGTACCTGACATCGGATGGTCTGAGGAGACGGGTACCCTAAAAGGTCCGTTCTCATGACCTCACCCAGCGGTAACTGAAGAGGCTTCAAAAACTTGATGTTTACTTGACGTTTAATAGTAGTTATTTGTAAACAACTTTACTATAGAATATACGTCATAAACGACAACGACGACGATTCAGAGAAGTCAGTACAGGTTGAGACAGGCTGGGGTATCTGCCATCGGGTGGTCCGAAGGGGCAGGGACCCTAAGAGGTCCGTTCTTGTGACCTCACCCAACGGTAAAGGAAGAGGTTACGTCCTTTCACTTTTCACTTTCACTTCAGTGAGTCAGTACAGGCCGAGAATCGCTGGGGTACCTGACGTCGGATGGTCCGAGGAGACAGGTACCCTAAAAGATCCGTTCTCATGACCTCACCCTACGGTAACGGAATCGATCTTAAACATCGAGACGAACTTACACCTCCAATATAAGTCACACATCTAGACTAGATCTCTATCCTTTCTCACTAGGGTACTAAAAAAATCTAGTTATATTTCCGTCATACTTAACTAAATTTACTATTCAATGAGTTTTCACTCTTGATAAAGGGAGTTTAATGTGTTAATATTCCTATGAGTTTCTCTAATGAATCTTTTTTATATTTATATGATCGTATAGAGTAAATTGTAACAGAACAGAAATATATATATATTTCTTATAACACCTTAAGGACCACCGAGTCACCAATCCTAGAACACAAAGGTGTCGTCCCCCTCCCCCTAACTATGTAAAGACCAGGCCCTTCAAAGTGTACATGGTGTCACGTGGGGGATGCGGGTCTTGTTTGTATAACACTGAAACTAACATAAAACTATTAAAAAGTTTAATAAATATTCAATTAAAATAAAATTCACTTTTTGTACCGGTTATTTTAAATTAATACGTACTTTACTTATATGAAAATATTTACATTCATTAATCACACCCCGAGTTTTCTATTTCGTTAATTTTTCACATTCTTGTGGAGTAACCACTGACATATTTACTGCTCACCCTTACAATTATCAGGGAAACGGAGTCATCCCTAAAAATCATGGTCAATTAAAAGTACTCTCTAATATGACACATAATATTAATTATATAAGTATAAATTTATTCACTCGTAAATACAACTGGAAATTTAAGGGAAGTTCAGAATACTCAGTTATATATCGAAAGACTTGATTTTCTCCACAATATATACAAATGATTAGATCTCAATTGTTTTCCCTTTGTTTTTCATTTTTACATACATTACTTATTAAAAATAATTATAAACTGAAATCAATGGTTTCTACAAAATCTGAATTGGGTGAGACATTCCATACATCAAAATGAAAACGAATTTATTTATAGACATAAATTGTCCATATATTAAGAGTGACCTGAGTTGATTTACTCTTTGTCAAAAATGTTTTACAAATTAAGAATAAACGAAAAATTTTATCAAAGGAAGGTGACATTGTGAAAGGACATTGTAAAGTAATAAATTCAATAAATAGTCTATAAAACGTAAAGGTGAAGTATTATGACCGATCTCATGTAAGTGGGGAGTTGTAAAGTGGGGGACATAAACCATAGTAGGAATAATCTAGACAACCAACAAAGGCGCAGAGAGGACGAATGAACGAGTGGCAGACCACAAAAGGGAAGAGTGAGGGATGAAGAGTAAGACTGTGAGACGGGAAACACATCTACTGTAGATGGGTTAAAAATAGACGTAAAGGAGGTCAATATGAGACAAGGCACAAGGTGTAGAGACAAGATAGTGAAAACAAAGAACTCGGTATTGGTTTAATATGGTTATGTAAGAGTTTAGGTATTTAGAAGGGTGTAAGTGTCCCACTACTACCAAACCCCTGACAGTATTCCTTCTTTGAAAAGACTATGAATTAAATTTATTCGTACTCATTTAAATTTATTGAACAACTTTTTATTCAAATAAAAGTTAAAGTTATTAGTGAAATTTTCAAATTTAATTTTCTGATAATTTCTTAAAGTTTTCTATATTAATTCCGAAATAAATCAAGTATTGTGTCTATAGTGTCATATATAGTGTTCACGAAATTAGTGAAGGAGACTCATGATTTGTAATGTGTGAAACCATTATAATGGTAAAAAAGAGGAATAAATAACACACTTTTGTCCGAGTAATTTCGAGATGAAAATGTATCAATGTCACGACCAAATATATAATCTCAATAGTTAGTTCCGGTAGGATGGAAGTTTAATAGGGATAAAAACAGGAATTTATCAAATCATTAAAATGGTGATTTAAAAACACTTATTGTAGTATATTACAAATGTTATAACAATCGGACACAGAATCCTAAAGTACAATAAGGTACAATACTTGTACACAAAATCCTTGAACAAAATCCTAAATTTCTTTGAATTCTATACAAGAATGGAATGGTAAGAACTTTCTATTAATATTTACAATTTTTATAAATATTCCATTAAAAATTAACTTAATATAAACTCAATGTTATAATATAATCAAATTCCACATATAGTATCACTAAACTATAACAAACATCTAATATGAGATGAATTTCAATAATTTTTATCATCGATATCAAGGAGACAACATATCATATAGGAACATTGAATAAATAATAATAAAACATGGATCATGAAACATGGAGAATTAGGGGAAGTGTATAGACGAGGATGTAGTTGGGGACCAAAGGAGAATTTTGTTTCCAAAGAAGTGACTACTGATGACACTTTCTTAAAGGTTCTGTTCACCCTCTCTTACCCTTTGTTCCGACTTAGGTCATCTATGGGACTCCGATCTTTCGTTTCGAACCCAAGACTCATTTGTTCCACTGTTGTAACCTCGACTTAATACATTTCAGGATTTTCTACTACGACAATTTCACGATGTAAGTTATGCGGTCGTTTAAACCTATTGAGTCGTCACCGGTGACCTGACCTTTTCCAGTCAAAAGTAAGGTTAGGGTTTATTTCCGTTACGTTTCTTACAAGTTTGATAACATGTTGACGTTAGTAAAGTATATGATCTTTCCGATACGAGTTTTACGAAGTTCGATCTGAAGTCGTCGTACACTTGACACTTGAAGGTCTACATGTTCTACCCAAAGTTTCTCCGTCTCCTTGGTCTTTAGTTTAACGGTTATAAGGACCCTAGTACCTCTTTCGTTTCCCTAAGGTCTTTTTTGTAGATGAAGACGAAGTAACTGATACGACTTTGTAAACTGATACATCTAGTGTTGTTTGACACTTTTTAAGAATTTCTCTATTCTCGTAGTCTGGTTGAATGGACAGAGGACTCTTTGGAGATACACCCGGTTCTTCGTTTTCAATCTTGGTCTGTACCTTTTTGATTTATCAAGTTTTAACCCTTTCCTCATGTTGTTCCAACGTATGACAGGGGGTCGAAACAATTTAATATACGTCTCACGTAGTACGTTTTATGGTCAGACCTGCTTAGTGTTCGACCTTAGTTAACGGTCCTCTTTATAGCTGTTGGAGTCTGCACTTCTACCATCTTTTATTTCTCCTTGATTTCTCTTAGAAATACTGCAACTTTCTTCTGTCACTTTTTCAGCCGAATTTTGAATTGTAAGTTTTGTGATTATAGTAGTGTAGGCCAAGGTAGTGAAGTACCGTTTATCTTCCCCTTTTTCACCTTTGTCACTGTCTAAAATAAAAACACACGAGGTTTTAGTAACACCTAACACTGACATCGGTACTTTAATTTCCACGAACGTAGAACCCCCTTTTCGACACTATTTGGGTCTCTTGTATAATTTTTCGTCTCTGTAGTAAAACGGTTATTTCCAGGTATATCAGTTTCGATACCAAAAAAGTCATCGGTAGATACCAACACTCTCAACAAGGTATTTCTTCCGACTCACGATTTCTTAACTACGAAAGGTTAACACCGCTACCTCCTCTGAGAATTCTTAGAGAAGTTTACGTTCGTCTAGTTCGGTCAGGTAGGATTTCCTTTAGTTGGGACTTATAAGTAACCTTCCTGGTAAAGACTTCGACTTCGAGGTTTAGAAACTGTCGGACTACGTTTTCTCGACTGAGTGACCTTTTCTGTAACTACGACCCTTTCCATTTCTCTCTTTCGTCGTCTCCTACCAATCTATCGTAGTGTCTGAGTTATCTGCACTTAAACTCGTTTGGGGCCCTCTGTCACCTCCTGTCTCCTCGGATCACACGACGTCAGGGACCCTAAAGTTTCTCAGCCTGTACTGCATCGCTTACTTGTTGTTGTTTTGTTCCATGAATCTCAAATGTCCCCTCTCGTGGTATTTCCTCTTTCGTCTTGTCGTTCTCTTGAGACCTCCGGATGTCTCCCAAGGGAATACATAACTCAAATTACGACTAGTCTTTTATATCCACTTCTTCCATCACTCCTCGTACAGACGTCAGTGACTTTCCTAATCTTCATTGTGATGGACCACTAGTGTGTCCCGGTCCTTAAAATAAATATTTTTTTTATTTACGTCTTCTCACATTCTATCCAAAAAACTGTAATTATTTCATAGTTAAACTTCATATTTTGTTATTATCGTACAGTATTTACCGTCTTTTCTTTAAAATTATGTTATAACATGTATTGTCCTCGTTCTTAATAAAATTCTTTTGATACAAATTTAGTTCACAACTTCCAAGAAAATTTCTTGAGAACAAAGACAAAATAAAGTTTATAGACCTAAAAATAGTTCCACTGAAATTAGATATAATGAGGATATCCTTCTATGAAAAAACCATCCTACTCTTTTCTCGCTAACATGTCACTAGACGAGAGGAAAAGGTTACAAGTTGTAGTATAGAGGTAGAAAGCGCCCTATCCTTTTATGGATGTGACCTTTCGCAGTACCCTAGAGTGGTCTTCTGGAAAATGACTATTCAGAGTCAAGTCAAGTCAAGTCAGCGAGTCAGTACAGGCTGAGAAACACTGGGGTACTTGACGTCGTACGATCCGGAGGGACAGGTAGTGGTTGAGGGTCTCAAGTGAGTTTAAGTGCAGGTAACTCAGTCGTTACGGTAGGTCGGTAGAGTGGGAGACAGCAGGGGAAAAGGAGGACGGGGGTTGGGGAGGGTCGTAGTCTCTATTCTTTCGGGAGGAGTCGTTAGTTACGTTTCTTTATCTCCTTTTCTTGTCTTACCCTTTCTGACTATTCAGATCTTGCCATTATTTCTTTTGAAATTTTTTTAAAATATAGTTCACTTTCTATGTGTTCCGTACATATGTCTCTCGTCACTTGATAATATCCACATTTAATACTTAACAAACTTAACAAATTTTATAAGCATACGTAAGTACATTACTTTTTGTTATGATATTTTTACAGTTAAAGGAAGGATAATACTATCTGATTTACGATAGTATTATTTTTCCTGTCGTACAAAAATCACCTTTATCCTTTCGACTGAAACTTTATATATACCTTTAAGTTAACAGTTCTGATCGATTATTAAACTTTTTCTCAACGTTCATATCTTTACATTCTATCGTTTTGAATTATATTTTATGTTCATAATTTCTGATATATCGTTATCTTTATGAAGTGTGTCTGTTTAAAAGAAAAAATGGACTCCGAAGATTGGATTTAATGTGAAAGTTACGTGTGAGGTATCTTCAATCTTCGGAGTCAATAAATCTTTTAAACAGACACAATTCATAAGGATAACGAAGTACTCCGAACTATGTACTCCACAATGTCGGGATTGAAGGATTCCCAGAAAACATAAACTTTGATAGGACACTAAAAAAAAGATCCACAATTATTAGTCAAAATGGATCTCGTGTCCTGAAGACATTTACTACGTCAAAACGACGTATACGAGTTGTTTTGTCAAAAAACTTTTGTCTATTTGGTTTTTACCGGTAAATTTCTTATTATAAAATATAGAAAGGAGTATGAATTTATGTTACCGTTTTACAACCGAGGTGAAGTAGGTTCATGACTATAAAATTTTTCGACTTATTAATGACATGGACTAAACTACTTGAGATGAAGGTGAAGAGATCATATAACTCTCTATCATAACAAGTGAATTTCGAATAATTTGATACCGAGTACAATAAAGAAGGAGGGACCTTACAGTCGGGTGTATGTAATAAGTGTACTTCGTCTCACTTGAAATTTATCCCTCTAATATGACCTCCCTTTATTCTTTCGGTAGTAAGAGTTAAAATGGGGTATGACAATAATTTCCAATGTGTCCGTCACTAGAAAGAAAAAGGGTGAAAAATTACGAGATAAAGAAAAGAAAAATGACTGATAGAATAAGGAAAAGTAGAGAGTATTGTAGGTGTATTAAGACTAACAAAAGGAATGACTGACTTTTTTGACGAACTCAATAGCATTTACTATATGGCAGAAGTACAACACTCGATCTGTAAATTCAATGAAATCTACTTATTCTGTAACGTACGATAAAATGAAAGAAGATACGAAACAGATCTTATGACATCTCCACTTGATTTCAGTAATTCACACTTTTATAAACGAACTTCGTAAACTTGTGGTTCAAAGTCCGATGACATTTAATTTAATAATTTGTTACTGTTAATATTTTTTTTACGTCTGTGTGGAAAATGATTCTCATTTCATATATTAAAATGTGTGTCTAAAAGGACTGTTAGTATACGTATAAACAGTCGTTTTACAAAGGTCTTGTCGTGAAGGTATAATCTACTGACTATATACGAAATTGTGGTGTCCCTTATGTATTTTTACAACGAATAATAAATTTAAATTCAAATATTAAAAACTCCTTTATAAATTTGGACTAGAAGGGACCATTAAGTCGACTATTGCTTAGGGGGACGTTACATTCTCTAGGACCAAGTTAAGGACCCAGGTCTTCTAGGGGACCTCTTCCCTTGTCGATGGGCGAGGTCGTAAGAACGGATCTCTTAAGGTACCTGTCTCCTCGGACCGTCCGATGTCGGTCAAGTACTCTAGTGTGTCAACCTGTGATGATTCGTTAAAATTGAAAGAGAAATTTGACTTTAAATGTTTTGTTGTATAAGTTAAATTACGATCGAATGTAAACTTATTTATTTTTATTTTTCACTGTATTTTTCACCGTCACAGTAGATATTAAGAATATTTAATAATCCACATACTTAACGACAATGATTATTAGTGATATAGATAAACGAGAACCAACAGAAGTTATATAAAGTATCGATTCTTATAATCCTTTTGATCTTCTTTTTTTGTTCAAAGTTTTTAGTTGGTAACTATATAGGTAGAACTTTGAGAAGTATATATATTGTATTGTCATCACTCAGAAGGACCTTTTTTGTTCAAAACCCTGTACTATGTAGATAAATAAGATAATTAAACAACATACTTATCTCCATTCAATGAATTATTAAAATTTTAATAAAGTAATACGGAATATCTCCTTTGTCTTCAGTTGTACTGGACATCTATTAAAAATGATTCTCTTACTTTTTTATCTGACTTATGTTTAAGTAAATGTTAATGAGGATAGTAGGAGGAATAAGGTAGTGGTAAATAAGTCAAAAGGTAAAACTTAAATAATTTCTATTGATGATTGAAACACTAAACAATCCAGAAAGTGTAGTTCTAAAAGTTGATAACTGAGACTTTTTTGTATAAAATTCTTGACTAAGTTGACTACTTTAGAACTTCGTTTATAGACCAATACCTCAACGTAGAAAGGAACTTATAGAGTAATAATTGAGTTAAAAGATTTATAAATGACTTAATTGAACTTTTACACACAGGTACTTTTTTTGACATATATATACGAATATCGTTCGTTTACAGAGGAATTAGTTGGTTTCTACCTTCGTCGTGGGACTACTTATTTATTTACTATTTATTTCTACCTTCGTTGTGATCATATTTGTTTACTTATTAATTTATACACCCGACGGTTTATGTCCCAGTGTGTCTCAACTTATACTGACTTCGCTGAATCGTCATCGTCGTCGTCGTATATATATACCCGAAGGGACCACAGAGTCACCATTTCTTAGACGGACGGTTACAGCCTCCACGTCCACTATACCCAAACTAGGGAGCCAACCCTTCTAGGAGACATCCTCCTTTACCGTTGGGTGAGGTCATAAGAACGGACCCTTTGGGGTACCTGTCTCCTCGGACCACCCGATGTCAGTTACCTCAGTATCTCAACCTGTTCTGACCTCGCTGACTCGTACACACTTACGTATACACACACACACACACACACACACATGTATATAGATTTATATATGGATTACTTAATAAACTTTCAGAGGACTCACCCTCTCTCTCTCTGTTTTGAAGGTATACCCTCTTAAGGTTTATTAAATCATCTACGATATAGAACTCCTCCTACATCTTCCTTCTGGGAGTGAGGAATTGTTACCCGGTGTGTTTCCCAGAAGGAAGATTTCTCCTGAAGGTTTATTATACCATACCTTCACCACTATTATTTCCTTAAATTGTCACCTCTTTGGAGTGTTTGTGACTAAGGTAACTAGTTCCAATCATATTTATTACTACAGTACAAGTATCAAACATGAGAAATATATACTCCTTCCCGTTAAATGGAGTCACCATTTCTGTATTAATTTCAGACTAGTACTCTTGTTTAGAATTTATTTAGAGTTATCTCCCTGTAAGACGTGTTATGGACTGGTCATAAGGTGTTTCAATGGTTCCAGTAGTTTTGTTCCTTTCAGACTCTTTGACAGTGTCGGTTCTTCTGTGATTTCTCTATATTACTGCTTTTTATTACACCATATAAACTACCCTGTGACATTGTCTTGATACCGTAATCCTTTTTTGTTTTTTTTTATTAAAAATTTTTTCCTTTAAACTTTTTTATACCTTCAATCGAATTATGATACTTTTTCAAGTCAAGGACTTTATTCATACTAGTTTTCTTTTGTAACTATTCTGAGAGGACAATCCCGTTTGTAGTGAGTTAAATTTTATACTTTTCTATTATAAGTTTCTATTATGTAAGACCTTTAATATAGCATATTGATTATTACTAAAATCCTTTGTTTTTCGTTCCACCTTTAAATTTTTATGTAGTTATTCCTTTACTGTCTAATCTTATTGTAGTCTTTTAGGGCAGAAGTATATATTATCACAGACGTTCACAGGTATTTATTCTCAATTTTTTTCTGACTTTTTATCTGTGTTAAATTACTTTAAATTGTTTTGGTTACCTATTTTGGTTGTTGTTTTTTCTTGTTTTAAAACTATTCCTTTTTCATCTACTAATGCAATTTCCATCGTCAGTATAACCGTAGTCTGAAACGTAGGGGTTGTAATTTTCGATCTCTGTTACGTCATTACGGAAGTTTTACGACTACTTTTTATTTTTGTTTTTTACGTATTAGTTTACCTGAAATCTTATTGATTATATTACACTTTCACCAAGTCAACACCGACTGAGAAACGTTTGGGTAAGTGATAGTAGACGGTTGAGGAGACAGGTATCTTAAGAGGTCCGTTCTTATGACCTTAACCATCGACTAAGAAAGAGGTCCACTATCAGGTTTGGGTCCCTAGTTTGGGTCCAGAGGTACAACGTACAGTTAAGAAATGTTCGACTTGATGGTTCCTTCGGGTTGATTATATTATGTATTATAATTATTATAATGAATATGTATAATTATAATAATATTATCATAAGTGTATTCGTTATTTTACATCGAGACTCTTTTTTCAATTGATATATTTAATGATTTAAATATCAAATTTCAAAAACTAAATAGTGTTCATCAAGTCAAGTCAAGTTAAGTCAGTAAGTCAGTACAGACTGAGAAACGTTGGAGTACCTGACGTCGTACGGTCCGAAGGGACAGGAAGTAGTTGAGGACCTCGAAAAAGTTTGAGTACAGGTAACTCAACCATTATGGTAGATTGGTAGAGTAGGAGACGGCAGGCGAAGAGGAGTACGGAAGTTTGAAAGGGTCGTAGTCCCTGAAAAGATTAGTCAGTCAAGAAGCGTAGTCCACCGGCTTCATAACCTTAAAGTTGAAGTCGTAGTCAGATAAGTCACTTATAAGTCCTGACTAAAGGAAATGCTACCTGACCAAACTAGAAGAACGTCAGGTTCCTAGAGAGTTTATAGAATAGGTGTGGTGTCTAGTTTTCGTAGTCGAGTAGTCGTGAGTTGAAAGAAATATGAGTCGAGAGTGTAGGTGTGTACTGATGACCTTTTTGGTATCGAAACTGATCTACCTGGAAACAACCGTTTCATTACAGAGACGAAAAGTTATACGACAGAGCCAACCAGTATCGAAAAGAAGATCCCTCGTTCGCAGAAAATTGAAGTACCGACGTTAGTGGTAGACGTTACTAAAACCTCTTGAGTTTTATTTCATAGAGTGACAAAGATAACAAAGGGGTAGATAAACGGTACTTCACCACCCTGGTCTACGGTGCTAGAAGCAAAAGACTTTCAACTCCAAATTCGGTTGAAAAAGTGAGAGAAGAAAATGAAAAAAGTTCTCCGAGAAATCGAGAAACGAAAGACGGTATTCCCACAACAGTAGACGCATAGACTCCAATAACTATAAAGAAGGTCGTTAGAACTAAGGTCGAACACGAAGTGGGTCGGCCCGTAAAGTGTACTACATGAAACGGCCTTCTTTATAGTTATTGGAGTCTATACGTCTACTATGGCGGGAATACCGTCTTTCACTTCTCCTTGATTTTCGGAGAACTACTTTCACTTTCTCCTCTCACTTTTTAAACTGAATTTCGAGTTGTAAGTCTTTTGCTTCTAGTACTGTAGACCAGAGTAGTGAATTACCCTTTATCTACCCCTTTGTCACCTTTGTCAAAGTCTGAAATAAAACCCCCCGAGGTTTTAGTGACGTCTACCACTGACGTCGGTACTTTAATTTTCTACGAATACGGAACCTTACTTTCAATACTGGTTGGATCTATTATATAAGTTTTCGTCTTTGTAATGAAACGGTTGTTCCAGGTAGATCAGTTCCGATACCAAAAAAGATCACCAGTACATACCTACAATCTCAACCTGACACTTCTTTCGACTCCCCGTTTCTTAACTACGAAAACTTGACACCACAACCTCTTCTGAGAACTCTCAGGGAACCTGACGTTCCTCTAGGTTGGTCAGGTAGGATTTCCTCTAGTCGGGACCCACAAGTAACCTTCCTGACTACGATTTCGACTTTGAGGTCATGAAACCGGTGGAGTACGCTTCTCAACTGAGTAACCTTTTCTGAGACTACGACCCTCCCTAACCCTTGTCCTCCTTTTCCCCTGCTGTCTCCTACTCTACCGACCTACCGTAGTGACTGAGCTACCTGTACTTAGACTCATTGAGGCCCTCAACCACTACCTGTCCCTCCGGACCGTACGAGATTAAGTACCCCAGTGTTTCTCAACCTGTGCTGACTCACTGACTTGACTTGAGACGTATATTCAATTTATTTGTCCCACTGTTATGTATCGGAACTGTATGAGGAAAGGACTAAACCTTGGTCAGACAACAAGGTACAGACTAAGATTGACAACGAAGAACTGGACGTATACCTAAAGAGGTCTCCGTCCGTTCCACCAGACCACAAGGGTAGAGAGATTCATAAAAGGTGTCAAAAAAACATTACGTGTGTCAGTTTTCGAAAGTATATCAGTTATTTCGTCTTTATCTACAAAAGGAGATTGAAAGAACGAAAGAACTACTAGGTTAAGTACGACTGTTAAACTACAGAACAAGGAAACGGAAAAGATTTAGGTCGAACTTGTAGACCTTAAAGTGTCAAGTACATGACAACTTGGGACCGAACCTCTTACAACTCGTAGTGAAACGATTGCACACTCTGCTCTCGTTAACACACCATGAAACTTGAAAGAAACCGTAACGGAAAGAAACCCCAACCTTACTTTTGACTGGGAAAGGTCAGGACACCGGATCCGGTGTCCTCGATACTCCGACTCAAAAGGTTAAAACGATCGTATAACTCACGTCGTGAAATTGTCGTAACAGAAAATCCTAAATGTATGACCATTTACTCGACTACGTACAAACGTTGAAGAGTCCTTCTAAAACAAGAGAAAAAACCGAGTTCCAACTTCATATACATAACTTAAACCTCCACGTCTCCCTACAAGAACCTTAATCCTATCACGTTAGGGACAAATGGAAATAGAACTCCTATAACGAAAAACAAGCAAGGTAAATGATCCCTCCGATGAAGAAATGAGACGTGACACCTACGACCTGGGTAAATGAAAAGAGGCACATCAGGAGTTGACGACGACGACGATTCAGTGGAATCAGCACAGACTGAGACACATTGGGGTTTCTGCCGTCGGGTGGTCCGAGGGGGCAGGGACCCTAAGAGGTCCGTTCTTGTGACTTCACCCAACGGTAAAGGAAGAGGTTACATCAGGAGTTGTAAGTTCGAATTTAAGTAAACATAATTGTTTCCGGAAACCCTATTTTCACCGGAGTCATTAATAATCAGAACAATGACACCCGAGGATAAAAACAATTAAACTATACCATCCTGAAGAATAAAAAGGTCAATAAACTATGTAAACTTCTAAAAAAACTTTTTTACAAAGTGAGTCGTAAAAATGAAGGAAAAAACACCTATCTAGTCAAGTTTATTGGATCAAAGGTTTTTGATGGATGTTTTATTTTGACAAGATGTCAATAATTTTAACTTTTTAATGAATCTCTCAATCTCTACTTACACAGAACGTTTAACTGTGGATCCGATGAAGTGAAGAGAGGTGGGATAAAAGTAAAAGTATAAATATAGTAGACAAGAATATCCTTGATTTGTCGGTTGATTTTAATATAGGTTTACCAAGGTTATCACAAAAATCTTCACATGAAAGAGACACCTTACGAATTTCTTCGAGTTACCAAGAGTTAAACGGTTGTAAACTTAAAGTATAAACTTATGAAGACACATAGTTCTACAAGGGACTCAATTAAAGTTTTATTTCGAGGTTTTCAGATAGGAGGGGGACGACTTTTGTTTGTCTATTTGTTCTTTTTTGTGGTTCTGATCGATAGTTCACAATAGGACTAAAAATTTTCTATGGGGGTTACCCCGTAAATATTAATATTTTACATTTTCGTCACTATATTTATTTAGATTTTCATCATGTCTTCCTTCAACTCTCTCAAAAATAGTTCACCCATTCTAAATACAGTTACTAAATGTTACATTTAAAGAGAAGAACCTAACTTCTCCTATCTCCGTCAAGTTTGTCTTACTACTTGAATCTCATGTTTAATTCCTTTTCTCTCGACCGTTCCTTCATATTTTTTTAATGTCCGGTGAAAATTCCGATTCGATCCTCCATCTCTTCCCTAAACTTGACATCACTTGGGTCATGTATCTAAAGACACAAAATAAACACAAGGACACCGAACTCTTTTCACGACTTTTAGATATGACCAATCTAATAAACATCACTACCACTAAAACGTCTCGTATACATTGTTTTCCCGAAGGGTCTATCACGACCACCATTTCTTGGTTGGACGGTTACGTCCTCTGTACTAACGTGGGGACCCACCTATTCTAAGGGACCTCCTCCCGTGTCCGTTAGCTGAGGTCATAAGAACGGACCTCTTACTTAAGGTACCTGTCTTCTCGGATCACCTGATGTTAGGTATCCCAAAGTTTCTTAGACTGTACTGACTTCACTGAATCGTGGGTACGTGAGTTCGTACATCGTTAATTTTTTTTTTTTTTTTTCTTTCGGTAAAATACATTTCTCTCTCATTCATTACACTATCGAGAACATGAATACCTAGTCATCACTTCTTTTAATCCGGTCTTATCTATAATTTTTATACTTGTGTGACGACACTAAACTCCTGACCTCTAAACTATACAAAAATATAATATGACACGAATAACTAATTCTTTTACTTTCTGGTGTATTATATGTGAATAATTTATAGACAACTAACGGTACTATGTTTTTACGCATAGTAATTTGACTTAATCACTAAAAACTAATAGTTTCAAAATCGATTGAAAATAAAAGACGAAGGGATTTAAATCTAACGTTCGTCAAGTTCTAGTGGTAATTCAAATTTCGTTTAATAAAAGTGTAAAATGAAGTAAATTAATAATCGTAAAACCTTAACCAATTTTTACTTCTGTTTATTAGAGAGACTAGTATACTGATTAATAAAAATCACAACATTTTGTATGTCAACTGGACCTAAACATTAGTTAATAACTCTCGTACTTAAAAGAGACACTAAAACGATCGTAAATGAACTCATCTATTCTCCCTCCTTAATCACAAAAATTCACACTTTGAGGATCGTACTAAATAAAGAGTTTAAAACTTGTAGGAAACCTGATTAAAACAGTGATATAGTGTAATCATGATTAACTTCTCTGAGTCTAAATTTCAGAACAAGATCTACTTTGTATTAAACTTAAAGTTCTTTAGGTTTTACGGTCGCGAAGAATTCACTTTAATTTAACGATTTTTTAGTACGACTATACAGAATTTCTTTGACCTTAAAATGGTGGTTTTAGAAAAAGACTTTGAAAATTCCTCATTAGTGCTAGTATTTCGTCAATATTTCTCGGACCAACGTAATCTATAAGACGTGGTCTTGTGTATCTTTTTATTATCATATTAAAACCAAATACAAGAGAGTCTCGGAAGTACCAATTCACGATTTAATCTGGACACATGACCTGTATATCTTTTCTTTTTTTTTTGTAATAAATTCGTTTTATATTAGTGTCGTTCGATAAATTTTTGTGTATATATACATATGTTAAGTATATCGAAGGGAGATGAGATCGTGAAGAAAGAAAGGAAAGGATTAAGAGTACGAAGGTACTTGAGACTTTATGGGAAGAGTTTTTGTAAATAGGAGGACGTCCTTGATAATCACTCGACTTAGTTACGAGACAAATGTTTAATCTAACGGAATCCCTCAATAGTTCCCTAAACCGATAAAAATATAAAGTGAATGGTGGAATATCGTCAAGGGAAGTCTTCATTAATCTGTCCCAGTGTTCGGTCCTTAATGTTGTCTGTAGTACCCGTTCCTCTGTCATCTTATAAGTTTCTGTGGACACTTCAGTTAAGTTATATTTGTACTGTTCTATTATGTAGAACATTTTCGTTTCTTTAATTTCACTTTCAGAGATCAGTACAGACTGAGAAACACCGGGACACCCGGGTGGTCGAGGAGACTGGTCCCTTAAGAGGTCCGTTCTTATGACCTCACCCAACGGCAAGAGAAGAGGGTCCCTAGAAGGTTCGGTTCCTAACTTGGGTCCAGAGGACGTAACATCCACCTAAGAAGTGGTAGAGGTGGTCCTTTTGACTTTTTATTCCTGTTACCGAAAGATTTAGAAAGAGAACAATAAAGTCGAACTTAATAATAATCTTCCAATTAAAAGACGACAAAATTCCGAAAATTGATTATGACTTATATAACCTCAAAGTTGAATTTGTAGTCAGGAAGGTTACTTGTGAGTCCTGATTAGAGAAACAACCGTTTCATTGGATTTTAAAATCCAATCGTAATTATTAAAAGAAACTCTTTCTTCAGATCTTTCCGGAAATTATAAAAAACTCTCAACTTTTTAAAACAATATTTAATAGTTTACAAAAATCTAAACTTAATGTTTTCAATTACAAAGATAATAAGATAATTGACTGTCTTTATTTTAAGGACTCTTTAGGAAATCGATCTGGACGTTTCTTTGGTTATAAATTTCTACTTAGATTAGAATAACAACCATATATGTAAATTGACAAGACCCACTTAGGTATAAAATTTATGAGACTCTATAAACGGGTACAACTGTCAAAATAAAATAAAATAAATAAATAAAATGAAATGTTATGACATAATCAAAACGGTATGTAACTGTACTTAGACGGTGTCCACATGTACTCAAGGGTTGGGACTTGCGGGGGAGGGTGGTGGGAGGCGTATAGTAGAGAGACCCAGTATGGTCACGTGGTCGGGGTTCGTAAGACATAGGACGTAGCTCGGATCTGACCACTAAACAAAGAATGTACTATCATATGTACAAAGTTACAGTAAGAGGGATTAGTAGGGTGGGAGAGGGAGAGAGTGTCTCAGGTTTTCAGACAAAATATGTAGACACAGAGAAAACGACAGAGTGTATGTCCTAATAGTAATGGTATAGTAGAAATATTTAAGGTATATATACACAATCATATGACATAACCACATAAAGAAAGACCGAATGAAGTGAGACATATTAACCGAGGTCAAAGTAGATGGAGTAATCTTGACTAAATTTACATAAGAAAAATTACCGACTCATTATGAGGTAACACATATACATGGTGTCGAAAGAATACGTAAGAAGACGACTACCTGTAGATCCAACGAAGGTACAGGACCGATAATATTTGTCACGACGTTACTTGTAACCCCATGTGCACAGAGAAAGTTAAGACCAAAGGAGTCACACATACGGGTCTTCACCCTAACGACCCAGNTCAAGATAAACGTTAAAAAATTCCTTAGAGGTGTGACAAGAGGTATCACCGACATGATCAAACGTAAGGGTGGTTGTCACATTCTCCCAAGGAAAAAGAGGTGTGGGAGAGGTCGTAAATAACGAACACCTGAAAACCTAGAGTCGGTGAGACTGACCACACTTTACCATGAAATAACAGAACTAAACGTAAAGAGACTATTATTCACTACAACTCGTAGAAAAGTACACAAAAAATCGGTAGGCATACAGAAGAAACCTCTTTACAGATAAATCAAGAAACCGGGTAAAAAACTAACCCAGCCAGTAAATAAAAAGACCTTAACTCGACGTATACAACGAACATATAAAAACTCTCATCAACAGTCAACAAAGGAAACGATAATAAAAGAGGGTAAGTCTTCCGACAGAAAAGTGGAACGAATATCAAAGGAAACTACACGTCTTCGAAAATTAAAATTAATCTAGGGTAAACAAATAAAAACGAAAATAAAGGTCATAAGACGCTCCACCTAGTATCTCCTAGGACGACACTAAATACAACCTCTCACAAAACGGATACAAGAGGAGATCCTCAAAATACCAAAGACCAGAATGTAAATCTAGAAATTAGGTAAAACTCAAATAAAAACACTTACCACAATCTTTCACAAGATCAAAGTAAGAAAATGTTCACCAACTGGTCAAAAGGGTCGTGGTGAACAATTTCTCTAACAGAAAAGAGGTAACATATCAGAACGGAGGAAACAGTTTCTATTCCACAGGTATCCACGCACCTAAATAGAGACTCGAAAGATAAAACAAGGTAACTAGATACAAAGACAGAAACGTGGTCATGGTATGACAGAACTACTGACACCGAAACATCATCTCNCAGTCCGTTCAACTAAGGAGGGTCAAGGTAAGAAGAAAGAGTTCTAACGAAACCGATAAGTTCAAAAAACATAAAGGTATGTTTAACACTTTAATAAACAAGATCGAGACACTTTTTATACCGACCATCGAACTATCCCTAACGCAACTTAGACATCTAACGAAACCCATCATATGAGTAAAAGTGATATAACTAAGAAGACTAGGTACTTGTACCATATAAAGAGGTAGATAATCACAGGAGAAATTAAAGAAAGTAGTCACAAAATATGAAAATATATATATCCAGAAATCAAAGAAATCCATCTATATAAGGATTCACAAAAAATAAGAAAAGTAACGTTGCCACTTACCTTAACGAAGGAATAAAAAAAAAAAGATGAAAGAGTAATAATCATATTTTTGATAGAGAACNCAAGGTAAGAAGAAAGAGTTCTAACGAAACCGATAAGTTCAAAAAACATAAAGGTATGTTTAACACTTTAATAAACAAGATCGAGACACTTTTTATACCGACCATCGAACTATCCCTAACGCAACTTAGACATCTAACGAAACCCATCATATGAGTAAAAGTGATATAACTAAGAAGACTAGGTACTTGTACCATATAAAGAGGTAGATAATCACAGGAGAAATTAAAGAAAGTAGTCACAAAATATCAAAAGATATATATCCAGAAATCAAAGAAATCCATCTATATAAGGATTCACAAAAAATAAGAAAAGTAACGTTGCCACTTACCTTAACGAAGGAATTAAAAAAAAAAAGATGAAAGAGTAATAATCATATTTTTGACAGAGAACCTACACCTACACAAGAAAAAGGTATAAACAATAACGGTGGATTTAAACTATTGGTGAAGAATGGACCTAAAATTGTTACGAAGATCGAAAACTTATAAGGATTAAGGACAGTGATGACAAACGGTCTAAATTTGTGACAATTGATCAATCTTTGGTCAATTGATCGATAATTTGGTTGAAAGAGATAACACCGAAGAGTGATATAAGAAATCTTAATGAATATAAAGAGTTGTTAATTCAGTGGGACCCGTCGAATTTGATATAATGAGGTTACATACTATACTCATTAAGATATAATAAAGAAAATGTCTGATACGAAATGTCCTTGATGTAATGGATTTTAAACTAAGAACTAAGTCAGTGTAGAAGTATATTGTAATCGATTTAAAATATGGGTATTGTTGGAATAAAACGGAGTTTCCAAAAATAAAGGAAAGAAAAAAATTCAAAATTAAAATAAATAAAAAATTAACAATAAAAATGAAATAAAATGAAATGTTATGACATAACCAAAACGGTATGTAACTGTACTTAGACGGTGTCCACATGTACTCAAGGGTCAGAAAAGAAAAATTTAGTTTTATATAATATTGTTCAATAATTTTAATAACATTGGTTTGAGAAAAATGTAAAGGAAAGAGGTCAACTTGTTGAAACGTAATTTATAAAAATCGTACAGTGTATTAATACCTGGTTCGTATTCGTATTATGGATACTGTCTCTTAAACCCTTTCCCTCGGGGTACAAGAAACAACTTGATCAGATCTCACAAAAATGGAGTAACTCGGCCCTGCCCCAACCCTTCCGTACTAAGAACCAAGTTTATAGTGTTGACAAACAAAAGAAAAAGAGAAAAAAGAGTTACTTCTAAATAAAGAATCAAAAAAAGGTAACATGTAAAAAAATTTATATATATAAAATAACTTCATATCAAATGAACGTCACAAAGACCACGTGTCGTTCCCTTGTGTCCCTTGATACCACATATAGAACATTGTTGGATATTACCTTTTATTAAAGTCCTGAGTCAAGATTCGGTTAAAATAGTCCATCAGGACTTATGTAAAGGAAATAAACAATATACAGGAGTCCCGGTAAAGATGTCCGACAAAAATGAAATATTAAAAGTTGTCAACGGGACCCCTCATCCACGTATTTCGAGGAGTGGTCGAGTGTCTCCATCCTTAGGATCTGTAAATAAAAATGACATAAATTTCTTAATCAAGTATTATATGTCTTTTTTTTCTTGGTAACTATGAAACCCTGTGTCACGTACTCTCTCAACAAATCAGGAATTTATCGAGAAAATTTAAAACAGACGTCCGTTTTAATAAACTTACACACGAATTTAACCGATATAGTTAGTTTCATTTCCAGTCATCTTAGTTTATCGGAAGAAACTGACGAAAAGACAAAATATTACGACAAGTCAGTTTTAAAGACTTTTTTTTTAAGAGTATTTTGTTACACTAATATAATTTTATAAAAGGTTGAAAATTTACTTCCTGTACCTTTCTTGTACCGTCTATTAGACTCAAAATCAGAAACAAACGGGAATTGATTTATGTACTAGTCACGTCCCCCCCGCCCCCTCCCCCCTGTTAATATAAAGACGAGTAAAAAAGTAAACATTTTACACTCCTAAGTTATGAGAATCTCCGATCAAACCTTAAGAGGAATACACTTATGATAAATGATATGATTTACATCTATGGTAGAAGAGGAACAACTGACATACAGAGAACATACATTAGGATAGGACACTTATGAAGAACTTATCATGAATTAGACAATATTGTTTTAATAAACAAGTGAACTGAGAAAGAAGATACACAGTTCTTTCTTTATAAGAGGTAGTGTTCTACCTCACTTACACTTTTCACCCTAATACAAAACACTTTTAGAACACTTTTCACCCTAATACAAAATACTTTTAGATTTTCTTATAAAAATATATTCTTTATGAATAAATTAAGTTTCTAAAATTTTATTCAATTTAATTTTTAATTTAACTTTAAAATGGTTGACATAAGTGTAAAAGACCAAATGAAGAATATTATTAAATTATATAAAATCTTTATGAAAGTAGATGATATACAGAAAAATCGAAAAATTTTTTGGCTTATCGAAATTCTAAAAAAAAAGAAAATGAAGAAGGTAAAAAAAGAATTCTGTACGTTGATTATAGATTACTTTCGATTATTGAAAATATCATAAGTCCGTACGACACATATCTCGGATATAAAAGGTTTGAAAGTTCATTTATCAATCTTTGATGTTTATGTTTTTTCAAGGTACTTCATCCGGTCCTCAAATAAGTCGATTTCTGACTTCGTGTTAAAGTAATCATCAAGCAATAAAACATCTTAGTGTTAACTTCTTCTTAAACTTGAAACGTCAAGTCCTTTGATTTACGTCTATCATTTGAGACTCAACAAGTCTGTGTGTAGTCAAAAGTTGTTTTGAAAAAAGTTTGAATTTTTTCAACTCTACTGTAATTTTCTAAGTAGGATAATTTAATATATCACATGTTATCTATTTTTTGGTTTACATGACCCTACCTATCATTAAACATCGTGTAACAAAAATTTTGATAGATCCGTCTTTTATAAGAAACTACGAAACGATGTTTTCACATAGGTAGAAATAGACACAGTTTAATCTACTCGTTGATAAAGGGTCCGTATAAAACAGGGAAAGGTGTAATAATATAGAGTGTTTAAATACACTCTACTTTGTCGTCGGTATATGACTCTCTGTGGGAATTGATAAGATAAATAAAAGTATTTTACTGTGTGGTCAAGAAGACAATTGACAGTTTTGTAAAAATAGAAGAGGATCAATTATTACTTTTGATAGAGGAGGAGTTCAAGTAGTTTCTTTAAAATCTGTAAATGTGAGGTTACTGGGTAAGAATTATATTTTCAAATTCTTAGTATAATGACCTTATAAAAACTTTCTCAAATTTAGTATGTAATGTACAAATATTGAAGTCTTTACTTTTGTCTTTCAATACTTAATGAAAGAAGAAAACACCCTACTTAAACTACCTTAATATGAACCTTCAATATATCATTGAAACACTGTCTCAACTTATTATGTATGATAAAAATATCATGTACATGTACTTGTACTATGAAATGGTATGAATACTCCGTAACAAGTCAAGGTCATTTTTAAATAGAAGATTCGTGAGCAAAAACAAGTAGGATAATTGACTCTTAGAATATAAACTAATACAAACTGAGACAGAAATCCTTTAACATCCTGAAGGGACCACCGAGTATACCATTTCGCAGACAGATGTTACACCCTCTGGACCCAAGCTAGGGACTGGGTGAAGATTAAAAATACGTACTCAACCCATAAAGTATACTGAAATAAAAGGAGAAGACTTCAAGGAGTCTATAAATAATAAATTACATAAAATTATACAAGTAAAACGTTTATTATTACTCGGACTTAACATAACTTTTGTTATTATAACGAAGTTTTTTTAATTCTTAAAGGTAAGGGGTTTTACGTTTCAGTACGGGTCTCCAACCGAACATTCTGTCATTCTCGTTTTCCTCCCTTAAAGACCACCCTCAGATTTAGACTGAGAGTGTGTATAAGAGTGACTGGTGGTTTAACGACACCTCTTCCTTCTTTTAAAGGTCAGAAGGTACTCGAAGTACTCTTCCATGGAACCGACATCAGTTTGGATGTATCAACCCACAAACCGAGGTGGTAATTGATCAACACTTCACCAACTGTTCAATGTATTGGAAAGAAATAGAACTAAAAATTAACATAGTTTAATATTATTATCGTTCTGGTTCTGGAACATTCTAAAAAACACTCCTAATTTAACACGAATTATGTGTGTGTGTGTGCTTCTATGTGTGAGTTTTAAAACTTATAAAGAACCACACTCCATTCAGTAATTGTACTCAATCGAAACTTATAACAATCAATTTTCTACATATTAATTAGATTAATCTCTGTGTACGTTAAACCGTCGTATGTCCATGGACGACTTAACCACCATTATTTATATATATATATATGATTATGTTAACTATGGGATTCTATCCTTAGAAGACTTATACACTTTATTGTGAAATTTAAATTGGTTTCATTTTGTCACCCGTTTTATAAAAAGGGATTGTAGAATATAAACGTTTAAATATTGTCTATGTTGTATATGATTAATTAAAATTTAATCATTTTTTTCACTTTATTAAGAATTATAACCTGAACCTTGAATAAAGAATCGAACGAAGGACAAGGAAACAAAAAATTACAATATTATAACTTTGGGATTCATTTATCTAGTTCAGACTAAGAATTAAAACAAAGTCACTAGAGTCTTATTTTCCATTGGATGATACAGTAATTCATTTCGAATACTGTAAAATAAAAACAATATAAAAGACAATTTTATCAATAATTTAGTCGACCAAAACTCAAATACTATTACAGAAAAGGAAGGTTCACAACTAATCTTTATAAAATATTACCAATTTTGTAATCGTTGATCATTTTCAGTGTCACTGACAAATATCGGTGTACTAAACCGAGAGTCGTACAATTACTAAGGAATTTCTTTACGTTTGGTTAAATTTATATTATACCTTTGATGAATATTATTTTTGGTCATCACTTTTGAGGTACTTCAAATTAGGAGATGATTAAAATACACAAAATAGGACATTAAAAACTCTGAACTAATCTAAGTTTCCCTTTTTTTTTAGAATGACTTTATTTCTATTACTGAGTGTGACTTATTAAAGAAAAGGAGGTTTATTCGCTACTATTAACTTTAAACACTGAACTCCCCAATTCAAATTGGCGGAAATTTTACTATGAAAGTAACAACTGGTTGATAAGTTTACTCGAGACTAAAGTTTGTTCAGTAGGAAAATTTCCAGAAACTGTTTGTAACGACTCACAGTATGTAGGTATAGGGGTCAAGTTGATAGGCACGGATATTAAACTGACAGTCTTACTTCATGTCCAAGTCTCCTCAGAGAGACTCTCGTAAGATCATCCTATTCTATGAAAATCGTCTAGAAAAACACACACTAAATGTGTACATTGTAGAAGTCCGAGACTTTCTTCCACACGGATAAGTTTTATAGACTTTTAGTTCGATTATAACTGTTAAAGGAAAAGTTTCAGTTTTATGGAAGTAGTCTACAAATTCGTGACTTATTCTCTAGTTGCTCTACGACTGGATACCTCGTCAATTTCGACCTACACGTGAGGTTCCGTGACGACGAAAACGACTCACTCGACACGAGGTGAGGTCTCCGAGGAAAGACACTTGTTCGACTGTCGACCGAGTCAAGACGAACCAGTGTATCGACGGGTCCTCAGGTCGACGGACAAAGACCCCTACACCAGTCGTACTCCTGACTACTCTAAAATCAATTAGTTTAAAGTGTGTCCAGTCATTCAAACTAAGGAGTCGAAGATTCGTTTTAGGACGGTTCAGATGAAATACATTCAGGATTCGATACTTGAATTTTGGACGACGTCGACGAAAAAATGCGTTTCCCAAGATCTTCACTTCGGAATGTCTGTCTTGTGCAACGATAAGTAAAAAGTTAGAGATCTCCTGTATACTCTTCACCTTAACCGTTCCCCGATCACGAGAGATAAAAGTCATTTTCTGTGAAGAGTAGTGTCCGTTTTCAACAGTTCTTCTGAATCTTGTCGAGTTCGATGGACTTTATTCCACCGACAGAGTAATTGTAAACACAGTCTGCTTTCGGGTGTCTAAGAGATCTATATTCTTAGTAGAGAAGTGTCCCCCGGATGTGGGGTTTCAGTTCATCACGTATAGACGTATCTACCGGTGCCTACCCCATTACAGGACTATTGACGACTTCTCGAGTCCCTCTTTCGTAGCAAAGGAGCCTTCCCATAGTACAGAAACAGTTTCGTACATAGAGGGATTTACTATTAGAGATCAACTAAATGTAAAATCCGTGATACGTGTTTTAATTTTGTGTTAACTTGTTAAAAGGAGAAAAGGTAAGGGTTACGGTAAGAGTTCCGAAGAGAAGAGTAGTCGATATTGATATAATCGATTTATATTAACAAGAATACCTGGCGTTACATAGCGGGGAAGTTAGATAGAAGACATAATAACGGTCTTATTAGAAAACTTCTGTAAGTAAAACGTATTTCTTGAGGACAGGACGAAGTTTGTTAGAATACCAAGTGATAAGGGGAAATCAAAAGGATTCATGACGGAAGTTAGATACGTATTGACTAAGCTAAGGTAAAAACAGTCAAATTAAAATTAATGAATGTGGATCAGAGGTTTTGACGGGAGCTCAGTCTACTTTCGTTTTAAATTTATTCGATTTATTTTGGGTAATCAAAAGGTAAGAGAAAGAGAGTAAGTATAAGTAAATGACAACGAATACCGTGAAAGAAATTCACTTTACAGGAAGAGGATTAGGAGAAAAGACGGTAAATTTAAAGATCAGTCCTATATTCTGAATTAAAAGGGTTACGAACTCATTCAAAGAAGAGTAAATACGTTAAAGTAACGTCATAATATAAATTATAGATAATTAACAGAGTATAAGTCAAACTCCCTAAAAACCGAAATCTTACCGTCTACTAAAGGTTGACTTTGTATATAAAAACATAGTACAACATTCTAATCTATAATTAATTTTAAAGTATAACCTGAAGGGAGTACCGAGTCTACCATTTCGTAGACAGATTTTACACTCTCTGGACCCAAGATAGGGACCCAACCCTTCTAAGGGATTTTTTTTACCGTTGGGCGAGGTCATGAGAACGGAACTTTTAGGTACCTGTCCCCTCGAACCCCGTCCGATGATAGGTATCCCAGTGTTTCTCTCAGAGATAGAGTAATAATAGTCTGTTTCTATTTCCAGGTCCCAGGGGAAGACTGAAGGTGACTGTGGTTTCACCCCTCGAGGAGAAATACAGACCCACTTCCATTGTCAAGACCGATAGATGCACCAAAGAGATGACTAAGAAACTCCCCTGACTCGAGGAATGATTACCCGGTTCCATTTTAAGGACTTAGAGGAGGAGACTGTGATAGTGTCGTCCGTACCCCTCCCGTCGGAAAATAAACCCCCAAACCCACCTTAAGGTCCTAGTGTCGTACCAGAGATAACTTCGGTAAAACCCCTTATCAAAGTAATTGCCAGAAACCCTACTTTCAAGGTTAAGAGTCGAACCGGAAAAGACGATGGTGGAACCGTTCTCACAACTCTCTAGAGTTGTGTCGGAACGATAAAACCCTTATATTTGTATATATTGGAGATGTATTGACAAAGACCACACTCCCCGTACACCGGTGTCAAAAAAGGTAGTACAAACCGACTTTATATTACCAACATACGCTTTTAAAAGACAGAACGGTCGGTGGGTAAAGGACAAGAAACCAATCACTAGTCTGTAAAACCCCCCGAAACACAACCAAATAAAACAAAAGGGAAATTCGTAAAATTTCTACCAGATGAAAGAATGTCGAAAGTACCAACGAATACTCCTAAGTTAATAAGAAAAATAGTGATGTGGGAATAAACATCACTCGACAAAAAGAGGTTATGCTGAAATTGTTGAAATAAAGAATAAAAACCGAAAGTTATCGAACCTATATTGCATAGAGTATATTCATTATAGTGGGAAGTTTAAACCCCACTAAATTGTAAGAAATTATCCAGGACACCCAGTCGAATAGAAAAAAGTACGAAAAAGAAAAGAAATAAAAAGTCTAACTTAATAAAATTAACTAGACAGAAGTTTACGTGAATAAGTAAGAATACAATAGAGATAAGTCGATAATTCTAATAAAACACTAATAGAATAAAGTTGGTAAAATTAAAATTAAAGATCTTAAAGATAAAGAACATTAAACATATGTTAGAAATCATAAGGTTGTATGTGTTTATTTACCTGTATTTTATAATGTATATGTTTATATACATATACTAAAATAATGTAAGAATAAAACAAATAGAATTGTCTTCCGTTTCCATTCTCAGAGAATTTTTATGAAAAAGATTTTTTTTGGATGAAAAAGAAACGACTTAAGTTGTGACCCAAGTGTCGTCTTAGTGAGAACCAACTTAAAAATAAATAAATAAATAAATAAATAAAAACTCTTATACAAAATAAAAGAACCAAGAAGTANTTTGGATGAAAAAGAAACGACTTAAGTTGTGACCCAAGTATCGTCTTAGTGAGAACCAACTTAAAAATAAATAAATAAATAAATAAAAAAAAACTCTTATACAAAATAAAAGAACCAAGAAGTACCCAACCAAATTAACCCTAACAAAGGACCTTTAATACCCACGTTTTAACACCTCTAAGATCTAAGACAAGAAAAAGTAGACTAATTCACAACCGAAAATAGTCCGTCAATAGGATTGACGGAAAATTTTGAGAGTTGTGACTTTTGAGAAATAGAACCCGTCGTCGAAGTCAAGTCTGAAAAACAGAAATAATACCAATCACACATAAAGTGTGTAAGTTGATACTCAGTCTTTACTCTTGTCTGTCCTATACCCTTAGAGTAAAGACCAAGAAAGAGAATATCTGAAAGGATAAGAGACATCATCTGTTTCAAAAGGTTGAAGTCAAAGAACTAAAAGACAGGTCTTTATAAAATAATAATAATAATAACCGTAGTTGTAGAGTAGTGGACACAGAACAATTACTGCGTATCCGTTCTGATCGACGGTTTTACCTGTGAATAAAGTATATCGAGAGGACGAGTGTAGGAAACTCACACACGACGATTGATCTCGGACAGTCAAGTACAAGAAAGAGGACGTTGAAGTCTGAACGGAAAACGAAACGAGAACCTAATATACTATCAAAATACTCACATAAGTGCGTCATCCTAGAATTAGGGAACAATAGTCTTCATGTTCCAGTCATTGGATTAAAAATTACTTCATGATTAGTAATACGAAAACAGATAGTAAGAATTTATGTAGAAAAATATAAGACAAATCTTTACGACCCTCCGGTTCTGCGACTTTTAGAATAAAGAGCATCGGACAACTAGGGGAAACTCAAGTTATTTCCCTCCGACCTCCCTACTCATCCTCGTTTCTCTGAGTTAAGAAGGAAACACTTTAATAACGAGTTAGTACAATAGTAACAAAATCATTACATATACTGTTAACTAAGATAAGTGGATTCATGGATGAAAAGAAACCGTGAGTATCTTGGCTGAAATAGTACGTGGAATTCTTTAAGGACGTGGTTGACCAATCTTTGGGAAAAAGTCTAAAGACGTAGGATTGTTGTAAACCGTGACTATGTAAGATTTTCAACAACTCTATGACGGTGTTATAGTAAAAGTCTCCGACCTCAGGGTCTAGAGTCCTTTAAAGAGGATTCTAAGATACAAGACCATTGAGATTAGAAGGAGGAGAAGAACCAGGATGTCAGGGTCTCCGTATACCTCCATAATAAAGTCGTAAACGGATAAGTGAGAAAAAATGACAAATAAAGAAGTTAGTGTCGAATTCTTTAAAGAACATAAGTTAAGATATAAAAGTTCCTTACAAAGAGTTTATTAAGATTCTATAAACCATTGTACGAATAGATCTTATAAGTCGAAATACGACAACTATATCCCATAGTGACACTATAAAACACACTACGTAGTAATAGAAAAGTCTGATCTTACAGTCTCTCGTTTTTCAACCGTACCTTGACTCTGTTTTAAAATTTTAATATAATAACTGATATAAGCTATTTTTTAATTAAACACCACCAATAACTTTTAACAATATATCTT
Organism: Capra ibex; assembly: GCA_006410555.1. Classification (NCBI taxonomy): domain Eukaryota; kingdom Metazoa; phylum Chordata; class Mammalia; order Artiodactyla; family Bovidae; genus Capra; species Capra ibex. The sequence continues at coordinate 32,887,588 of SJYO01026388.1, forward strand.
TACTGTGGTTGTTGTCATAAAAGGTCTATTCATCGAAAAACCTTAACAGTACTTAAGATAAAGAAACGAGATCATTTTTATAGTGTATCTCTTTTTGTCGAAGTCAACGTAATTCAAAAATCATCAGATGTCTTTAGAGATTTTAAGATATGTCAACATGGGACGTGGTGTGTCCGTAATCTATCAGTAGAATAAAGACTTATAAAAGTTCATAAAAAAATTTTGGACATTTGGTTATCATTTAATCATTTCCTATACTGAACAAGTTTGTAGATTATGTATATACGATTACTATCTGGAAGACTGGTTGTGTGACTACCTTAAATGGTCGTCTTCTTAGGAAATGGTACGTTATTAAAACTGGTCTATATAAACCGACCGATCCCAACGTATATTATTATTATTAGTAATTATTATTGTTGATTAACCTTAAATACCTAAACACCCAACAATATCAAAGGACTTTATACATGACCTCATCCTTTATTTCCAACAAGTGGAGATTTTGTTAAGTGTAGACGTATTTACTATTTTGACGTACATAATGAAGTACTTTAGTATTCAATTTGGACGCGTCCTCACGTAGGATTACGTCATTTACGTACAGAGACCTCACTAGAACTGTCATGACTTAATTAGGAAGGAAGTGGACATAGAACTCTACTTAAAGTAGGAACTTTAGGAAGTATTCTAAATATACTATATTCTAAGAACACTTAGACTAAGAACCATAATGGAGTTTTTAGTAATATTTAATACTTCGTCTTGAGACACACTACTATACTTTGTAGTTCTATATTGCCTTATCCCTTTAGTAGTTTTAAACTTTCTGGTCCATAACATACAGGGGAAGAGGAGACTTTGTCTTTCGTACGTTTAAGATACATTAGCCCACAGTACTTCAAGGTAGATAGAGTAATGTAAATTTCAATGTATCTAGATTCTGTTAAATGAATCCTGGTTAATGAAACACAAAATATCGTAAACAAAACCACCTTAGAAATTCAATATAAATATCCGATAGTAATTTAATTATTATTATTTTAAGTAGTATAAACCATTACGAATCCGTCTACACTCTGTTTCTTTTGTGAAGTATAAAAAGAGACAAGTGGATATAAATTGATGATTTTAGTTAGAATTATATAGTTTCCAAAGACCTATTATCGAAAAAAAGAATGGATAGTTTTGTGCGGATGTTAAAGACGGTAAAAGAAAGGATTTCTAATTTTCAAGATTTACAGAATCGTAGAGACCACACAGGTGAGTTACAGAGTCATAGATATCGTTTATTAGTTGTTATTTAACACATATGACGTTGTCCCCTTATCATCTACGTAGGAAAGGGAAATTCTTGTGGAAGTAATTGGTCGACTTTGAATAATAAAATATAGACAACTCGATGGTGAGACCCCAATAAATTATATTTTATATTTTAATGTAAATTGAAATCCTGTTTTTTCGTGTGTATTACTATATAAGTGGGGATATACACACACACAAATCAACGAGTCAGCACAGACTGAGACGATGGACTACCTGACACCGGGTGGTCCGAGGAGACAGGTACCCCTAAGAAGTCCGTTCTTATGACCTTACCCAACGGTAGGGGGAGAGGTCCTCTAGAAGGATTGGGTCTCTAGCGTGGGTCCAGAAGACGTAACGTCCGTGTAAGAAATGGTAGACTCGGTGTTCCCTTCGGGTAAGTGGGGATTTAGAACGCATAATATTAATGATATATTAAATGAAATTATTTCATTTATAACTTTAAATCAAGAAAGACAAATGTTTTGTAACAATACGTGTATTGTTCTTCTTATTCTTAGCTTTCGACTACCTCCAATTTGATACAGAGGATTTATCTACATACTTTTCTAACTTTTTTATTTAGAAGCTTCGACATTACAGATTTACTTCTCGACTTTAAAGATATGAAAGGGAGATAATGAGTCTTGGTACGTCCCATTTCCTAGGAACAGGGACACTAGAAAGTAGATTACTTTTTGACACATTGACTTCATGTCAATACACAAACACATAAAAATTATATCACCAGATTAGTCTCTTCGTTCCCTTTATATAACAAGACAACGATTCGACATAGGTGAGAATCACTAGGGTACCTGACGCAAAAGACGGTCCGAGGAGACAGGTACCTGAAATGTCCGTTCCTATAACCTCACTCAATGTAAAAGGATGAGGTACCCTAGAAGAGTTGGGCCCTAACTTGGATGTAGAGGACGTAACCGTCCGTCTGAGAAATGGAGACGTTCTGTACCCTTCGAGTGTCCTTTTTCCTATCCGGATAGGTATCTTCTCGACACTTTAAGTCGGAATAGAGTAGTAGGGTCTTTCGAATAATTACCCACTTGAGGTCGACGGTCAACATACTTTTTAATGAGTAGTTAGTAAATATTTTGAATTTTAATCCGACGAATTTTTTTTTTTCTGTAATAAAACGTAGTTGGTTGAACGATGACGAAACAAAATGAAACTTTTATGTAGTTTCCCTCTTCCATTTTAATAACATAGAAGATACTGTACTTATTTTTTTATAGACTAGGATCACGGTTATCTTTTTAGTGAGTTTATCTTATAAGAAACATAAGAAGTGTTTATAGAAATTTATACTCTTAAACCCCGAATACTACTTAATCTATAATAATGTTATTCTTTTATTCATGTCTCTCATTTACGACCAATCAAAATTTTGAGACTACCTTGACCGAAAAATATAAGAAAGACACATTCACTTTAGTAATAATTTGTTTGTCTCGTACGTATCGAGAATAACAAATCTACCGACTCGGTCCAAATTTACAGTAAATCCTCACGAATGTTGTATACCGTAACTATCTACTTTTTCTTTTAACGGTAAAGTTCAACTGGAGAAAATAGATTTGGTCCCAACAGAATTCACTCAAATCTATTGATGGATTTAATCAGTAGTAATTTCACAGTGTTCGAGATTTTTTAAACTGAAATTCAACAGAATGAAAATCTTTGAAACAGAACATTCTTTTCCATTTTAAGTGGTTTTATATCTTTTTACTAAAATTATAAAAAAGTTAAAAGAAAAAATCTACACTAAGTTCAGACAAGTATTTAAAATAAATCTATTAGACGAGATAGATTAGTGATTATTATCTTTTCTTATGGAGAGATCGTCGAACATAAGTAGTAACGACTTTTAGATATCCTGTATAAATCGTCATCTTACTAGAACACAAAGGAGTGATAAAGACTGTACTTTAAGATGGTTTTCTTTTTAATACCAACATTATTCTCTCTTCGAATAAGACAAGTCAAGTCAAGACAAGTCAAGACAAATCAAGTCAAGTCCAGTCAGCGAGTCAGCACAGACTGAGAAACGCTGGGGTACTTGGTGTCGTACGGTCCGGAGGGACAGGTAGTGGTTGAGGATCTCAGGTGGGTTTGGGTATAGGTAACTCAGCCACTACGGTAGGTTGGTAGAGTAGGAGACAGCAGGGGAAGAGGAGAACGGGAGTTAGAAAGGGTTGTAGGATATAAAAGTATTATATGTATGTTGAATAAAATCGTTCTACTTGATTGTAAATTTAGAATCTGACCTAAGAGAAAAAGTTTTTATTTTGTTTTCTTTGTTTGAGTATAAAGATGAGAAAGTACAAATCCATAAACAATATAAGAAACTAGGTAAATTAAAACAGGTTCAACTATTAAAAGAAATATCAAAATATTATAGATGATGTAAAAATTTGTAAAACGTGATATAACTCTTTCTTTATTCCTCACTTTACATCTTTTTGAATATAAATAACTTGTAGTTGATACACGGTCATAGACGATCAGTAAATTCTATTCAATAATTTATATACATCTTATATTGGAGACAAGTTACACGATACTCTCTTAATTTTTATATCAAATACCTTTTAATTTGTGGTAAAAATAGAATTTACTTGATCGGAGTCATACAATTCTATTTGGAGTGTTTGACGTATTCTTTGTATCAATCGTTGGTTAAAGATTTTCATGTCAAGTACATGTACATTTACTTATATACCAGTATGTATACCTTTACCATTCATGGTCACCGTTCGTGGTCGAGGAAGACTGTTAGTTATTTGTGTCTTTGTCTTGGTAAAGGTAATGTATTAAGATAAACAACGTTTATATCGGACGGAATTTGACTTTTAGACACCGAAATTTTCCTTATTTAACAATAAAAAAGGTTAAAGATTTCAGTAAATATAGACTAAAACAATTTTATCCCTCCTTTCTGTTAGTTAGATTTGTTTTCTAAAGTAAACCTTAAAAACTAAAAACAAAGTACATTATGTTTTTGACGTAACAGGTCATCCTGTCGAGAAATTTGTAAACGACAGATGTACACCGATAACTTTTTAATTTGAATTAAATTTATTAAATTTTAAGGAGGAGTCTTTGTTTTCAGTGTAAAGTTCACGAGTCACCAGTGTCCACCGTCAACCGATAGTAAACCCTTTCAAAGTCTAGATTTCTAGACAGTAACGTCTTCCAGGATACTCCACGGTAAGTACTTATGAAATCAGACTACGTGGATGTAAATTTATTTTATCCATTTTGACCGTTTTCAAATTCTTACTTAAAGGTATATAATCATATAATGTATATCGCCAGTAAATGATGAACTAAATACAAATATAATTAAAAATACACACACAATGTGACTCCAAAAGTTTAAACATGAGAACATCATTATAGTCTCGATGTTTCTTAACGAATAATACACTCAAAAGTATGTAGTGATGTTTAAGGTATGATTGAGCTAGATATCACTAAGGATTAAAAATCATTTGAAGAACGTATAAAGTCAAGCCAAGTCAAGTCAAGTCAGCGAGTCAGCACAGACTGAGAAACGCTGGGGTACTTGACGTCGTACGATCCGGAGAGAGAGGTAGTGGTTGAGGACCTCAGGTGTGTTTGGGTATAGGTAACTCAACCACTACGGTAGGTTGGTAGAGTAGGAGACAGCAGGGGAAGAGAAGAACGGGAGTTAGAAAGGGTTGTAGTCCCAGAAAAGTTTACTCAGTCGAGAACGTATAAATGAACTAATAAAAGAAAAAACTTATCGACGAAATATCAAAGTATCACACTTCAATTTATCGAGATTCATGAAAAATGCATAAATAAACAGAAAAATAAAACCAAAACCGAAGATGTCTAAAGACAAAACTTGAATATCGAAAAATTCGTCCAGATTATAACGCTTTGGGAGTTCAATAAAAAACTCTTCTGAAGTGTTCTGTAAGAGAAAACCTTCTGACTCGATTACCAACGTCGTCTTTTCCTCCTCATCAAGTAACTCGTAGTCTCCGGATCCGATTTAGGGAAGGATGAACTTCCTTCGACCCGTTCCACTAGATGTCAAAACCAGAATAAAAAAGAATATATGTTAAACCCGTGTAAATTATATGGAAAGTGAATTTCCAGGTAACCCACGTCATTCAATATATTATGTTTGGATACTTATCAAACTCATAAACTTTCGAGAGATTTTATAATCAACGAAAGTAGATGTAAAGAATACATATAACCACGAAGATTGAGATATGAATAAAATCTAGAAGTTTTTATTGTGTAAAGTAGAGACAGATTGATCTTTCACTTCTATATTGTCTTTTCAAGAGTCCGTGATTCAAAGGTTTTAAAAATTATAAAAAAGTATAAAGTATTTACGTAGATAAATACTTACTAATAAGTTTGTTGTTGGATAAACCACGACAATTACCTGATCAATGTGATAAACTAGTTTTCTCAATTCGATCAGCATATACGTCTATGTAATGGTCAAAATAAATTGTATTAAAACTTTCTGAATTAAAAGTCAATAAAAGAAATATTCAGAATGATTATCTTCTTTTGTAACGATTGTACTATATCGTTTATAAAAGATAATTATCATAATCTTTATGAAAACAATTGGTTTAAAAAAGACTTTTTTAAAAGAGGTATAGAAATACCTCTATTTCTTTACGAATAAACAAATAACAATTCTAACGTCGAGTCCTTTCTTTGTGTCTAAGGTCTTTGTGAACTGAGTACAAAGGTGGTCTGATGTTTTGTGTCATTAGAATGTTTACGTTTTGGAGTTCCGGTGTCGATCAATATACTCGAAAAACAGTTATTAGTACTAACCTCGACCATCATGCATTCTCATGAACAATTTTTTCCAAACCAATTCCAGACTTACCAATGTATCAAAGTTCCCCCTGAAACTCTGGTGTTCTAACTTCGATCTTCTGTTAGAAGATTTTTTTTTTTTTTACCGAATCGGACAAGAACTCTCGATACCACGTTCAGACTTTCAAAAGTAATCACATCCTTCCCCAGACTCCGGTTTAAGAGTTTCCGACGGGTTTAGGTGAAACATACGGACTTGAATAAGGTAAGACTAAAGGTAGACAGTAGTGAACATTTGATACGACGACGACGAGGATTCAGTGAAGTCATCACAGACTGAGACACGTTGCGGTATCTGTCTTTAGGTAGTCCGAGGAGACAGGTACCCTAAAAGGTCCGTTCTCATGACCTCACCCAACGATAACGGAAGAGGTACATATTGATATCTGTTTAATTTCAATATTATAGTTACAACAAGTCAGTGATTCAGTACAGGTTAAGAAACACTATAGTATTGACACCGTGTGTTCCGAAGGGTCAATAAGTGATAGAGGACCTCAAAAGAGTTTGAGTACAGGTAGCTCAGTCACTACGGTAGGTTGGTAGAGAAGGAGATAACAGGGGAAGAGGAGGACGGAAGTTAGAAAGGGTCGTAGTCCCAGAAGAGTTACTCAGTCGAAAAGTGTAGTCCACTGGTTTCATAACCTCGAAGTCGAAGTCGTAGTCTGGAAGGTTACTTGTGGGTCCTGTGTATAGGAAATCCTAACTGACCAAACTAGAGGAACGTCAGGTTCCCTGAGAGTTCTCAGAAGAGGTTGTGGTGTCAAATTTTCGTAGTTAGGAAACCACGAATCGGAAGAAATCACAGGTTGAGAGTGTAGACATGTGCTGATAACCTTTTTGGTTTCCAAACTGATAAGTCTGGAAACAGTCGTTTCACTACAGAGACGAAAAATTATACTATAGGTATAAACAGGTGTCCCAGTGTTTCTCAACCCGTACTGACTTCACTGACTTGTACGTGTGTGTATATAGATGGTAGGAATCCGACGTTCTCGGTGTGACAATTGACTTAAAACGGTTTCGTACCATCACCTGATCACACAGGTGAAACTACAACCACCTATCCTCATCCAAGGACTCCATTGATGTTGAAAGTACGTTTCTACCCGTGTTATTTCCTGTCTTTACCATACCTGGATTGTCTTCGTCTCCTATAATTCTTATCCCCCGTTCATATGTCTCTTCTTGATATGTTTTTTCAGAATTACTAGGTCTATTGGTGTTACAACACCAGTGAGTAGATCTCGGTCTATATTACCTTACACTTCAGTTCACCCGGAATCCTTCGTAGTAATGCTTGTTTCGATCACCTCCACTACCTTAAGGTCAACTCGATAAAGTTTAGGACTTGCTACTACGACACTTTCACGAAGTGAGTTATACGGTCGTTTACACCTTTTGAGTAGTCACCGGTGTCCTGACCTTTTCCAGTCAAAAGTAAGGTTAGGGTTTCTTTCCGTTACGGTTTCTTACGAGTTTGACGGTGTGTTAACGTGAGTAGAGTGTGTGATCATTCATTACGAGTTTTAAGAGGTTCGATCAGAAGTTGTTATGTGCTTAACACTTGAAGGTCTACGAGTTCGACTAAAATCTTTTCCGTCTCCTTGGTCTCTAGTTTAACGGTTGTAGGAGACCTAGTACCTTTTTTGTTCTCTCCAGGTCTCTTTGTAGATAAAGACGAAATAACTGATACGGTTTCGGAAACTGACACACCTAGTGTTCTTTGACACCTTTTAAGAGTCTCTATACCCTTATGGTCTGGTGGACTGGACGGAGAACTCTTTGGATATACGTCCAGTCCTTCGATGTCAATCTTGACCTGTATCTTGTTGTCTGACCAAGGTTTATCCTTTTCCTTATGCAGTTCCGACATATAGCAGTGGGACGAACAAATAGAATAAACGTCTCATACAGTACCCTTTACGACCCGATCTACTTCGTGTTCGATCTTAGTTCTACCGACCTTTTTTATAGCTATTGGAGTCTATACGTCTACTGTGGTGGGAAGACCGTTTTTCACTTCTTGATATCTCTGAGAACTACTTTCACTTTATCTCACTTTTTCAACCGAATTTCGAGTTGTAAGTCTTTTGCTTCTAATACCGTAGACCAGGGTAGTGAAGTACCCTTTATCTACCTCTTTGACACCTTTGTCACCGACTTAAATAAAACCCCCGAGGTTTTGGTGAGGTCTACCACTAACATCGGTACTTTAATTTTCTACGAATGAGGAACCTTCCTTTCAATACTGGTTGAATCTGTAGTATAAATTTTCGTCTCTGTAATAAAACAGCTGTTTCCAGTCAGATCAGTTCCGATACCAAAAAGGTCATCAGTACATATCTACACTCTCAACCTGATATTTCTTTTGTCTCGACTTCTTAACTAAGGAAACTTGACACCACATCCTCTTCTGAGAACTCACAGGGAACCTGACGTTCCTCTAGGTTGATAAGATAGGATATCCTATAGACAGGACCCACAAGTATCCTTTCTGACTACGACTTCGACTTTTGAGGTTATGAAACCGGTGGACTACACTTCTCGACTGAGTAACCTTTTCTGGGACTACGACCCTTTCTAACTCTCGTTCTCCTCTACCCTGTTGTCTCCTACTCTAATACCAACCTGCCGTAGTCGCTGAGTTACCTCTACCCAAAGACATCTGAGGCCGTCAACCACTACCTATCCCTCCGGACCACATGACACCAAGTACCCCAGTGTTTCTTAGCCTGTACTGACTCGTTGACTTGACTTAACTCACTACTGGATGTCAAACGTTATGTGTAAATTTTGTGTAGGTTAAAAGAAAGTTTATTGTGAAAAGGTGAGTCTCCTCTCCACACTCAATGAGTCGATGTTGGGTAAGGTTAGTAGTGTAACTACACCCCCTACACCATCGTTTTTTCTTTTAACTCTTTGAGAACACTTCAAGTGTCAGCTATCCGTGTTGGAGAAACTTTATGATTCTGAATTAGTCTAATAACGACTCTCCCTAACTCCCGTCCTCCTCTTCCCCTGCTGTCTCCTACGTTACCGATCTACCGTAGTGACTGAACTACCTGTACTCAGACTTACTTGAGGTCCTCAACCACTACCTGTCCCTCCGGACCGTACGACGCTAAGTACCCCAGCGTTTCTCAGCCTGTGCTGACTCGCTGACTTGACTTGACTTGACTTAGTCTAATATCTGACGAAGTGGAGGGAGGTATGGAATGTTGGTGTAATGTTTTCGGATGAATCTCTTCGAGAAAATAAGTCATAGATCGACATCAACTTGAAGGATCCACCGTAATCACCATTTCTTAGACGGACGGTTACGGACCTCTGTGTTCTCTCCGTCCAAACTAAGACCCAACTCTCGAAGGGAACCTCTTCCTTTACCGTTGGGTGAAGTCATAAGAACAGACCCTTTAGGGTACCTGTTACTTCGGATAGTCCGACGTCAGGTACCCCAACGTTTCTCAACCCGTGTTGACTTGTTGACTCAAGTATATGTACGTGTGTGTGTGCGCGTGTGTGTGTGTACACGTGTGTGTGTGTTTGTGTGTGTCGACATGGGTCATGACGACGACGACGATTCAGCGAAGTCAGCACAGACTGAGTTACACTGGGGTATCTACCGACGGGTAGTCCGAGGGGGCAGGGACCCTAAGAGGTCCGTTCTTGTGACCTCACCCAACGGTAACGGAAGAGGTTACGTACTTTCACTTTTTTCACTTCAACGAGTCAGCACAGACTGAGAAAAGTTGGGGTACCTGACGTCGAATGGTCCGAGGAGGCAGGTACCCTAAAGGGTCCGTTGAAGAGGTACATGGGTCATGTCGAAAGTTGTTTTAACGTTCGTATGATTTTGGACTTCTTTTTTCTTCACACACACCCCCCTCTCTTTGTCAAACTTCTCTGTCTTGTTGGTAATGTTGGTCTATTTCGTCCCAACAACCTCAATGGTCTGACTCTTAAATCTTGTCGAAAATAATTATACTATCTTTGAGATTACCTATTTCGTCTGTCACACGTTTTTGTCTACATTCATCTCCCTATCTTTGTGATTCTTTCATGATTTTCTTTACGACATTATCTTTACCTCTCACTGAAGAATCCCGAATACCATCTGGTCTGGTAGAGTTCTTTCTTAGGAACTCGAATTCATGTAGGTCCTCTGTGACTGTTTAAATCCTACGAACCCCGACCATGTGACCCTACTGGGTCTATCTACTATACCCCTCCCTCCACCCTCTCCCCAAATCCCAACCCTTGAGTACATGCGGACACCACCAAAGTACAGTTACATACCGTTTTGGTCATGTCATAACATTTCATTTTTTTACTTTAAATTTAATTTTTTTATTTATTTTCGTTCCTATTTTTCTGAATTTATTTGTTTTTTGTTTATCTTATAGGTTCCTGACGTCCTGGAGACCTTTCCATATAGTATGTATATTACCCTCACAGTCTTCCCCTTCTTTTTTTTTTTTCCTTGTCTCCTTCATAAACTTCATTATCACTCACTCTTAAAAGGTTTACTTGTAGTTTGTGGTTTATTCCCTAAGTTCTACAAGTCCTTTACTTTCGGTGTATTTTTGGAGAGGTGGGTGAGGAACGGGGTGGGGGAGTAAGTTTTGGATTCGGATTTGAATAGTGTAAGTTTAATGTCTTTTAGTTTCTATTCGTTATCTTCGTACTTCTTTCCACCCCCCCCCCACCATCCTCCCTGTGGAATGGATATCTTAACGTTCCTATTTTCAATGTAGACGGACGTTACGTCCAATGGGTCCAAGTTAGAGACCCAGTCCTTCTAAGGGACCTCTTTCAGTACCGTTGGGTGACATCATAAGAACGGACCTTTTAAGGTACCTGTCTCCTCGAACCGTCCGATGTCAAGTACCCCAGCATTTGTCAGTCTGTGCTGACGTACCGATTGTTGGTTTCGGTCGGATCGACGAAATAGAATGACAAGACTTGTTTATTCCTCTCATCTCGTCTGAAGGACCACCCAAACCCAAAAAGTGTGGGTGGTACTAGTGCTCGGTGGTACTCGGCGTTAGTGGTCATGAATGTACGGTGACACTCAAAGATTTGAGTTCGAAGGGAGTCCTTGAGACGAAGACGTCTCTCTTATTAAGTGGATCGAAGACTGTGTTCAAGTGAAAGACCAAGGGAGGAGAGGACATTGGAGTGACGAACGATATTTTATCCGATATCTATATTAAGTGTACAGTTTCTACGGACCCAATAGGCCTGAAGAGACTTACGAAAGGACTTGACGTCTAAACGTGTAAAGTAGAGTTTGTTAGATGAACTATCGATTATACCAAAAGATTCAATTTTATATAACGTGGATGTTAAATATGTTATAAAAGATATTATGGACGAAGAGAATCAAAAGGGATGGTCAATTTATAAAAAACCGGACAACAAATTTGGTTCAATGATCCACATATCACCAATGGAGTTCTTGGATGAGGACAGGTGGTTCTAACTTCGTTTGTGTGATCAGTTGATGGTACGAAGTCGTTTTAAGTCAGGTGAAATCTAACACCGAGAAATCAGATTCTTACCATCTATACGTACGAGTCATTGAAGTCCACACAGGTCGAGAAACACTAGGATACCTTACATCAGGTGGTTCGAGAAGACAGGTACCCTAAGATGTCCGTTCTTATGATCTCACGTTAAATACTATTAATAAGTCGAGTGGGTTCGACTTTACTTCTACAGACCCTCTTCATCTTTGTTGGAGTCTATACGTCTAATATAGTGAAATTGCCATCTTTCACTTCTCTTTGATTTCTCGGAAAACTACTTTCAATTTCTCAGCTCTCACTTTTTCGAACGAATTTTAAGTTGCAAGTCTTTCAATTCTAGTACCGTAGGTCAGGTAGTACCTGATACACTACTTACCACTAGAAAATGAGAATGGATCGAACAAAGTGAAAAAGATAAAGTATAAGTCACGAGGGTAAAGTAATCAAACACAAAAGGTTAAAGATATGGAGAAGAAAAAATTACAGGAAAAAGTTCGGAAATAGTTGTTATCATCTTTTCGAAAACATATGTATATATTTATTATATATAATATATATACAATCTTTTGTACTTAAAAACGGGTTGATTTTTTAACATACTGTAAAACTAAGGTGAACAAACACTGTAAAACTAAGGTGAATACTTATCTTACGATCTAAGGATTAGTTTTCATCTATACGTTGTTCGTTATTTCCAAATGACATATCGTGTCCCTTCATATCGATCGTAGAACATTATTGGATATTACCTTTTATTAGAGTTTTTATTATATATACATATACGCATTGACTCACTGGAACGACACGTGGACTTTGTAACATTCAGTTGATGTGAAGTTTTTACATATAATTCTTTTTTATATTATACGATTGTCTCCTCTCTTTTAACTTAGTATATTCTAATAATTAAATTAACTTTTTTTATCTTTTATTCACTTTACATTTTTATCCTTGTTTACTATTCCCGTTATTTAAATTTTCTCATTATTTTTACCAACTATAATCAAGTTATATAATTATTAGTAGATTTAAAGTCAACAAGTTTATATGGTTAATTTTCTGACCGACAGTCTCACCTAGTTATTTGCTCTGGGTTTGTATATGACAGATGTTCTTTGGGTGAAATTTATATTTTTATGTGTATTTAATATTCATTTCATTTCCTCTTTCAGTACGGTATGATTGTGTTAGTTTTCTTTCGTCCTTATCGATATAATTAAAATCTGACTCTTCTGAAGTCTCGTTCCTTTCAAAAGTCCCCATTTCACATCGTATGAAATTACTATTCCTCAGTCAAGAAGCTCCTCCGTATTTTTAGGAATACGTATAAACTGATTGTTTGTTCCTAGTTTTATACTCTCCCTTTTTGTTTATATTACCGTTCCTCTTTATCTACTTAGTTTATAATTTCGACTACTAAGGTTATAGGTGATAGTTATTATCTGTTTAAGTCAAGTCAAGTCAGAGAGTCACACAAACTGAGAAACGTTGGAGTACTTAACGTCGTGCGGTCCGGAGGGACAGGTAGTGGTTGAGGGACTCAAGTGATTTTGAGTACAGGTAGCTCAGTCACTACGGTAGGTCGGTAGAGTAGGAGACAGCAGGGGAAGAGGACGGGGGTTAGGGAGGGTCGTAGTATCAAAAAAAAGGTTACTCAGTTGAGAAGCGTACTCCACCGGTTTCATGACCTCAAAGTCGAAATCGTAGTCAGGAAGGTTACTTGTGGGTCCTGACTAGAGGAAATCCTACCTAACCAACCTAGAGGAACGTCAGGTTCCCTGAGAGTTCTCAGAAGAGGTTGTGGTGTTGAGTTTTCGTAGTTAAGAAGTCACGAGTCGAAAGAGGTGTCGGGTTGAGAGTGTAGGTATGTACTGGTGACCTTTTTGGTATCGGAACTGATCTACCTGGAAACAACCGTTTCATTACAGAGACAAAAACTTATACGATAGATCCAACCAGTACTGAAAAGAAGGTTCCTCATTCGTAGAAAATTAAAGTACCGACGTCAGTGGTAGACGTCACTAAAACCTCGGGGGTTTTTATTTCAGACTGTGACAAAGGTGACAAAGGGGTAGATGAAGGGTACTTCACTACCCTGGTCTACGGTACTAGAAGCAAAAGACTTACAACTCGAAATTCGGTTAAAAAGGTGGGAGAAGAAAGTGAAAGTAGTTCTCCGAAGAATCAAGGAGAAGTGAAAGACGGTATTCCCACCACAGTAGACGTATATACTCCAATAATTATAAAGAGGGCCGTTAGAACTAAGGTCGAACACGAAGAAGGTCGGGTCGTAAAGAGTACTACATGAGACGTATTTTCAATTGTTTCGTTCCACTGTTATAAGTCGGAACTGCATGGGGAAAAGGATAATCCACATTCTTTGCGGCACCCTTCTTTCTCGGTGGAGATACCTGGTAACCACTTCCGGAAATAACCCGCCAGCGAGAGCCCGTCTTGAGGGCCTCCGCCCACTCGTTCCTCTGTTTCCCTCAGACGTTCCATCCTCCCCACTCCTTTCCAAAATATCGATCCCGACCCAAGGGTATATTCCTTCTTTCGCGCCCAAAATCGCCACAGATTCCCGACACAGCCGAAGGATTAACCTACCGAACCAACAGTCGGGCGGAGGACCCGAACAGACGCCGAGAGACGGGCCTGTACAGGGTTGTACAGGCTGGAACTGGAATGGAAAGTAGGGTCGGAAAAACTATATCCTGTTCCCCGCGGTTAA
>SJYO01026388.1:32902223-33027791 GCA_006410555.1 Capra ibex
CGAGGCACTCCCACCTCGCCATCCTCACTGGTCCTCCTCCCCAGCCCCGGTCCCGGTGGGGACAGAGGCCCTCTGGGCCCCCTCGAGCAAACTCAGCCCAGTCCACCATGGTCCCGAGCACAGGGTCCTCAAACCGACGACCTCCTCACCACTCCTAATGTCATACCCCAGGGCAGGTCGCTCCGACATCACCCGCCCCTGAGTCCCAAAAATCGTCATGGACTAGAGGACCACGATCTCCGGCCCACCCGGGGAGCAGCAGACAGCCAGTACCGTCCTGGACCAGACGCACAAGGGAGTCGTTCCTAGTATCCTCCCTCTTCTCCCCCTCCATGGGGTGCTCACCCCCTCGGAGAGGGAGTCCCTCCACTCAGTCCTCTATCCCGGACGGCATCTCGTCAAGTTTTCCCCAGTTTGGACAAAACCTCACACCACACCACGCTTACGCTCACTCGCGGTCTCCTTCCTCCAGCTGGGTTCTATCGGCGTCAAGACTCCGATCGAACCAGTCTACACGGAACTACTACGGCAAGTGGGCGAGATGGAACGGACTGCTAACCCCAGCTATCCCCTACACTTCTACGGTCGGCTATGGATCCCGGCATCGGTGGACGACTCTCTAGACACTCTATTTACGTCCGGGTAACAGTCTGACCTCTCTCAAACCGTTGGGTTTAGACCCTTACTCTACCCGGTAGTTCTGGAGGCGGTGACGACGACGGCAGAGGGCCCGACACCCCTTCCAGAGCTGGGTAGGACTTTTCCACAGGTGGTTCTGGTCGTCTATCACCATCCAAGCTACAGACCCGTACACCCACTTCAGATAGACGGTTAGGACGGGCCCGTATACAGGGGATCTCCACCGAGAAAGAAGGGCACCGCAAAGAATGTAATCCGTCCATTTTTATTCTATACCTGTGTCAACTTAAGTTGTCGTGTAGTTAGTTGACGTATATTAATGGTGGATACCTGATGAGGTTCGAAGGGTCACCGAGTCGTCATTTCTTAGGTAGACACTACGCCCTCTGGATTCTCTGTGTCCAAGTTAGGGACCCAGTCCTTCTAGGGGACCTTCTCCTTTACCGTTGGTTGTGTTGATACGAACGGACTTTTTAGGGTACCTGTTTCCTTGGATAACCCGATGTCAGGTATCACAACGTTTCTCGACCTGTTCTCACTGACTCTCACGCGTGTGTGTGTGTGTGTGTGTGTGTGTGTGTGTGTGTGTGTGTCGACAAAGGTTATGTCGAAAGTTGTTTTTAAGTCTCTTCCGTTACCGTTGGGTGAGGTCATGAGAACGGACCTTTTAGGGTCCCTGGTTCCTCGGACCATCCGACGTCAGGTACCCCAACGATTCTCAACCTGTGCTGACTTGTAGAAGTGAAAGTGAAAAGTGAAAGTACGTAACCTCTTCCGTTACCGTTGGGTGAGGTCACAATAACGGACCTCTTAGGATCCCTGTGCCCTCTGAGCAGCCGACGGCAGACGCCAGTGTGACTCAGTCCGTGCTGACTTCGCTGCATCGTGGTACCGATCTCAGGTATCCCAACGTTTTCCAGTCTGTGTTAACTTGAGACCGTATCTGATGAAGTGAGACGTTGTGTTTCTC
The DNA here is from genome assembly GCA_006410555.1 of Capra ibex. NCBI lineage: Eukaryota > Metazoa > Chordata > Mammalia > Artiodactyla > Bovidae > Capra > Capra ibex. The sequence goes on from SJYO01026388.1 coordinate 32,903,833, forward strand.
TTTTACTCAGAACTCCTTTTCGTAAAATAAAACTTCTGACATCTCTAGGGTCAATGGTGTTTCTCAAGATTTATTCTTATATGTATAAAAGGTTAAAAAACCGAATTTTACACATGGACCTGATCTCAAAGACCTGGTAAACATCAAGACAACTGTCGGGGAGGAGAATAATATAGTATTTGTATTTATGAACGGTTTGTGTGGGGCGTCTTCAAACCTAATGGAGACAACCCACTTTAAGTAGACTTCTAAAGGAAATTTAAGAATATATAGTGACTTTTTTTTACCACTCTTGTTTCTTGTGAACGAAGTTGTGTTGAGTCGACAACCCTTACTTAAATTTGCAACCGAGGTCCTTTAAGTATCGGTCATCTACTCTGTGTTTTGGTTATTTATTGTAATGACAAATGAATAAACTCTAAAAAAAGTATGTTCTAATAGGTACGTTTTTAAAAGTGTCGACCGTTTAACAAGACAATAGTCTATAAGTAGTTCTGGGAGTAAAATGGTAAAGATTAATAGGATACTTGAAATGGTTAAGAATTCGGGAAGGAACTTTCCAAAGAGAAGCAGTACGGTTCCAGAGTTTTAGAATACTTGTGGGAAAGGATATAATCAAGTAAACTTTTTGATGATTCTAACAGTTTCACAACAAAAAGGTTCGACTTCATTAAAAATATTTGGGTTGAAACGACTGTCTCCAAAAGGACTACGAGGTACAAAATCAACTGCACGAACTACAATATAATGTCTTTGGTTTTGTTAGTTTGTGTTTTTAGATAGACTTTCAACTTTTTAGTCTATGTCTATGAGGGAAGGGGAGGTTTTTTTCATATTTAAATTACTAAATTACATCTTATGGTGTTTTATCAATATAGTATACTTATCGTTATCGTTTCTTTTACAAATATCTCATACACATACGAGCTTAAATTTTTATTTGAAATTTTACAATTGTATAGACCTATCAAAGTAGTAGACTTTGAAATTCCAATTGTTGTAAAAAGAGTTAATTCAATATCTTATCATATATAATGATTACGGAAAATAAAAATTGTTAAAATAAAATGAAATAAATAGTATTAAATATACCTCTTTATAATAAGGAATAAGGACTGATGATTTTTACGTCAATAAACTCACGTTTGGTTTTACAATTATTTCCTTTATTTTCACATTCCCACTTGAAACCTAATAATTATTAATGGGATATAACAGACTCTTTCCAAATGTGATATAATAAAAATTTTAATTTATAATTCTCTACATCAAATGTGAATTTTACTTATATATGGATACATACGTATCTTTTTATTAACATAAGAACATATGAACAGATGTACATCCGTATGTATAAAATTATAAAAAGATAGAGTTCGATTCTAAATTATAGATTATATAATTAGGATTTTACGTGTTTGTCCGTCTAATATAAAGATACCATGTTATACCATAGTTTTAGTTTTATTCACTGTTCTTTATGTACTAATTTCTTAATCAATTCGGTATTCTAAAATAAAACATTAAGAACGACTATCTTGTAAAAAGACCATAAGATGTTTTCGAATTTACTGGAACCTACTCTTTTTGTTTGACCTTTCATTTAGGACAGTACAAATCAAAGTGTCGATATATTTTTACATTAGTTTACAGTCGTATTGTCGAACGTGTGATTGTTATAGATCAGGGTTATTTCACAAACCTCACGATGTAATTTAATGACCTATGACTAAAAATGGTCTGAACTAAAAAGAGGAACTCTCTAAACTATCTTAGTAGTCTGAGCTATTTTAAAATACTCGGGATTGAGATAAAAAATAAGATCAAGTTTTAAAGTTGAATAAAATGAAGACTGATACTTTACATATTTTGGTTTTTTAAACGTTATTAACCCTATCAAATTCTTCAGAAAAAACATATCAACATAAAAGAAGAAAATTATCATTATTTTATATAGTCGTTGTGTGTTCTTGAGGGTACGACAGCATCCCTCTTGTGTATGTCTTTTATAAACAAACACTATTCCGTCAAGTAATTCTTTTGGTGCTACTTTTAAAGGTGTATTATCTTGAGTCTAAAAATTATGCAATTTTAGTCTCTATAAAACAACCTTTCCAACTTCCGTTTCGTCTTCTACTGTGGTCTCCTACTCTAACAATCTATCGTAGTCACTTGTACTTAAACTCGTTTGAGGACCTCTATCACTTCCTGTCTCCTCAGACCTCCCAATGTCAGGTGCACCGACGTTTCTAAACCTGTGTTGAATCGCCGGCTTGTTATTCTTGTAGAGATTTGACCTTTTAATTATGAGTCACATAGTGTTTGTACTTCTAAATATTTAGTTTAATTTCGTTAATTTAATATTATGGTTAATCGTTGTTAAAATCTTAGAGTAGTGTCAAAAACATAAACAGTGTACAATAGATGTGGTGTGATTACGATTAAATTTAAAAAGGTATCATCCGATAACTATCAATAAACTTATTTAATAATTTAAAGTGTACATTTTGTTTTATTATTGTTATCCTTTATAAATGATAAATTTTTTAGTTACCGTAAATATATTCGTTTGTTTTCCCTTTTAGTATATTAATAAATGAATTTGTCTTGTTATAAAACTATTTTATATCTTATTATAAAACTCTTTTAGATAATGTTATCAATTCGAAATCCCCTCAAAAAAAATTGGATGAAAGATATATCATAGAGTAATCGATAGTTATTACGGTAAAACACAGAATGAAGGAAAAGGATCTTATGTCAAATATTTTTATAACAGTTATATAATATGTGGATTTTGATTATAACATATAGTTGATATGAAGATGACCAAATTACTCTGTATACCAGGTAAGAATGTAAACTCAAGACAACCTCTTATTATACTTTTGAATTAAACTCACATATATATATATATACATGTATATATATATATCAGTATTCTTTACGATTTCCAAAAAATAATAATAAGTACACAGATACTTAATTTGATAAGGTTATATTAATCAATAGGGTAGAATCTACGGAGTAGGTATTTAACAACTTTGACTTTCGACACTAAAAGTAAAAGTAAAACTTCTAAATTTAAAAAACAAACAGATCCAATCCATTAATTCTCGTAAATGTAAATTTTGTTAGAAAAAAGAATACGTATCTCTTAATTGAACACACTGTTTATTCTAGAACTATAGAAAAGTCACAAAACTAGTGAATGTACTAAACCTATATATATATATATATATATATATATATATATATATATATGTGTATCTCTCTCTCTCTATAAAATGTTAAATATTTGACGTAAAGAATGGACTTTTAAACTTTATCATCATTGTCATAGAATCGTAACGATACTCTTAGTTTATTTTATTTCATATATTTTCGTACAACGAATTATGGACTGTATTATTGGTATGTTGTGTACAACCAGAATGGTAATTATAATATTGACACAATATTTGTTATTTACACTATCCATGATTTTATATACGTATTTAATAATGACATTATTTTTATTGTTTTTCGGAAATAGTTGTCTGGAATACGTCTCCAAAAGCGACATACGACTTATGAATGTTCACACCTGCACCTTACTAAATAGTACGTGACATATAATATACTAGAGATTAGGACTTTCTACTACAACACTTTCACGACGTGAGTTATACAGTTGTTTAAACCTTTCGAGTCGTCACCGGTGTCCTGACCTTGTCCAGTCAAAAGTAAGGTTAGGGTTTCTTTCCGTTACGGTTTGTCGACGAATTTGATGGCGTGTTAACGTGTGTAGAGTGTGCGATCATTTCATTACGAGTTTTAAGAGGTTCGGTGCGAAGTCGTTGTTCACTTGGCACTTGAAGGTCTACAAGTTCGACCAAAATCCTTTCCGTCTCCTTGGTCTCTAGTTTAACGGTTGTAGGTGACCTAGTACCTTTTTCGTCTCTCAAGGTCTTTTTATAGATAAAGACGAAATAACTGATACGGTTTCGGAAACTGACACACCTAGTGTTATTTAACACCTTTTAAGACTTTCTCTACCCTTATGGTCTGGTGGACTTGACGGAGAACTCTTTAGACATACGTCCAGTCCTTCGTTGTCAATCTTGACCTGTACCTTGTTGTCTGACCAAGGTTTATCCTTTTCCTCATACATTTCCGACATATAACAGTGGGACGAATAAATTGAAGACACGTCTCATGTAGTACTCTTTGCGACCTGACCTTCTTTGTGTTCGACCTTAGTTCTAACGGCCCTCTTTATAGTTAGTGGAGTCTATACGTCTACTGTGGTGAGAATACCGTCTTTCACTTCTCCTCGATTTTTCGGAGAACTACTTTCATTTTCTCCTCTCACTTTTTCAACCGAATTTCGAGTTGTAAGTCTTTTGTTTCTAGTACCGTAGACCAGGGTAGTGAAGTACCGTTTATCTACCCCTTTGTCACCTTTGTCACAGTCTGAAATAAAAACCCCCGAGGTTTTAGTGACGTCTACCACTGACGTCGGTACTTTAATTTTCTGCGAATGAGGAACCTTCTTTTAAATACTCGTTGGATCTATCATATAAGTTTTCGCCTCTGTAATGAAACGGCTGATTCCAGGCAGATCAGTTCCGATACCAAAAAGGTCACCAGTACATACCTACACTCTCAACCTNGAAAACTTGACACCACAACCTCTTCTGAGAACTCTCAAGGAACCTGACGTTCCTCTAGGTTGGTCAGGTAAGACTTCCTCTAGTCGGGACCGTAAAGAAACCTTCTTTACTACGATTTCGACTTCGAGGTCATGAAACCGGTGAAGTACGCTTCTCAAATGAGTGACCTTTTCTGAGACTACGACCCTCCCTAATCCCCGTCCTCCTCTTCCCCTACTATCTCCTACTCTACCGACCTACCGTAGTGTCTGAGTTACCTGCACTCAGACTCACTTGAGACCCTCTACCACTACCTGTCCCTCCGGACCGCACGACGCTAAGTACCCCAACGTTTCTCAGCCTGTGCTGACTCGCTGACTTGACTTGACTTGACTTACTCTGAAGGACGGTAAACTCCTATGTACAAGGTAAAGAATTTTTGTTTACATCGTATTTGACTTTACATACGAATACTTTATGGTAATATACAATTCGTACCATAATCTCATTTTGTACTCAAACTTAAGAAGGATAAAAGAACTCTTGATTTAATTCACTGTACATATTTTATGATTACATTAAAATTCATTATATTTCCCAGGGGTTGGGGGTCCGGTGTCTGTTCATGTAGGACAGTATAGTCTCTGTCGTAATCTAATCTTTATTACAAGTGTTCCCGAGTCACCATTTCTTAGGGGGAGGTTACGTCCTCTACACCCAAAGTAGGGACTCAACCCTTCTAGTGTATCATGTCTTTTACCGTTGTGTAAGGTCATAAGAACAGACCTCTTAGGGTACCTGTCTCCTCGCACCTCCGGATTACAAGAACTTAGTAGGACTTTGGTAGGGGTAGGGGGAAGGACCAGACACCTTTTTAACAGCAGATCCTTTGGTCGGAGACCACAGTTTCTCAACTCCTGACGTCAATACATTAGTTGTCCACCAGACAAAAACTTAGTAGGGAGAATCTTACATTAGAAACTTTTGTATCCCTGAAATAAGGACATCTGGTGTCCTGGACAGGATTATGAAACGCATCTCATTTTATAAATTCTAATAAACCTTTAAGTCTAGTGACTAAGAAGAATTAATTGATATACCTACGAGGTTTGTATATAGATTAATGTAATTTAATCAAATCCATCAGTACAAACACACTCTATCCGACTGTTCAGGGGATTCATATATATTCAAAGTCACCGAGGAAACACTATCACATAACCAGTAACACGGTTACCCACTTAAAGAGTGTTTAAGAGACGTAACCCAACTAATGAAACTTTTCAACTCGGTAACTAACACTGTCCCGATACTGACTAAGGATCAGTTTAGAACGAGTCTACAAGAGGTAATAGGAAAACTATAGAAAAGAAGTAGGAGTAAAGAAGAAGGGTAGGTTCTATTAGAGATCTTGCCGACTCCGACCCCCAAGTTCAATTACGAAGAAATTCAGTGTTTTTCAGCGTCTATTTCCTTGAATTAATGAATCAGTTCATCAAAGAAGGTCCATTTGTATATTTTGGAACTCCGGGTTCAATGTGGATTTTTACACAATCACATGTAGCGAAATATAAGACCTGTAAATAAAGGGTCTTTGGAGTACTTCTTATCCCAAATAAGTCTCGTTCTTAAGTAACCTGGATTTTGGTAAGGAAGAGTTGTGATTGACCTTTTGAAATATTATTTGATATAATTTTATATAAAAATAGGTCTTAGAATTCGGAATCTATGAAGGTCAATAACCGTGACACCATAACAACACCCGACTATCGATATTGATCTATACTAATAGTTCTATCTTTCTGTCTTACGTATGATCCTTACACCATAGACGGTAATCCTTTTATACTTTATAATAATTCGGACTCTAACTAATGAAATACTCTTTTGATTACGTAAAGTACATTATTTCAAATAAATAATAATGAGTCCTCTGTACATTTTGTGGGTCCATTCGTCAGTAGTTATACCCTAGAGAAATATGACAGTAACAAAACTAGAAAGAAATTAGAAAAGATATATATCTACAATAATTGTAAATGGTGATGTTCGTTATTAATACTTTATCAGAATATATGAATAGTTGATATTGTATGACTAGGGGGTGGTTTTTTTCTGTGTAAAATAAAGAATCATTAGAACCATAAGAGAATTTTTTACCGTACGTAAATTATTTGATATCACCCTTTATTGACTTTTTTCTTATATCTATCTGTGTATAGGATACATCAACTTAATAAAACGACACGTCGAAAATGTTATAACATTTTCAGTTGACATAAGATATTTTTCAACGTACATAACGTTTTAGAATTAAAATGATTTTTATTTATTTATGTATTCTACATAAGGAAAAAGTGGAAATGTTTTGTGAATATTAATGACAATTTGTAGAATCAAACGAAAGTGTATTTGGATGGATAATATGACTTTAATTATAATTAATTAACGAAGTATACACTAAGGATATTATTATTCTGTATAAGGGATCTATCCACCATTTTACAAAAAAGAATTTGTAACGGTATAAGAACCCTCAACTAAATAGATTTATGATCTTAATAACAACAGACTTTGTCCTAATTCATTCCATAGAAATTACAGACATCGAGACTGTTAGGTAAATATGAGATCTATTTGTAAAAGAATACATGTGTATTTTCATTTTACCTATTAATCCTTATATTACATCTTAAAATATAGATATATAAAACCTCAAAATCAATATTACACACTAAAAAGAGGAGATATGAAAAACGGTAATCGGGTAGAAGATAAATTCAGTGTCGTACGTTAACTCGATCTTTTAATACTTTAGTAACATTTGTGTCATACCGAGGAGATCTCTTTTATAAACACGTTTAACTTCATTACGTGACAAAATGGGTTGTCCTGTACTCTACCGAGAAAGATAAAATCCTCACGTATTAGTCCACAACGATAAGTAGAATTTACAAGGACAACTGATTCTCCTTTCAGTAATTACTTAAATAAATATCCTAAGTGTCAAACGAAACTAAAGTAAACAAAGTTGACTGTAAAATCTCCAGTTGATGTACTGAATGAATAAAATAATGACTGAATTATGTCATTTACAGAGTGAAGACAAATTCTTTATTGTTAAGTGAAAGAAATAAAACAATTGTGGTCGAGTTTAGTATAGTCATTTTGTTGTAGTTTTTAGTAATTTTAATAATAATTGATTTTCATCAACACGACACGGTTTCGTCACTCGAGATTTACACTAAATATCTATAGTTAAATCTTTAAAATAATAAACTTGACATCACAATCGTTTCAAAAACAATATTTCGTTATTGTAAAGTTACCCATTTATGTAATGTCGTATGTTACAAAAATCGGGTACGAATAGGGATGAATAGACAGTTTAGGTTAGTATTAGTTTTATTTTAATATCTCTTGTTAAAACTAATAAAAATTTATTCAATATCGGTAAACAAGGTCTGAATGAGATATGGTAACCAGTATAACTAATTCGTTGACACCATCAGGTGATATGACCAATGGAGGTTACTTGGTGTTTCTCAGTGAGTCAACACAGGTTAAAAAACGTTGGGGTACCTGAGAAATACCTTAAGAGGTCCGGTCTTATGACCTCACCCATCGGAAAGGGAAGTGGTCCCCTCGAAGGGTTGAGTCCCTAACTTGGGTCCAGTGGGTGTAACGTCCGTCTAAGAAATGGTCGACTCTGTGTCCCCTTCGGATTCTTGTGACCTCACCCATCGGATAGGGAAGAGGTCCCCTAGAAGGGTTGGATCCTTAGTCTTGGTCCCAGAGGTCCTAACGTCCGTCTAAGAAATGGTTGACTCGATAGTCCCTTCGGGGGTTACTTGGTGTCTGTGAGTGATCAGTACGAGGACACATCGGAGAAGATCTTAGACGTTACCCGGTCTGTGAACGAAACCGGTTTTACTGTCAACATGTCACACGGTTATGACCCGGATTCGAAATTCTTCTGGTTCGTCCAAGAGATTAAAAAACATAAGTCTTGAATTGATAAGATGATTTCGAAGGGTTACTTTTCTGGTCCACCTCTCTGATTTAAATCTATCTCTACGGAGTTTTAATGAACCTCACTCTCTCTTTAGGTTGATAGAGTGACAGGGTCTACTTGGTTCTGACGTCTGTTATGTCTATTAACGTCCTTCGATTTACATCGACGAACGTAAGTCAAGTCAAGTCAGCGAGTCAGTACAGACTGAGAAACGCTTGGGTACTTAGCGTCGTGCGGTCCAGAGGAACAGGTAGTGGTTGAGGGTCTCAAGTGAGTCTGAGTGCAGGAAGCTCAGTCACTACGGTAGTTCGGTGAAGTAGGAGACAGCAGGGGAAGAAGAGGACGGGGCTTAGGGAGGGTCGTAGTTTCAGAAAAGGTCACTCAGTTGAGAAGCGTACTCCACCGGTTTCATGACCTCAAAGTCGAAATCGTAGTAAGGAAGGTTTCTTTACAGTCCCGACTAGAGGAAGTCTTACCTGACCAACCTAGAGGAACGTCAGATTCCCTGAGAGTTCTCAGAAGAGGTTGTGGTGTCAAGTTTTCGTAGTTAAGAAACCGCGAGTCGGAAGAAGTGTCAGGTTGAGAGTGTAGGTATGTACTGATGACCTTTTTGGTGTCGGAACTGATCTACCTGGATCAGTCGTTTCGTTACAGAGACGAAAACTTATACGATAGATCCAACGAGTATCGAAAAGAAGGTTCCTCATTCGTAGAAAATTAAAGTACCGACGTTAGTGGTAGACGTCACTAAAACCTCGGGGGTTTTTATTTCAGACTGTGACAAAGGTGACAAAGGGGTAGATAAACGGTACTTCACTACCCTGGTCTACGGTATTAGAAACAAAAGACTTACAACTCGAAATTCGGTTGAAAAAGTGAGAGGAGAAAATGAAAGTATTTCTCCGAAAAATCAAGGAGAAGTAAAAAGACGGTATTCCTACCACAGTAGACGGGAATACCGTCTTTCACTTCTCCTTGATTTTTCGGATCGTTTAGTACGTTTTGCTTGATGGTCTATTCGGTTCATGTCTGACTTCTCAAAGGTCTTTAATCTAATAATAAAGTAATTCTGTTATTAACCTCGGACCTAATAATACCTCCTTTGTAATTGACAACATCTTTAACGTTCGTTTTTCATCTCACGAAAACTTGTTTAGATACGGAATTGAAACCCAAGTCTGTGAATTGTTTCTGGGGTCCTTCTGACAAGTACTTTCCAACCTTATCGTCACCGTTTTAACGACTAAAGGTCCGTCTGATATTGTCACGGTTTATAAAAGAAGATCGATGGAGATTTACTTCAGACTAATTCATGTCCTTCTCTCTCTCTCTCCTCCAACTCTTCCTTTGCAACCCAAAAGTTTGTCTTATCTTTTATTTATATTTTATCGGTCCTAAAGGAGGTAAGTTTTTATTTTAATAAAAAGTAGATAGAACAAAGGGTCCCTTTCTTTTAGTGTTTATTTTTACCGGTGTCTTATTTCTAGTTTAAATCCTGTGACTTTCTTCTTATGTCAGAGTATCAGTTCCAATATTTTCTAGTCAAACAATTCTAGAGTTTTTCCAAATTCCCTACGAAGTATCTACGAGATCCACTCTATTTTACCGAAGTTTCATAGAAGTCTCTTATACTTCTTGGACAGATCACGAAGGAGTCTTGTGGTACAAATCAACGAGTCATTCAGCACAGACTGAGAAGACACTGGCGTTTCTGACATCGGGTGGTTTGAGGAGACAGGTACCCTAAAAGTCCGATCTTACGACCTCACCTAACCGTAAAGGAATAGGTCCCCTAGTTTGGGCACAGAGGATGTAACGTTCACCTAAGAAATGGGTAGATCGGTAGTTCTTTCGGATAGTCCTGTGATATTGTCCTGAAAATTCTTGATGTGACCACGACCAGGTATCGTGGGACTGACTGTTTGACTTCGACTTTCCCTGGAAAAGTGTTTTTAAACACTATTACAAAGAGGGGGATGGGAGAGTATTGGTCAATGTTCAGTCACATTAGGTTATGTATCCTTCAGGTGTTATAAAATTTCTTTAACACTGTAGACCTGATCTCATGTCGAAAATTGAAGTTTTAAAATTTTTCGGAAACCTAAGTTTTTGTTGAACCGTGCAGTGTAAGTTTGACGACTTTTGGTTTACACTGCTTTTTTAGAACTTTCTTATGTTGTCTCCTCTTATACGGAATGAATGTCTTCCTGTTTTTTTTTTTTAATCTTAGTTGAAGACAGTCTTTGGTATGTTTTTTTCGTTTTACTTGATAAAAATTAGTTTTTTGTTTTGATATATAGACATTAATATATATGTTTTTCTAATAGTGGACTTCACTCCCCCTTTATTTCTGAAAGACGCTTTTTTGATTTTGTTTTTTAAGTAGTGTCGGATAGACGGGAAGTTCTGTAAAATTTACTTCAAAACGTCACACTTCCTTCTGTTGTATCCAGTCTCACTTTAAATTTAAAATTTATCCCTTCTTCTACCTTCTTTGTGTGGTCTATTCGTTATTTCACTACCCTATTATTGAAAGAATAAGAATAAACTATTTTATATACATAAACAAGTGTTATTAATGTCTTCGTTACATGGTGTACTAATATCTTCTACCTATTCAAATTACTTACAGTACTGATAATATTTCCGGTCTACCTTCTTTAACCCTTATGAGACAATATTCCATGGACTTGATGGGAACTTCATCCTGTAAATCATACAGAACTTATATCTGTACTGAACCTATGTGTACGTATAATTATTATGATCCCGTTAATTTTACTACGATTCTGTTGATCATCATGATTTGTATAAAAGTTTCTTTATATTTTCTATACGATTCCGTCCTCTCTTTCGTTTTAGAATATTCGTGAGTTAAATTTGGTCCCTACCGTATTATTCTTTCCTTCTCCTTCTTTTGTCTTCGTTTTAATTCATGTTACTTATCTTAGTCAATATTTGTATCATGTAAAATTACACGTATACAGTCATAAGTGACTTTACCCTTAACAAATTTATATGGTTAATATCTGTCTCTAACAGTCTCAGTTAATTCCCCTTTTTTTCGTTCTGGATTGATATTAGAAAAGTGGTTTTACCTGTCTTCGGTTTGTTCGTTTAAGTGGAATCTATTTATGTGTAAGGTAAGGTTTGGTCTTAAACTGTAGCAAATAAAAGGGAGACTGAAATCCCTTCGATATGTCTCCACATGATTAATTTAAGTCTATCATACACACTTATTAGGAATTGTAGAACTGGTTGTCTAATTTACAAAAGTTTTAAGTATAAGTCAAGTCAAGTCAACTCAGTGAGTCAGTACAGGCTGAGAAACACTGGGGTACTTAACGTCGTACGGTCCGGAGGGACAGGTAGTGGTTGAGGGCCTCAAATGAGTTTGAGTACAGGTAACTCAGCCACTACGGTAGGTCGGTAGAGTAGGAGACAGCAGGGGAAGAGGAGGACGGGGGATAGGGAGGATCGTAGTTTCAGAAAAGGTTACTCAGTCGAGAAGCGTACTCCACCGGTTTCATGACCTCGAAGTCGAAATCGTAGTAAGGAAGGTTTCTTTTCGTTCCCGACTAGAGGAAGTCTTACCTGACCAACCTAGAGGAACGTCAGGTTCCCTGAGAGTTCTCAGAAGAGGTTGTGGTGTGAAGTTTTCGTAGATAAGAAGCCGCGAGTCGGAAGAAGTGTCAGGTTGAGAGTGTAGGTATGTACCGATGACCTTTTTGGTATTGGAACTGATCCACCTAGAATCAACCGTTTCATTACAGAGAAGAAAAGTTATACGATAGATCCAACCAGTATTGAAAGGAAGGTTCCTCATTCGGAGAAAATTAAAGTACCGACGTCAGTGGTAGACGTCACTAAAACCTCGGGGGGTTTAATTTTAGACTGTGACAAAGGGGACAAAGGGGTAGATAAAGGGTACTTCACTACCTTGGTCTACGGTACTAGAAGCAAAAGACTTACAACTCGAAATTCGGTTAGAAAAGTGAGAGGAGAAAGTGAAAGTAGTTCTCCGAAAAATCAAGGAGAAGTGAAAGACGGTATTCCCACCACAGTAGACGTATAGACTCTAATAACTATAAAGAGGGCTGTTAGAACTAAGGTAGAACACAAAGAAGGTCAGGTCGCAAAGAGTACTACATGTGAAGTATCTTCAATTTATTCGTCTCCCTGTTATATGTCGGAACTGCATGAGGAAAAGGATAAACCTTGGTCAGACAACAAGGTACAGGTCAAAATTGACATCGAAGAACTGGACGTATGTCTAAAGAGTTCTCCGTCCAGTCCGCCAGACCATAAGGGTAGAGAGACTCTTAAAAGGTGTCAAATGATAATATGTGTGTCAGTTTTCGAAACCGTATCAGTTATTTCGTCTTCATCTACAAAAAGACCTTGAGAGAACGAAAAAGCTACTAGGTCTCCTACAACCGTTAAACTAGAGACCAAGGAGACGGAAAAGATTTTGGTCGAACTTGTAGTCCTTCGAGTGTCACGTGAATAACGACTTCCGACCGAATCTCTTTAAACTCGTAATGACTAAGTATAATTGTAACAAATTAAGACGTGTTTCTACATACGAGTGTTAAGAATCAAGACCTACAGTTCACATTTAAATAATTCACTTATTTGAAAAAAGTCTTATAAACTGAGTTAAGAGGTGTAGCTTTGTTACTTTAATTTGAATAACAAAAATTACCACAAAGGTAGTAGAAAGAGAATGTTCGTTTCAACATCATTTGTAAAAAACTCTACATAAACTCTTATTATGACGAAATAAGATACACAAAACGGGGGTGTTAAAGAAGGGAAGGATGGAAGGAAAAAAAAAAAAAAAGAAAACTAAGACGTAGACCACTCCGTAGCAACGATATGTAATTAAGAAATCTGTGTTCATGGAAATAAACAGACTCGTATGAATTTTCGTGATAAATAGTGACTGAGTCACCTGTACCCAAACCCATCTGAGGCCCTCAACCACTACCTGTCCCTCCGGACCACACGAGGTCAAGTACCCCAGCGTTTCTCAGTCTATGTTGACTCGTTGACCTGACTTAACTCAAGTTGTAGACACGGGGATTTCAAGTCTACACAGAAACCTTACTCATTCACTTACTTCAGCGAGTCAACACAGACTGAGAAACGCTAGGGTACCTGACATCGAATGGTCCGAGGAGGTAGGTATCCTAAGAGGTCCGTTCTTGGGACCTCACCCAACGGTAAAGAAAGAGGTCTTCAAGAAAAGCTGGGTCCCTAACTTGGGTCCAGAGGGCGTAATATCCGTCTGTGAAATGGAAGACTCGGTGGTCTCTTCATTCCTTTACCGTTGGGTAAGGTCATGAGGACGGACCTTTTAAGACACCCGATGTTTCAAGTCTACGCGGAAACCTTATCAAAAGTAATTGAACCAAAAAGGGGCACCACCGAGTCGTCATTAGACGGACGTTTCGTCCCCTGAGCCCAAGTTAAGAATCCAATCCTTCTAGGGGACCACTTCCTTTGTCGTTGAGTGTGGTCATAAGAAGGACCCTTTAGGATACCTGTCCCCTCTGACTACCCAATGTTAGGTACCCCAACGTTTTCTCAGCTTGTATTGAATCTCTGATTTTGTTGTTGTCGTATGGTATTGTTGATTTATTAGCACAGGACAAGAAGTATATAGAGTATAGAAAAATGGTTTTGACCAATAAAATCTATTTTCCACGATCGAGACCTTTAGTCTAAAGGGGATAAGTCTTAAATAACAACACCTATGGAATAAAAAAAAAAATGACTGAAAGGACTTCACTAAGAGTTAAAGGACTACACACTCAGTGTCTTCAAACGTAAGTCAATCGAATAACCTCAGACTCCTAACCAGTATTAAAAAAAATTTGTTCAAAAGACGGGAAACGGTTCAACAGTTCACGACACACACACACACACACACACACACACACACACACACACACACAACCTCGTACAGAAGTCACGAGTCCGTCAAACGTCAAGACGGAATAGGGAAGTGAAGGACACGTCCTGGAGTTCAATCGTCACTCTTTGACCATGGCAGAGTTCCGAGAGTTGGTACACGTATCGTGGCATACATATAAATCGGAAGATTTAAGGGTCCTTATGCAACCTCTAAAATTCTTAGGGAATATGTGTAAAGTAAGAGGTTCATAAAAATCGGTTCTAGAACGAAATTGTTGACTATGACAATAACTTTCTCTTCCGGGCCGGACGAACGGAGAGTCTCTGGTTATTTCTCCTTTCCAACCACCTTTCTTTACAAACGAAATAAAGTCTCCGATCGTTTAACCACCCTAACCCCTTCCCTCTCTCTCGTCAGTGGACAGGTTTCCGATTGAGAAAGGTGACTATCAGTTACCCGTTCTCTAGAATGACTGGAAAATAACCACTTCCCACCCCGATGTACATCTTTGTTGTGTAAATCGAGACTCAGAAGAACTTTAATCAGTTCGTCACCAGACTAGTCCAAGTAGAACTAACAAAATTTAAATTGTTGATCATAAATCAAGGTCCCAACCAAACAAGGGTAAAAAACTCCAGTCAATATTGTTCATGAGAACGGACCTTTCAGGGTACCTACCTCCTCGGACCATTCGACGTCAGGTTCCCCAACGATTCTCAGTCCGTACTGACTCTCTGAAGTGAAAGTGAAAAGTGAAAGTACATAACCTCTTCCTTTACCGTTGGGTGAGGTCACAAGAACGGACCTCTTAGGGTCCCTATGTCCTCGGACCACCCGACGGTAGATACCCCAGCGTGTCTCAGTCTGTGCTGACTTCGCTGAGTCGTCGTCGCCGTCGTATTGTTGATACCGTTCCGATGGCAGACCGGTAGTACGTCAGTGAAAAAGGTGGACCATCACCAAAAATATGACTTTTCTGTCGAGTCTTCTATCCCGAGTTTTATTATAAACGTCAAGAACCCCTCCTTACTTTTCAGGAAGTGATACGAATTATCTGATAATAAACCAGAGAAAACTGATAAAAGGAAACAAAGTCGTAAAAGAGTGAAGAGACTAACTCAAATAGCAAACCGACTTCAAAAAGGTCTCTTTTATACTGGACTTTGAATAGTTTTACAAAAGGTATATCAAATTGTATGGTTGATTAAAATCAATGAGATTACAGTTACAAAGAAGACTACACGGATCCCAAGGAAACCTTAGGAGTTTCAATCGATCTCTTTCTTTGAATTTTAGACAATATTTTTCGTCGAGTTATAAGATCCCTTTAAAACAAGAGTATTGTCCCTCCTTTTCTTTTGTTTAAGGTCAAAACATGGTCGAAAATGATGATAATTATTATTTCAAGTAAATGGTTTAATTTAGGTTAGATTGGAATTAGTGAGGACATGTACAGTGTAGAAAAAAAGTGAGTTTAAAGGGAAAAACGTGTTTGCAAAATAGTGAAAAACATAAGTATACTAAACAGGGTATAAAAGGGGGTAGGTTTTCATTGTCAAGAACCTTTTTTGACAACAGTAGTAAAAAAAAAAAAGAATTGTTTTTATAGACGAAGAAATTATGGAAAGGAGAGACTTTTGTGAAAAGAATCAAGAAAATCTTTGATTTTATGAAGAGAATAGGGAAAATTATCTAAATGTATACCACAACATCGTTACTCGTCGCCGACGTACCGCGACCTCACTGTTGTCCACCACCGCGTCGTGACCTCGTCGCTCACCGGCTCTCCTCTGTGGAATGTAGCTTCCAGTGAACGACACCGGTACTCCTCTATAGGGTGCAGGTTCCATTCCTCGCCACCGACGTGAAACGAACTCGTCGACACTTCTCTATGGGGTACAGGTTCCATTCTCTTTAGGGTCATTGTACCATCTGCGACTCTCTCCCTTAGTCTCCTGTCTATCTAACTTTCGTGTTGGTGTCTTTTGATTGACTAGATTAGTGTACCTGGTGTCGGAACGGAATGAGTCACTTTGATTCGGTAGGGACACATTCGGGTGGTTTCTAACTACCCAGTACCACCTCTCAAGACTGTTTTACACCAGGTGATCTCTTCCCTTACCATTTGGTGAAGTCATAAGAACGGAACTCTTGGGGTACTTGTCATACTTTTCCGTTTTTCTATCCTGTGACTTTCTACTTGAGGGGTCCAGTCATCCACGGGTCATACGATGACCTCTAGTCACCTCTTTATTGAGGTCCTTCTTATTTCTCTACCTCGGTTTCGTTTTTGTTGTTGGTCAACACCTACAATGACCACTATCTTCGTTCCAGGTTTTTATATTTCTCGTTATAACGTATCCTTGGACCTTTCAATCCAGGTATTTAGTTCCGTTTAGTTTTCACCAGTTTACCCTCTACTGTTCTCACTTCCAGCTGTAAAATCCTTGGTCGTTTGATTTTACCTGACCTTACCCATTAAATTGAGTCTACTGGTAATATAGATGGTGACACCCGTCCTTAGGGAATCTTCTTTACCTCATCGGTAGTATCAGTTGTTCTTAGGATTGACGTCATGAATCTACGTTAGACTTTTTGCTGTCTTACTAGAGACAAGTAAAGGTTCCGTTAGGTTCGTTAGGTTAGTACCATTAGGTTATTCTTAATTTCTAAATTTCTTTTTTTTTTCAGATACGGGGTTAGTCATTGTGACTTCTTCGACTTGTCAAGATACTTCTGGATGTTCTAGAAGATCTTAATTGTGGTTTTATTCTACAGGAAAAGTAAGATCCCCTGACCTTACGTTTTCATCCTTCAGTTCTTTGTGGACCTCATTGTCCGCTTAAACCAGAACCTCATGTCTTACTTCGTCCCGTTTCAGATTATCTCAAAACGGTTCTCTTACGTGACCAGTATCTTTTGTGGGAAAAGGTTATTGTGTCCTCTTCTGAGATGTGTACCTGTAGTGGTCTACGGGTTGTGGTTTTCGTCTAACTAATATAAGAAACGTCGGTTTCTATCTCGAGATATGTCAGTCGTTTTTGTTCTGACCCTCGACTGACACCGATTCTAGTACTTGAGGAATATCGGTTTAAATCTGAATTTAACTTCTTTCATCCCTTTCGGTGATCTGGTAAGTCCATACTGGATTTAGTTTAGGGAATACTAATATGTCACCTTCACTCTTTATCTAACTTCCCTGATCTAGACTATCTGTCTCACGGACTACTTGATACCTACCTCCAAGTACTGTAACATGTCCTCTGTCCCTAGTTCTGGTAGAGGTTCGTTTTTCTTTACGTTTTTTCGTTTTACCGACAGACTCCTCCGGAATGTTTATCGACACTTTTCTTCTCTTCGTTTTTCTCTTTCTCTTTTCCTTTCTATGTTGACAAACTTTCGTCTCAAGGTTTCTTATCGTTCCTCTCTATTTTTTTTTTTTTTTCGGAAAAGTCACTAGTCACGTTTCTTTAGCTCCTTTTGTTAACTTACCCTTTCTAATCTCTAGTGAAGTT
Organism: Capra ibex; assembly: GCA_006410555.1. Classification (NCBI taxonomy): domain Eukaryota; kingdom Metazoa; phylum Chordata; class Mammalia; order Artiodactyla; family Bovidae; genus Capra; species Capra ibex. The sequence goes on from SJYO01026388.1 coordinate 32,921,917, forward strand.
ATTTTAATCTCTATAGTTCCCTTTTAAAGAACGTTTCTACACGAGTTATTTCCTGTTTTTAACATACCTGAATTGTCTTCGTCTTCTATAATTCTTCACCACCGTTCTTATGTACCTTCTTGACATGTTTTTTCTAGAAGTACTGGTTCTATTAGTGCTATCACACTAGTGAGTGGATCTCGGTCTGTAGGACCTTACACTTCAGTTCACCCGGAATCCTTCGTAGTAATACTGGTTTCGATCACCTACACTACCTTAAGGTCGACTCGATAAGGTTTAGGATTTTCTACTACGTTACTTTCACGATGTGAGTACACGACCTTTTAAACCTTTTGAGTCGTCACCGGTGTCCTGACCTTTTCCAGTCAAAAGTAAGGTTAGGGTTTTTTTACAGTTTCGTTTTCTTACGAGTTTGATTACGTGTTAACATGAGTCAAGTGTGCAATCATTGTAGTACGGGGTTTCAAGAGGTTCGGTCCAAAGTCGTTTTTCCACTGGGCACTTGAATGTCTTCAAGTTCGACCAAAATCTTTTCCGTCTCTTTGGTCTCTAGTTTAACGGTTATAGGAGACCTAGCAGCTTTTTCGTTCTCTCAAGGTCTTTTTTGTAGATAAAGACGAGATAACTGACGGTTTCGGAGACTGATATAGTCAAGTTAAGTCAAGTTAGCGAGTCAGTACAGGCTGACAGACGCTGGGGTACTTAGTATCGTGCGGTCCCGAGGGACAGGTAGTGGTTGAGGGCCTCAAGTGAGTCTGAGTGCAGGTAGTTCAGTCACTACAGTAGGTCGGTAGAGTAGGAGATAGTAGGGGAAGAGGAGGACGGGGGTTAGGGAGGGTCGTAGTCTCAGAAAAGGCTACTCAGCTGAGAAGCGTACTCCACCGGTTTCATGACCTCAAAGTCGAAATCGTAGTAAGGAAGGTTTCTTTAGGTCCTGACTAGAGGAGGACTGATATATCTAGTGGTGTTTGACACCTTTTAAGACTTTCTCGACCCTTATGGTCTGGTGAACTGGACGGAGAACTCTTTAGACATACGTCCAGTTCTTCGTTGTCAATCTTGACCTGTACCTTGTAGTCTAACCAAGGTTTAACCCTTTCCTCCAACAGTTCCGATATATAACAGTGGACCGAATAAATTGAATATACGTCTCATGTAGTACTCTTTGTGACTCGACCTACTTCGTGTTCAACCTTAGTTCTGACGGTACTCTTTATAGTTATTGGAGTCTGTACGTCTACTGTGGTGGGACACCGTCTTTCGTTTCTTCTTGGTTTCTCGGAAAACTACTTTCACTTTCTCCTCTTACTTTTGCAACCGAATTCAGAGTTGTAAGTCTTTTGATTCTAGAACCGTAGACCAGGATAGTGAAGTACCGTTTATCAACCTCTTTGTCACTTTTGTCACCGACTGAATAAAAAAATAAAAATAAAAACCACTACCCCCACGAGGTTTAGTAACGTCTACCATTGACGTCAGTACCTTAATTTTCTGTGAATGAGGAATCTTCCTTTGAATACTGGTTGGATCTGTCGTATAATTTTCCGTCTCTGCAACGAAACAGTTGTTTCCAGGTAGATCAGTTCCGATACCAAAAAGGTTACCAGTACATACCTACACTCATAACCTGATATTTCATTCGACTCGTGGTTTCTTAACTACGAAAACTTGACACCACAACCTCTTCTGAGAACTCTCAGGGAACCTGACGTTCCTCTAGGTTGGTCAGGTAGGAGTTCCTCTAGTCAGGACTCACAAGTAACCTTCCTGACTACAAGTTCGACTTTAACTTTATGAAACCGGTGGACGACGATTCTCGACTGAGTAAACTTTTCTGGTACTACGACCCTTTCTAACTTCCGTCCTCCTCTTCCTCTGTTGTCTCCTACTCTACCAACCTACCGTAGTGGTTGAATTACCTTTACTCAAACCCATTTAAGACCCTCAACCACTACCCGTCCCTCCAGACCCCATGACGTCAGGTACCCCAGCGTTTCTCAACCTGTACTGATTCACTGACTAGAGTTGTCTTCATATATGGTATTAAAAATTTGGAATTAGAGGAAATGTTTCGGTTCTTTGTTCAATAATTTGTTATATAATCGTAAATCACTAACCTGTCGAATTTTTTTGTATAAAACATTTTTGGAGATTTTTAAAAATATCGTATTAAAGAGAAATTATACCATATTCTATACACAGATTATTTCAATTGTAGAAAAGTTCAAGACTTTAGAGTCCGTTTCACCTGACACAAACGTCAAGTGTCTGTACTTTTCACAATTGAAATTCGAAAGAGAATCCGTATAAAAACAAAAGGATCCCAATCTTAAGACTCTTGTAATAAAATGATTCGGTTTAAAAATTCACGTATATATTTTCTTGGTCAGAACTTCAAAGTTTTCACAGTATAATTTGTTAAAAGAGATTCTAGAATTCTTATGGCAATAGTATGTAACAATTTTACTAGAAAAAAAAAAGAATTCAGTATTAAGGTACCGATTTTAAAAGATTACTTAACTTTTGACTCAAAGAGTAAAATGTTTTCCGTTACTTTTGTGGTTAGTGTGATTATCATATGTGCAAGTGTGTGGTCTCTGTCTTTACAGTGTTTAATCGGTTCTCCTATGGCTATACCTCAAGGATTGTTTGTGAAGGGTTATGTTTGTCAGGTACCCAGTCTATGTGTAGTCTTGGTTGACGGTTTTAACAGGTTATCGTAAAGTACAAGTGTTTACCAGGAGATACACTCTGTGTCCAGTCTCCTCTGACTGTTTTCACGGGTTTATCACGAAACACGAGTTTTCTCTTCCAACAGACCACGTGTGTCGACTTGAATCTGTTAGAACCTCTAGTAGTCGAGTAGGTCTCCGAACAAAATCAAAGTGGTTCCTTTTCGAACTCAACCGTCGATCACAACTCGTCTCCTCTTTGTCTCTCCTAGGGGTTTTGTTTACCAAAACCGTCGACGATTCCTACGAGGGGGTTTAAGGGGAGAACTCCGGTCACTCGGTGGTCGTCGACCGAGTAGTGTTGGTAGTCTACGTGTTAGCGGTACCGGACGACGGTTAAGAACCCTTTTGGAGGGTCTTTGGTCTACAGGACTCTCGTGGTGTCGGAGTGTAACCTGCGATCTTTTCGACAATGGTTTTCCGACCGACGAACGACGAATCTTCGGTTATTTCTCCGTTTCAACCACCTTTCCTTTAGAACGGAGTAAAACCTCCGATCGCTGGACCCTTCTTCTTACTAGATAGACTTCCGACTCAGGGGAGTGACTGTTAGTCAACCGTTCTTGTGAATATCTTGAAAGTGTCTACCTCCCTTCCCCAATGTACGATGTTCGTCTTTGTCGTATCAGTCGAGACTGTCAGGAGAACTTTGACCAGTACACCACCAGACTAGTCGAAGTACAGCTAACAAATTTTATCTCAATCAGAAGTCGAGATCCCAACCAAACAAGGACACACTAAGACTCTGTCAGACAGTCGAGGAGACATAGTCAACAAAGTCAACATTTTAATCCCGAAGGGTCCATCACGATCCCCATTTGTCGGGTAGACGGTTACGTCCACTACATTCTCTGTACCCAAACTAGGAACCCAGTCCTTCTAGGGGACCTCTCCCTTTACCGTTTGGTGAGGTCACAAGAACGGACCTCTTGGGGTATCTGTCTTCTCGGACCACCCGAGGTCAGGCGGTCCAAGGTCAGGTACGCTGACGTTTCTCATCTTGTACTGACTTCACTGAATCGTGTGTCGAACTCAGTAGTGAATAATATACTTATTTATTTCCACTAACTTGTGGTATTTATAACCAATATATTTTTGATCTCAAAGACGAGGTATCCACTTTTCATTCGAGAAACATTAGTAATTGGTTGTACTTGTAAACTGACACCTTGTTATATATACAAGTTCTGAATACAAATCCAGATTCGGTGACTGTCCTATAAAACTCAAGTGAAAAATTTTTGGAATTTGGAAATGGAGGGGTGAAAAACTTTGTATGAAAGTACTCAGGTCAAAAACGAAGAATACTTTTAAACCACCGTTACGTATTTCATTGAACAAAAACAGTTGTATGACATTAACCAGTGAATAAAAATCTCGACGTACAATTACTTAGTACAGTATAAGAATTAATTTTCTCGAAGTCTTATCGTTAAAGAAAAAAGTAACTCAGTAACTCCATATCTTGTTTACCGGTTTAATTCAGATAAGATGTGTTATCGAGTAAATGAGAAAACATATGCACAAAAAGTTTACAACTTTAATTCGTTATAATTACGATGTTATATCTCTTGATTTTGATGATTAGTTCATGAAAAAATAAAAAGTCCTTGTTTTAGTGAAATTCTAGTTTGATAATACAAGTTATCATAAAAATTTGTAAGATCAATTTATCTAGAGTCAACAGTAAGAGAAGAGTAGAGAGTAGATGAGAAGATAAGTGGATGATTGAGTCATAAGAGTGAGTAGGAGGAGTTAGAAAACATTGATTCTTTAAAGACATAAATAACGGTAAATAATAAATAAAGTCTCTTCCATTACCGTAGGGTGAGGTCTTGAGAACGGACCTTTTAGGGTACCTGCCTCCTCGGATCATCCGACGTCAGGTACCCCAGCGTTTCTCAGTCTGTGCTGACTCGTTGAAGTGAAAGTGAAAAGTGAAAGTACGTAACCTCTTCCTTTACCGTTGGATGAGGTCACAAGAACGGACCTCTTAGGGTCCCTGTCTCCTCGGATCACCCGACGTCAGATGTCGCAGCGTGTCTCAGTCTGTACTGACTTCGCTGTCGTCGTCGTCGTCGTAATAAATAAATGACAAGTCAAAAGAGTTAAATCGTAAAATATAAGTAATATTAAGAAAGTGGTTATGGGAAATCAAAAGGTGAATTATAAAATAAAAATAGAATTTAATAAATAAAATTTATTTTAATAACGAGAAACTATAAACTACGTTTTTTATTGTTAAAGTTACTAGAATAAAACCTTTTAAAAGTCTCCTACTCGTGACAAACTCTAGATTATACGTTCTTTAAAATAATGACTACGAAATCAATAATTAAATACATTTCGATTCAATATTAACCTTCGGGTCATCAAAGTTGATATAAAGACGTGGATAATTTTTTATAGACATTAATAACAAACAGATTCTATTTTCTATGTTATGTACCCGTTTAAGTAAACAGACCTACTACACACATAACTAATCCCCTTACATCGTCGACATACTATAACAACTCATAATAATTAGGAAAAAATTTTAGTTGAAATTAAAACCCTATTAAAATCTAAATGTCTTTTCACCATTTCTACCATGTCTCAAAGACGTACGGAAAGTTGGGTCAAAGAGGATCACAATCGTAGAATGCATTGGGATCATATACAAAGTTTTGATTATTTAATTGTAACCATACGACTGTAATTGATGATCTGTTTGAAATAAGTCTAAAGTTATCGAAAAGGTAACAGACGGATAACCAGACAAGTGTGACGATATTTCTTATGGTATCTGACTCGCCTAAAATTCCTTTCCTTTAAGAGTATCAAGACCTCCTATCTGTCAGATTCTAGTTCCGAGATCGTCTACACCTCAAATCACTCCGGATGAAAGACAAATTATTTGTCAGTAAAAGAATGATATTGGAGTGTACCTCCTTCTCTCCTCTGAAGAGACCTTAGAATATAAGAGAACAGAACACTAAAACTACTGATACAAATTACGATACAAACCTAAAGAAAGAGAAAATACATACACATATAGATGATATCTAAAAACGAAACACTAATAGTACTACGAGTATATACTAATATACATTTATATATATACTAATACCCGAAGGGGTCACCGAGTCGATATTTCTTAGACGGTAGTTACGTCCTCTACGACCAAATTAGGGACCCAAGCCTTCTAGGGAAACTTCTCCCGTGTCACCGTGTGAGATCATAAGAACGGACCTCTTAGGGTACCTGTCTCCTCGGACCACCCGATGTCAGGTTTCCCAACGTGTCTCAGTCTGTACTGACTTCGTTGACTCGTACGTACGTGTGTATGTATTGATATACATTGACATGTATATATACGTGTATGTGTATGTATATGTATACGGGCATGTATTGATATATATGTCCGTTCTTATGTTCTCACCCAACGGTACGGAAGGACGTCCCCTAGAAGGTTTGGACCTCTTCCTTCGGTACAGAGGACGTAACCGTCTGTTCAAGAAATAGTGATCACGGTGGACCCTTCAGGTATGTATATACACATTTTATGTATATATAATATTTGATATTAATAACATTCAACTACTACAGAATTCAAGTCTCCAACTTTTACGCAATTTTTGGTACGCAATGAAGATGAGGTGTGTAAATTATGAAAACCACAGTACAAAATATAGAAAAACAAAACACACAGAGTTTATGAATAACACCTATATCTAATAAAATGATGAAAATCATTAGAAGATGATTGAAACATTTACCAATTAGATGAGGGAAAGGACATATAAACATAAATGTTTACTCTATAAAGGTAAGTATTAAAAATATACAGACGAATATCAGAAATGAAAAGGTGAATCTTTATATAGTAATTATATAGAACATTTCGGTCAATGACCACGACTTGAAAGTCGAAAAGGAAAACACCTTTTGGGAGAGAACGGAGGTTTAGATTTAATATGGAGACGGTCCGTTACATAAGAAACAATATCCAAAGTAGGAAAGTAGTGAAACTTATATAGTATGGTAAGGGAAACCGACTTATTAAAGATGACTTTCCAATCGACCACGAAAATCCTCTTAAAGGAAAATACAACAATATCACCAAGTCAGGGAGTTAGTGCAGCTGAAAAACACTGGAGTACCTGACGTCGTGTGGTCCGAAGGGACAAGAAGTGATAAAGGGTCTCAAACGAGTTTGAGTGAAGATAACTTAGTCACTACAGTAGGGAGACAGAGTAGGAGACAACAGGGGAAGAAAGGGACGGGAGTTAGAAAGGATCGTAGTCCCAGAAAAGGTTACTCATTCGAGAAACGTAGTATACTGGTTTAAGAACCTCTAAATTGAAATGGTAGTCGAGAAGGTTTCTTATAATTACCAACTGAAGGAAATAATAACTGACCAAACTAGAGGAATAACAGGTTCCCTAAGAGTTCTCAGAAGAGGTCTTGGTGTTAAGTTTTCGTGGTCAAGAAGTCTCGAGTTAGAAGAAATACCGGGTCGAGAGTGTAGACATGTACTGATGACCTTTTTGGTGTGGAAGTTGATGTTCCTAGAAACAGTCGATTCACTAGAGACGAAAAATGATGTGATGGATCCAAACAGTATTTGTTATTTCTGTTAAATAACAGAAAATTAAAGTACTGACGTTAGTAACGTCTGTCACTAAAACCTCGAGTTCTTTTAACAGTGACAAAGGTGACAAAGGGGTAGATAAACGGTACTTCACTACCCTGGTCTACGGTGCTAGAATCAAAAGACTTACAACTCAAAATTCGGTTGAAAAAGTGAGAGGAGAAAGTAGAAGTAGTTCTCTGAGAAATCAAGGAGAAACCATAGACGGTAATCCCACCACAGTAGACGTATAGACTCCAATAACTATAAAGAAGGAGGTTCAGTCGTAAAACGGACTCAACGGAAATTCAATTTACTCGTTCCACTGATATATATCGTAACCACATGGGGAAAGGGTTAAAACTTGGTAAGACGACAAGGTACAAACCAAGATAGACAACGAAGAACTATACGTATGTCTAGAGAACCTCCGTCCATTACACCAGACCATAAAGGTAGTGAAATTCTTAAAAGGTGTCGAACAACACTAGGTGTGTCAGTTTCCGAAATTACATCAGTTACTTTGTCTTCTACAAAAAGACCTTAAGAGAACGAAAAAACTACTAGGTTGTCTACAACCGTTAAACTAGAGAACAAGGAGACGGAAAAGATTCGGGTCGAACATGTAGACTTTCAATAGCCAAGTACATGTCAAATTCTGATTGAATTTCCTAAAACTAGTAATCGAATGATCGTATACTCTACTCACGTTGACACACCATCAAACTTGTAAGAAACCGTAACACGAAAAAACCTTAACCTTACTTTCGACTGGAAAAGGTCAGGACACCGGTGACGACTCAAAAGGTTTAAACGACCGTATAACTCACGTCGTGAAAGTGTCGTAGTAGAAAATCCTAAACTTTTCGAGTCGACCTTAAGATAGTGGAGGTAATCGAAACAAGTATTATTACGAAGGATTCCGGGTGAACTCAAGTGTGAGATCCTACCGACCGAGATTCACTTACTGGTGTAGTACACCAATATCTCCAGTGATTCTGGTCAAAACATGTCAAGACACATAAGAACGGTGGAGAAGAATTATAGCAAACGAAAAACAATCTAGGAATAGTATAGACAGTAAATAACACAGACAGTAAATAGTATAGACAGTAAATAGGAATAACATAGACAGTAAATAACACAGATAGAAACGTGTTTTACAAGGAAAACCATAGAGATTAAAAGAACTACTCTAGAGATTAGAAAGGGTAAGATAATAAAAGGAGATAAAGAAACGTAGTAAGTGAATTCTTCTGAAAGAACAGAGAGGAATGACAAGAAACCTAGTGACGTAAGTCAACCCATATAGAAACGGAAAGAGTAAACGGAAAACGAAAAGAAGGAATATACATTACACAACGAAAACAGAACGACGAAAATACCAAGAGAGAAATTAAAATTATAGACGGTGAAATTACACGGGTCACACCTAGACAAACCCGAGTATAGAGAAATTCTAAAGAGATATAGGACCTTGAATCACATACAAAGGAAAGGGTCCAATCCTCTAAAAGTCGATAATTAAGAAGTCTATTTAAGAGACGGTGAAAGAAGGAAAAGAGGAAAACCTTGGGGATATTAAGTTTGTAATCATGTGAACTACAAAAAGGTCACAAGAGAGTTTGATAGGAGTAAAAAAACTTAATCAAAAAGTAAAAAGACAAGTTGAAAAGACTAAAGACGATGAGATAGAAGGTCAAGTGACTGGATAAGAATACGTAGTAGATTAGATGATAACTAAATAAGATCACACAAAAAATTAATAATAATAAAGTCAATGACGTAAGAAGTCTAGACAAACCCAGGAGACAAGAAAAAATTGAGAAACAATTTGAAGAGTGACACAAGTAAAACAGGATTCAAGTAAACTTATAGAACCCTAGTAATAGAATTTGACAAATAGTCAATGTAACGAATAGAGATGGAGTAAACAAGAAGGAGACCCCGAAACAAAACAAGGAGGGAAACCTTGTATAAGGAGACAGAAGAGTAAAACGAGTTAAGAGACACAAATAAATATACATAATGGATCCAGTAATGTGAAGAGTAAGAACCTTTTCGCGGGAATACATCCTCTGTAGGTCGTCGTGGGAAAGGAGACCAATGGTCTCGACATACTGTATCTAGACAGAGGATACACGTGACGTACTCAGGAAAAAAAAAAAAAAAATATCACCCCAGTTGATGAGAATTATCATTCCTCCGTCCGGGGAATTGACCGACCGACGCTCAAAACTAAAAATACCACTGACTGATGGTCGGGTGTCCATCCACACCAGTCAAAAGACATACCGACCGACGAGTAGGAACCTAAGGGTTCTAATCACGGTCGGACACCACACGTTGATCCGGAGGTCTCGAGACCTTCCTTCTTAAGTTTTGCCGTGAATAGTCATGATCACTATTGTATCATCTTACTCACGGATTTTGTTTGACGAAGGTTGTTGAGGTCCTCCTCAAGGTCAACAGAGGTCCAAGAAATACTCTGAGAGGTTTTAGTCATTCACCTAGACTGGGTAAGAGGAAAGTTAAATGACGGAGACATGGTCCTGTATCTCGTACATCTCAAAACTTTCGTGAGATTTATGTTTGAGAATAAGGATGTCGGGAAGTCGTAACGGTATACGTTCACAGTAACTGAAAGTTTCGTTCTACAACCCCAGAGTAAAGAGGTACTGTCCTAGGTACCTGACTCCTCGAAATACATCCTGAACTCGAGGAACGAGGGATCTCTCTTGAAGACGTTAACACTAATAAGAGAACATACATTCAACGGATGGACCAACACACTCTGAACTGATACAACTTAGAGACAGCGAAAATGGGAAAAACACACACACACACACACACACACACACACACACACAAAAGAAGTATAAAAACCAACACCTTTTAGAAAAGACTGTTATAAGTCTAACAACAGTATGTATCAACAAGGTATTTATCAACATTAAAACCACACGGGAAACTAAATAAAAAAGACAAAGTAGTATCTAAAAAATACTCCAAAAATAATCCGCCCCCAATTAGACAGACCCAGACAACATTTTACAATATTTGTACTCAGAAACCCATTAACAGTAACATATTTAAACACAAACATCATACTAAGAAAAGGAGAATATATACAGAGGAACAATACTATTTTTACACAAGGTTTACGTCAGTGAAGACGGAACCCTTGTAAAGAGTATAGTAAAGACAGAAGGTATACTGATGAGAGTAATCGAAAAACAAGGTAGAGAGTAGTAAAGAGTAGACGGAGTAATAAAATCTTCGGGGAACTTCTTCCTGACAAATAACGAGACACTCATACAAAGTGAGGACTGAAGTTTCAGTCGTGAGAACTGTCTATTTTGAGTGTCGACCAGACAGGTGGGGGCTCAGAAGGGTTCTTGAACTTTACTGTTCACAGTGATTTAGAAAATTGTTCTTATAGAGTATTGTTACTTTTTTCAGTAATACCGTACTAGGTTGTCTTGTCAGGTTCTGGTACACTTAGAGTTTTCATCATTAAATCATCCACTTAAGGTGTTGGACGAAGTGTACGTACGAAACATCTGCCTAGTCCAACTTAAACACTGTAACTAAAAGTTGACTTTCACAGGACCGTTACCATATCGGACACAAAGACCCTACAGTACTTTAAATACAACGTAAAGGAAACATAACGTCCGTTAGAGTTATAAAAGATAAAAAATATAACGTCATATTAACGGAATTTGTAATATATTAAAAGTCAATAATATGTCGTATACTAATTTATAAAATTATGAAATTTATTAGATCAATAGATTGAAACATAGAATGGTGTGTTTCAATAATGGTATAACAACTGACACAAGGATACGATATGTAATACATGGGTAATCAATAAATAAAATATCGATCTTTAAATGTGGCTAATTAGATGAAGTGGATAAAATGAGTAACAGGAAGGTGTTATAACTAAGTGTTATAATGGGACAGTACTATCGATGTATTTTTAAACATTGGCGAAACGTGGTTCTATTAAACAAAAAATTAAGAAAATTCAAAAAGTCAAAAATAAAATGTAACCTGATATCAACTAAATATTACTACAAAATCAAGGTCTACATATCTTTTCACTGAATCAAAACGTACATGTATATTAGATAAGAAAAAGTTTAAGAAAAGGGTGAATCCAATAATGTCTTATGACTTATCTCAGGGACACGATATGTCATCACGTACTATGTCGTCCAGAAAACTAAAGTCGTACCATATAAAAGATTAAAATCAAATATAGTATATAATAATTATATTAAATCAAATATAATATGTAATAAGTGATAGAAAATTACACCTTTTCTGTCCTCATTAATAACTTTCCCTATGAAAAATAAAGAAATCAAATAAAAGTTCTCCTTTTAAGTCTAACGGTGTAAATTACGTTCTACATAGTTCGTCACTATCATTATTAATGATGTAGTTTATCTAAATATAGTCTTATAGTTCTACTTTCACGAAAGAAGGACTTCAATCTCCATCTGAGGTTTGAGTAATTACGAAAACCAATAAGACGTCTCCCGTCGTCTTAGATTCGTTTTATTTATAACTTCCTAATGACTGTCGTTTGTAAATCGTCAACCAAACTTGATGCTCGTTTCCCCATCTTACATGGACTTAAGGACGTTTTAATAGTAGTTTGATTAATTTTAAGAAATACAATCGTTGTCCCCAACGAACATAAGGGGAAATAGATTAGAGAAGAAAATATATGTGTTGATAACTTCGACTTGTTTTGGTCACTCTTTTTTAATTGTGTGTTTAACAAAAAAGAGGGAAACCCGACCTTTTTAGAACAAATGTTCTTTTACTATAATATGTATTTATAAATACCTTCTGTTCTTTCTCAGTTTGTTAGTAACTCAAAAACACATTTGATCGTTTTTATTGTACTCTATCTTATACACTGTGTAAATATTTGTTAAGAGGTTACAGGGGTTTATTTTTATCTTGTCTAGTCTTTTATCTTGTCAAAGTTGGTAAACGATAGTTATTAATTAAAATCTAACACGGTCTACTTGTTTTGTATTCTGAATTAATTTATTATGACATTTGATTAACTTTAAAGGACAGGTAGTATTTTACGAAAGTAAAATCAAATAGTAGTTTTCCACTAGAGAGATAAAAGGAGTAGGAGTGTTTTCAAAACAATCCTTCTTTAATTCTTTCGTTTCCCTATGTAATGAAAGTAATCCTAAGATCCACCTTTTAAATTAGACTAGTCTCCATACTCTTTACACGATTTGTCGTTGTAAAGATTAAATTACCCTGTGGATAGTCAAGTCAAGTATATAGTTGGATATTGTATTACACTAAAAAAATTTTGATGTCTTAAATAATAGAAAGTCTTAATTTAAAGTGATAAGATATTTTTGGAATACATTCTTTGAGAACTTAACATAGGAATTGAGTACGACAAAATGAAATGTAAAGTAGATGACTAAAACAAGATTTATATTAGTTCGTTTTTTTTTACACACACGATTTAATCTGTAACTAGTTTTATAAAGAACTCATATTTTTTGGATACATCTTCATTCAATTTCTTCGTGTTATTAAACACTGGTTGTCCTCTACACCGGAATACTAAAATTTTTCTTTCACTTTACTCTAAAATAATTTTACCGTTTTAGAGTTTATTATCATCTATTTTAAATTTAACGTATGGAAAAAAGAGATAAACTTTCTAGTATAGTCACAAAGTCCCAGAGAAAATTTAAAATTTTCGATCAAGTAACAGAAAGATAAACAATAAGGTATGAGTTTTAGAAAAAATAACCCTGTAACATACTCTTTAAAATAGGTCACATGTGACATACTAATTTATGGTTTATGAATAAAAAATTGTAATATTCTTTTACTTTTTAACTCTCTACCTATGATAAAAATTCGATTCTTTCACCTAACTAAATACAACTAAGAGGATGATAAATTCTGTAAAAAGTCTACGTCACAATTAAGAGTAAGATAATGAAGTAGTTGTAAAGTTATACTAAACAATTATAACAATTATAAGAAAAGGAATTATGTTATTTTGTTTAATATTACTGGTGTAATATTTCAACAGAAAATAAAGATTTTATAACACTTGTTAAAACATTTTTAATATAAAATTTCCTACCTTTAGAAGGATAATAATTTTCTTTATCTTAAAAGGGTTTAACTTACATATCTTCACTAATATTATCCGTATTTTCCTTATTTTGATGAACTACATAAAATTGTTCCTGACTTGGGTCTTTACCAAGACAATTTAATACTTTTTACTTAACAGAAACTATACAAATGTCAAAAAATAAAGATTTCTATACAAAATAAAATATAATAACGTCTAAACGAAAAATTCCGGATAACCAAATAAATTCGGTCGTTAAATATTTGGTATAAAAGAACTTTAGATAAAACCGTTAGTCTTCGACGAACGATTGTCGTTGTTACGAAGAGAATTGAGAACAGTTTTACTCTTTTTATTCCAGTGACATCCTTGAAAAAGTATTTCGGTTTACGGTCTACAGGAAATGAGAGATGTGGCATAGGTTAGAGGTCTTTACTCCTGTATGTCTATTTAACAACATTACCTTAACAGAATGCCTTCATGAGATACTGATCGACTGGAACAACAGAATTGAATCGTCAGTTTGTCTAAACATATGACTTATTATGTACAAAACTACACTTTAATATAGGAAAGATATGCAAGAACCAGAATTTTCCTTTGAAAACAATTACTGTAACTTTTTACAAGTATACACTTACAAACACGTAAAGACACTAACGAAGAATATTAAGAAGATTCTTTCTGTGTACCAAGTGTTCAAATTCCACGAGAGGTAAACTGAATTTTAACATTCGTTGAGTATCATCACCTTAAATCTTGTTTTAGAAGTATTTCAAAGGGACTATAAATGAAGAGAGTGAAGGTCTCATCATAATCAAAATTTTATTATAGTTAAGGAAGAGGGAGTCAGAAAGGTTTCTAAAATCTTACTAAAGACCCACCGTTTTACCTATGATGAAAAAAAGTACAAATGAATACTTCATTTCTGAGTGTAGACTGAAGATCTGACCACAGTAAAGACGACATTTCATGAATTCTTGGTTCATAAGTCTTTGTGTATTTAACAACTATAGAGTGTATTGTTAGATTTCCTTTCCGAATCTATTAAGAACTCTGTGTAAGTCTTTCTTGTGTAATAAATCTTATATTTTATATATAAATAGTTAAAAGGTCCACAAATACTTTTACGATGATTTTGTGATAAAACTACCCGTATATAGGACTCAGTAAAGATCATCGACAATTACTACACGATCTAACGTAATGTGTCAGATGTTAGAAAATAAAGTGGGAAAATGGATATTGAATATTTGTACTTAACTGACCAACTTCTATTTCTGTAGGATCTAGTTTATTAGTATCGTATTAATAAATCATCAGAAAATACATATTTAACGAGCGTAACTTATCTTGAAATTTTGAATAAAGTCGGTGTAAAAATTCTTATCACTCTCAGAAAATCTCTGTCCTTCAATGAGTTTTACCGTATTGGTATACTAAGTTCTTCGTCTTTGTGTAGAATTCAGAGAAAATAGGGTCAGGTCGTAAAAACATTGTCTTTCCAATCTTATTATGTATGTTGACTAGTGATGATTCCATAAACTCCCACGATTTATTTTACATAATAGGTCCCAGAAGTAAGTTTTGAGACTAGATAGTGTGTAGTTATACTGTACGCGTCAAGTCAAGTAAGTCAGTACAGGCTGAGAAACACTGGGGAACTTATCGTCGTACGGTCCGGAGAGATACGTAGTGGTTGAGGGTCTCAAGTGAGTTTGAGTACAGGTAGCTCACCCACTACGGTAGGTCGGTAGAGTAAGAGACAACAGGGGAAGAGGAGGACGGGGGTTAGGGAGGGTCGTAGTCTCAGAAAAGGTCAATCAGTTGAGAAGTGTACTCAACCGGTTTCATGACCTCAAAGTCGAAATCGTAGTAAGGAAGGTTTCTTGTCGGTCCCTACTAGAGGAAATCTTACCTGACCAACCTAGAGGAACGTTAGGTTCCCTGAGAGTTCTCAGAAGAGGTTTTGGTGTCAAGTTTTCGTAGGTAAGAAGCCGTGAGTCGAAAGAAGTATCAGGTTGAGAGTGTAGGTATGTACTGAAGACCTTTTTGGTATCGGAACTGATCCACCTGGAAACAACCGTTTCATTACAGAGACGAAAACTTATACGATAGACCAACCAGTACTGAAAGGAAGGTTCCTCATTCACAGAAAATTAAAGTACCGACGTCAGTGGTAGACGTCACTAAAATCTCGGGAGGGGGGGTTTTATTTCAGACTGTGACAAAGGTGATAAAGGGGTAGATAAAGGGGTACTTCACTACCCTGGTCTACGGAACTAGAAACAAAATACTTTTAACTCGAAATTCGGTTGAAAAAGTAATAGGAGAACGTGAAAGTAGTTCTCCGAGAAATCAAGAAGAAGTGAAAGACGGTATTCCCACCATAGTAGACGTATAGACTCCAATAACTGTAAAGAGGTCCGTTAGCACTAAGGTCTAACACGAAGAAGGTCGGGTCGTAAAGAGTACTACATGAGACGTATCTTCAATTTATTCGACCCACTGGTATATGTCGGAACTACAGGACGAAAAGGATAAACCTTGGTCAGACAACAAGGTACACGTCAAGATTGACAACGAAGGACTAGACGTATATCCAAATAGTTCTCCGTCCAGTCCACCAGACTATAAGGGTAGAGAAAGTCTTAAAAGGTGTCAAAAAAGACTAGGTGTGTCAGTTTTCGAAACCGTAACAGTTATTTCGTCTTTATCTACAAAAAGACCTTGAGAGAACAAAAAAAACTAGTAAGTCGTCTACAACCGTTAAACTAGAGACCAAAGAGACGGAAAAGATTTTGGTCGAACTTGGAGACCTTCAAGCGTCAACTACATAACGACTTCGGACCGAACCTCTTAAAACTCCTAATAAAATGATCGTACACTCTACTCACGTTAACACACCATCAAAGTCGTAAGAAAGTGAAACCGAAAAAACCCCTAACCTTACTTTTGACTGGAAAAAGTCAGGACACCGGTGACGACTCAAAAGGGGTAAACGACCGTATAACTCACGTCGTGAAAGTGTCGTAGTAGAAAGTCCTAAACTTTATCGAGTTGACCTCAAGGTAGTGGAGGTGATCGAAACAAGCATCACTACGAAAGATACCGGGTGAACTGAAGTGTAAGGTCCTACAGACCGAGATACACTCACTAGTGTGGTAACACTAATAGAACCAGTACTTCTAGAAAAAACATGTCAAGAAGACACATAAGAACGGTGGAGAAGAACTATAGAAGACGTAGACAATCCAGGTATGGTGAAGACAGGAAATAACTCGGGTAGAAACGTACTTTATAAGGGAACCATAGAGAACCGGTGTGAAGACGTGTCAGGTAGTGTCGGCCACACAAAGACGACACGCCAGACAACGTCGGTCTAGACCCTAGACCGGTTCTCCTCGATGAGGTTCAAGTTCCAGTCCTACCCACCACCACTCCTCTATAGGGAACAGGTTCCATTCCTCGTACCGACACAAAACGACCTCGACGACACTTCTCTAAGGGGTGGAGGTTCCATTCTCTTTGGGTTCATTCTACCATCCGTAACCCTCTCCCGTAGTCTCCCGTCTGTGTGACTTTGGTATTAGTGTCTTTTGAGCAGTTAGATTAGTGTACCTGGTTTCGGAACAGATTGAGTTACTTTGATTCGGTACGACACGCCCCGGTGGGTTCTACCCACCCAGTACCACCTTTCCAGACTGTCTTACACCAAGTGACCTCTTCCCTTACCGTTTGGTGAAGTCATAAGAACGGAACTCTTGGGGTACTTGTCATACTTTTCCGTTTTACTATACTGTGACTTTCTCCTTGAGGGGTCCAACCATCCACGAGTTATACGATGACCTCTAGTCACCTCTTTATTGAGGTTTTGTTCACTTCCCTACCTCGTTTTCTTTTTTTTTTTGTTATGGTTCAACACCTACACTGACCACTATCTTCGTTGTAGACTACGACATTTCTCGTAATAACATATCCTTGGACCTTACAATCCAGGTACTTAGTTCCGTTTTACCTTCACCAGTTTCTCCTCTACCGTTCTCACTTATAGTTGTAATATACTTAGTACCTTGATTTTACCTGACCTTACCCACTTAAATTGAGTCTACTGGTAATATAGATGATGATGTCCGTCCTTAGGGAGTCATCTTTACCTCATCGGTAGTACCAGTTGTTTTCTCAGGCTTTACGTCATGAACCTACGTTAGAGTTTTGTTGTCTTACTAGAGACAAGCAAAGGTTCCGTTTGGTAAGAGATAGTGTCATTAGGTTTAGATACGGGGTTTGTCATTACGACTTCTTCGACTTCAACTTACCAAAACACTTCTGGATGTTCTGGAAAATCTTGATTGTGGGTTTTTCTACAGGAAAAGTAATATCCCCTGACCTTACGTTTTCATCCTCCAGTTCTTTGTGGACCTCATTGTCCGGTTAAACCGGAACCTTATGCCTTACTTCGTCCTGTTTCCGATTATCTCAAAATGGGTCTCTTACGTGACCAGTATCGTTTGTGGGAGAAGGTTGTTGTGTTCTCTTCTGAGATGTGTACCCGTAGTGGTCTACCAGTTGTGACTTTGTCTGACTAATATAAGAAACGTCGGTTTCTAATTCTTCGAGATATGTCAGTCGTTTTTGTTCTGGTCCTCGACTGACACCGAGTCTAGTACTTGAGGAATAACGGTTTAAGTCTGACTTTAACTTCTTTCATCCCTTTTGGTGATCTGGTAAGTCCATACTAGATTTAGTTTAGGGAATACTAATATGTCACCTTCACTCTTTATCTAAATTCCCTGATCTAGACTATCTATCTCACGGCTACTTGATACCTGTCTCCAAACACTGTAACATGTCCTCTGTCCCTAGAACGAAGGACTTGTTTATATTAGACAAGTCGATGACACCTTTCGTGATACCTTCTATTATTTATTTATTTATTTCATCTTGGTGGTATACAAGATCTTTAGAGTGAAGACCCGTATATAAATTTCCTCTACATTTTTTTTTTTATCACATAACTTCTATCTAGACGTGAGGGTACAACTAACGTTGTAATAAGTGTTATAGGTTCTACCTTCTTTGTTTTCATAAGTAATCACTTACTTACCTAAATTTTTTAACAATATGTTTTTTTGTATGTGTCTCTGTATGTTACCTAGATAATAAGTCAGTATTATGACTGTATTAACACGATCATTCATTACGAGTTTTACAAGGTTCGTTCCGAAGTCGTTATGTACTTGGCACTTGAAGGTCTTCAAGTTCGACCAAAATCTTTTCCGTCTCTTTGGTCTCTAGTTTAAAGGTTGTAGACAACCTAGTAACTTTTTCGTTATTTCAAGGTCTTTTTTTGTAGATAAAGACGAAATAACTGATACGGTTTCGGAGACTGACATACCTAGTGTTATTTGACGTCCTTAAGACTTTCTCTACCCTTATGGTCTGGCGGACTGGACGGAGAACTCTTTAGACATACGTCCACTCCTTCGTTGTCAATCTTTACCTGTACCAAGTTGGCTGACTAAGGTTTATCCCTTTCCTCATACAGTTCTGACATATAACAGTGGGACGAATAAATTGAATGTACGTCTCATGTAGTACTCTTTACGACCCGACCTTCTTCGTGTTAGACCTTAGTGTTAACGGACCTCTTTACAGTTATTGGAGTCTATACGTCTACTGTTATGAGAATACCGTCTTTTACTTCGTCTTGATTTGTCGGAGAAAAACTTCCGTTTTCACCTCTCACTTTTTCAACTGAATTTCGAA
The DNA here is from genome assembly GCA_006410555.1 of Capra ibex. Classification (NCBI taxonomy): domain Eukaryota; kingdom Metazoa; phylum Chordata; class Mammalia; order Artiodactyla; family Bovidae; genus Capra; species Capra ibex. The sequence continues at coordinate 32,941,181 of SJYO01026388.1, forward strand.
TTGTAAGGCTTTTGGTTCTAGTACCGTAGACCAGGGTAGTGAAGTACCGTTTATCTGTCCTTTTGTCACCTTTGTCATCGACTGAAATAAAACCCCCCGAGGTTTTAGTGACGTCTACCACTGACGTCGGTGTTTTACTTTTCTACGAACGAGGAACCTTCCTTTCAATACTTGTGGGATCTGTCATACAAATTTTCGTCTCTGTAATGAAACGCTTGTTTGCCGACACATCAGTTCCGATACCAAAAAGGTCATCAGTACATACCTACACTCTCAACCTGACATTTCTTTCGACTTGTGACTGACTATGAAACTAGACACCACAACCTCTTCTGAGTACTATCAGGGAACCACACGTTCCTCTAGGTTGGTCAGGTTAGATCTCCTCTAGACAGGACTTACAAATAATCTTCTTGACTACTATTTCCACTTTGAGGTTATGAGACCTGTGGACTACACTTCCCGACTAAGTAAACTTTTCTGGACTACGACACTTGGTGTCCTGACCTTTTCCAGTAAAAAGTAAGGTTAGGGTTTTTTTCGGTTTCACTTTCTTACGAGTTTGATGGCGTGTTAACGTGAGTAGAGTGTACGATCATTTCATTAGGAGTTTTAAGAGGTTCGGTCCGAAGTCGTTATGTACTTGGCACTTGAAGGTCTACAAGTTCGACCAAAATCTTTTCCGTCTCCTTGGTCACTAGTTTAACGGTTGTAGGCGACTTACTAGCTTTTTCGTTCTCTCAAGGTCTTTTTGTAGATAAAGGCCAAATAACTGATACGTTTTCGGAAACTGACACACCTAGTTTTTTTGATACATTTTAAGACTTTCTCTACCCTTATAGTCTGGTGAACTGGACGGAGAACTCTTTGGATATACGTCCAGTCCTTCGTTGTCAATCTTGACGTGTACCTTGTTGTCTGACCAAGGTTTATCCTTTTCCTCATACATTTCCGACATATAACAGTACGACTAATAAATTGAATATACGTCTCATGAAGTACTCTTTTTGACCTGACCTTCTTTGTGTTCGACCTTAGTCCTAACGGTCCTCTTCATAGTTACTGGAGTCTATACGTCTACTGTGGTGGGAATACCGTCTGTCACTTCTCCTAGATTTTTCGGAGAACTACTTTCACTTTCTCCTCTCACTTTTTCAACCGAATTTCGAGTTGTAAGTCTTTTACTTCTAGTACCGTAGGTCAGGGTAGTGAAGTACCCTTTATCTACCCCTTTGTCACCTTTGTCATAGTCTGAAATAAAAAACCCCGAGGTTTTAGTGACGTCTACCACTGACGTCGGTACTTTAATTCTGCGAATGAGGAACCTTCCTTTCAATACTGGTTGGATCTATCGTATAAGTTTTCGTCTCTGTATGAAACGGTTGTTTCCAGGTAGATCAGTTCCGATACCAAAAAGGACACCAATATATACCTATACTCTCAAGCTGACACTTCTTTCGACTCGTGGCTTCTTACCTACGAAAACTTGTCACCACAACCTCTTCTGACAAATCTCAGGGAACCTGACGTTCCTCTAGGTTGGTCAGGTAAGATTTTCTCTAGTCGGGACCCACAAGAAACCTTCTTTACTACGATTTCGACTTCGAGGTCATGAAACCGGTGGAGTACCCTTCTCAACTGATTAACCTTTTCTGAGACTATGACCCTCCCTAACCCCAGTCCTCCTCTTCCCCTGTTGTCTCCTACTCTACCGACCTACCGTAGTGCCTGAGTTACCTGCACTCAAACTCACTTGAGGTCCTCAACCACTACCTGTCCCTCCGGACCGTACGACGCTAAGTACCCCAGCGTTTTTCAGCCTTTACTGACTCGATGAGTTGACTTGCTTGACTCGACTTGACTATGACACTTTCTAACTTCCATCCTCCTCTTCCCCTGTTGTCTCCTACCCTACAAAGCTAACGTAGCGGTTGAATTATCTGTACTCAAACCCATTTGGGGTCCTCAACACTAACTGTTCCTCCGGACCACACGACACCAGGTACCCCAGCACTTCTCAACCTTTACTGACTCTCTGACTTGACTGGACTTAACTTGACCTCATTAATGCGAGAAGTTCATTTTGTTGTCATGATCTAAATACACACAATTACACACACACACGTACTTCCGAGTCAGTACAGACTGAGAAACACTGGGGAATTTGACGACGGGTGGTACGAGGAGGTAGATACCTTAAAAGGTCCTTTCTTATGACCTCACCCAACGGTAAATGAAGAGTTCTCCTAGAAGGACTGGGTCTCTAGTTTGGGTGTGGAAGACACACAGGACGTAACCGTACACCTAAGAAATGGTGACACAGTAGAATATATATAGATATTTAGATCTATTAATTTTAAAGAGGATATACACGTACGAGAAGTGAAACACGATTATGATATATACTAATACACATATACCAATGTATTTTATTCTGGTGTAGTTATAAAATCCTAATTTAAACGATAGTGAAAATTGTGAGTCAATTTAAGTAGTCAAAGAGATCTCTCAAAGGATACTTTCAGAACTTTAATAATAAAATTTTATAGAGGTAATATACTTACGGAGAACTGGACGGTGTGAACTATCTACTGTGACAGAGCTTCCCCAAGGGATATACATCTTTACCAAACTCTTCTCTTTGAAGATACTCTCAAGCAATCATTAGTACACATTCGAAGTTTTCAACCAAGTAGTCCATTTACGGAGAATGAGATAAAACTCTAGGTAAAGGTAGTGACCTTATTAAATTCAAAGAAATGAAACACCAGGGATCTCTAGACACTTCGAGGTAAACTCAATCCACGACAGTTTTAGTAATTTAGACAGTTCTTAAGTTTAAGGAACGTTAAGTTATATTTTAAAATGAACAGTAATTTTTTTATGACTTCTGTCAAAAGGTGTTTACCCCCACCTTTACAGTTTTTGAAGAATGGACATTGTAAAACTTATCATCTAACTCATCGTCAGTTATTTGAATATAGTCCAGTGGAAAGGAGGTATTTCACAGTAGATATTTATTTCTATAAGTCTACCTTTACATTTATCAGGTAAACTTTTTCCCAGATACGAAACTTACCTTCTGTCTCTTGTACAAGGACAACCTGTTGAGACATCGATGTTTCTTTTTTCTTTTTTCGACTTTTCTCCTTGTACACTAGTAAATATATTCCTACGTTAGCATAAACTAACAACAAGTCAGTGATTCAACACAGGACGTGAGACACTGGGCACCTGACGTCGTACTGTCTGAAGGGACAAGAAGTGACAGAGGGTCGTAAACGAGTTTAAGTACAGGTGTAAATCAGAAGAGCAGCAGACAACGGGGGAAGAGGAGAACGGAAGTTAGAAAGGGTCGTAGTTCCAGAAAAGGTTCCTCAGTCGAGAAGCATAGTCCACCAGTTTAATGACCTGGAAGTGGAAGTCGTAGTCAGGAAGGTTACTTATAAGTTTCGACTAAAGAAAATCCTAACCGACCAAACTAAAGGAACGACAGGTTCCCTAAGAGTTCTCAGAAATCGTGGTATTAAGTTTTCGTAGTCAAGAAACCGTAAGTTAGAGGAAATACTGGGTTAAGAACGTAAACATGTACGGATGACCTTTTTGATATCGAAACTGATAAACCTGGAAACGACCGTTTCACTATAGAGACGAAAAATTGTGTGACGGAACCAAACAGTACCAAAAATAAGGTCCCTCTTTCGTAGAAAATTAAAGTATCGACGTCAGTGGCAGACATCCATAAAACCTCGTGTTCTTTTATTTTGAACAACGACAAAGGTGAAAGGGGGGTAGATAAACGTACTCCACTGTGTAAAATCTTCTGAGGTTTATAATAATAAGATTAAAAAAAAAGACATTACCTCTAGGTTTATATGTTTTTCTTAAGTCTACAGATTAGAGTTTAAGTCTTTAGGGTGAGAACTCAAAGTTGAGAGGATGAGGATAAGGGGTTGTAGGGTAAGAAAGGTAGGTCAGTTTTTGTCTGTTTGAGAGTTGAGACCTACATGGTGGAAAGACGACGATCCGACGATCCAGACCGATTATTTTTTTTTTTTTTATTTATTACTGTAATGTCAAAATAAAAGAAACGACACCAAGTTCTGAAAACGTGTAAAGTACACGAAAAGGGTTAGTGTAGAGATAGTAAGAAGTCATCACAAATAATCTTATAAAGGAAACCTTAGTGAAAGAATTTTTTTTACATCTGGTAAAAATCTCTGAAATAACTTAAACAATGTTATTATAAATATAAAATACAAAACCAAAAAACCGGTAATTCGTACACTCTATAATCGAGGGACTGGTCCCTAGTTTGAGACACGTAAACTTCTACTTCAGAATTGGTAACCTGACGATCGTTTCAGGGACCTAAGTGAAAGACGTATACAAACCGTTTAGTCTTCAGAAACTCGAGAACAATGAGACGTATTGTATTTCGTAAATCTTTGAAAATGTCGTTTGACCGTCTCATTAAAATGCAGTTTTAATTTACATTATAATTATTATCTTAAAACAAATGTAAAAGTTGATAAAAAATCACTAAATGAAAAAATAAAACATATTTATAATTACACATAGTCTGATATAAAAAAGATTTATTTATTGATCATGAAATCGTACCTATTAAGTTTTGAGGTGGGATTAAGTAGAGATCGAAATCGAAGGATCCAAAGAGTTTACCATTTCTCAGACGGACGTCGCGTCCTCTGAGCCCAAGTTAGGGACCCAGTCATTCTAGGGGACTTCTTCCCTCACCGTTGGGTGAGGTCATAAGAACGGACCTCTTAAGGTACCTGTCGTCTCGGACTACCCGATGTCAGGTTCCCTAGTGTTTCTCATCCTGTACTAGCTCGAACACAGACTGAGTTCGAACTACTGAGAGTTTATTACTGTAACCTATAAAAACAAACAAGACAAAACAAGAATGAAGTGTTACTTTATCTCCGGACTAAAATTTTGACATTACTTCATGTATTGACTAGATCCAACGTGACTTGAAAAAGGACCTGAACTTTCGGAACTTAGTGTAAACGTTTATTTTAAAGACCAGAGTGGTAAGACTAATTTCTTTTCAGACTAAGTTTAATAAACGGGGTCCCGGTCTCTTTTTCTTCCGTCTCGTTTGACTCCAACTCTCTTTGGTGTGATCGAGTATTACGTGTCTCACCTCAACCGAGTCTCGTTAACAGGGTCTGAAAGAATTTACCTACGTCATTAAGACCCGAAAAGAAAACTTTTAAGATCGGGTGGTCATATACTTCTAATTATCGTACAGGTAGATGGGTGAGATTTTTGTTCTCCAGGAAATAGACGGGAGGTAAAGAGGAAAGGTAAGGGTTGGTGTTTATCCAGAGGACTAGGTTAGGTGAAAAATTAATAAATAAAGTGACTACATACGGGAAAAAGGTCGACTTCAGGTCCGAGAGTAGTAAAGAGTGAATGTAACGGTATACGGGTGGAGTAATGAGAACGGAACGTGTAAAAGTCCCAGTTCCGTAGTCTTACGTTTACAGAGCCAGGACTAAGAGATATAATTCCTCAAATGACTAAAGAAAGAGAATTTTCTGAAGAGTTCTGCTAACATAACTTACAACATTTTCAGTCTTGGTCTGTGTAACGTATAAAAACCTTCGAAAATTTACCTCAAATCACAGTTGTACTGTAGTTTGGAATATGGAATTATTACACTGTAGTCACTGTCGAAATTTAGAGTATGATTTACTATCCAACTCTCCATGGGTCATGAAAAATTTGGAAATAAAACGTAACGATTCTTTTCGTATTAAGTCACTATCAAAGTCGAGACATTAGTAGGTGTCTTTCGTCAAACTGATATCTTTCCCTAAGTTAGAGAAAACAAGAGAGAGAAAGAGAAATTCTGCACATTTGTTTCACGTTTTCAAGGTCCTAAAGAATAAGGTCATAGTTAAACCTTCTAGGATACACGTTAATAATAAAACGAATTACTAAGAATTGTTATCTAATTTAATGGTGGACGTCATATAGGTGTGTTATTCTCGGTTGCTCAGGAAACCTTCTTTCCGTTCGATAAAGACATAAGATGATTGGATATTAGTAATTCCAAGTTTCTGATTTTACTGTTACACCCACCTCTTCGTCCTACACTTAAACTAAGTCCTGTACCTTTGGTTACCAAGAAAGATCGCTCTCTGATAGGAATCGTAAGAGGTTCTCATACCACATAACTTATGATCTTTTATCCTTCGATAATAAATACATCACACATAACCAGAATTCGGTCCTTCGGACTGTATAAAAGACTGTTATACTGTCTATAAAAATGGGGTCTGTGAATACTTTGACATCCATCGGATCTTGGAATGAAAAGATAGATATATTTTGATAAAAGTTTAAAATGAAATTTAAAGTAAAGGAAGACAACATGTGGAAAACTCTTTACGTTATTTTTATTCCCTAATCTATCTTAAAGACTCGAAAATTCATGATTAAGGTAACTACGTTACATCGGTTTTGTCACCGACTCTATTTTATTGTTACATCGTTTTTGACACCGGACCCTATTTTATTTCCCTGGAAAAAGACCGGGACTATAAAATTGAATGTATAATATTATAATAAGACTTATTTTAATATATGACACCGAATTAAAATTCATACTTCGATAAAACGATGTAATCGAATTTTTCACAGAATTTATCTCACAAAGTTATCACTAATCTTAAGTTACTACTTTTCGTCTTATAACGATTACTTTGAAACTTGATCTACGGAATTTTTTTAAGATGTGTTATTCTTGTTTGTAAACAACTGAAATACACGACTGTAATATTGTACACAAATATAAGTAATTGTATAAATTAGGAGTGTTGTTGGTTCTCAATGATATCCATGATAAAATAAGGAATGAAATATCCATTTCTACTACTGTGTCAATCTCTGACTTAATAAAAAGTTTCAGAGTGTTTATTTGATTTTGTGATAACTTTCCCTTACTTCGAATAAAACTTAAAAACATAAAACCATACGAACAAGATCCCGAAGGGTCCACCGCTATCACCATTTCTTGTGTAGTCGGTTACTTCTTCTGTATTCTCTACACCCAAATTAGGGACCCAAATCTTCTAGGGGACCTCCTCCCGTATCGTTAGGTGAGGTCATAAGAACGAACCTCTTAGGGTACGTGTCTTCTAGGTCCGTCCGATGTCAGGTATCGTAGTGTTTGTCAGTCTGTATTAACTTCGTTGATCCGAACGTGCTTGTGCACGAACAAGTACCAAGTCAAGACAGTGAATCAGTACAGTCTGAGAAACGCTGGGGTACCTGACGTCGCGCGGTCCGGAGGGACAGGTAGTGGTTGAGGGTCTCAAATGAGTTTGAGTACAGGTGACTCAGTCACTACGGTAGGTTGGTAGAGTAGAAGACATCAGAGGAGGAGGGCGGAAGTTAGAAAGGATCGTAGTCCCAGAAGAGTTTACTTAGTCGAGAAACGTAGTCCACCGGTTTCCTGACCTCAAAGTTGAAGTAGTAGTCAGGAAGGCTACTTATAAGTCCTGACTAAAGGAGACCTACCTGACCAACCTAGAGGAACGACAGGTTCCCTGAGAATCCACAGAAGGGGTTGTAGTGTCAAGTTTTCGTAGTTAAGAGAGACTAAAAGTTATACTACTGATCCAACCAGTATTCAGTATTGAAAGGAAGGTTCCTTATTCACAGAGTTAAAGTACCGACCTCAATCGTAGACGTCACTAAAACCTCGGGGGGTTTTTATCTCACCCGGTGACAAAGGTGACAAAGGGGTAGATAAAGGGTACTTCACTACCCTGGTTATCGGTACTAGAATCAAAAGACTTACAACTAGAAATTCGGTTGAAAAAGTGAGAGGAGAAAGTGAGAGTAGTTATCCGAAAAATCAAGAAGAAACGCTAGACGGTATTCCCACCACAGTAGACGAATAGACTCCAATAACTATAAAGAGGGTCGTTAGAACTAAGGTCGAACACGAGTTAAGTCGGGTCTCAAAAAGTACGACATAAGACGTATTTACAATTTATTCGTCCCACTGTTATGTGTCGGAACTGCATGAGGAAAAGGATAAACCTTGGTCAAACAACAAGGTACAGGTCAAGATTGACAACGAAGGACTGGACGTACGTCTAAAGAGTTCTCCGTCCTGTCCACCAGACCATTAGGGTATAGAAAGTCTTAAAAGGTGTCAAATAACACTAGGTGTGTCGGTTTGAGAAACCGTATCAGTTATCTCGTCTTTATCTGACCTTGAGAGAACGCAAAAATTAAAAGGTTACCTCCAACCGTTAAACTAGAGACCAAGGAGAAGGAAAAGATTTAGGTAGAACTTATAGACCTTCAAGTGCCAAGTACATGACAACTTCTGACCGAACCTCTTAAAACTCGTATTGGGATGATCGCACACCCTTCTCACGTTAACACGTCATCAAACTTGTAAGAAATCGTAACGGAAAGAAACTTTAACCTTACTTTTGACTGGAAAAGGTCAGGACACCGGTTGCGACACGAAAAGTTTAAACGACCGTATAACTCACGTCGTGAAAGTGTCGTAGAAGAAAATCCTAAACTTTATCAGTTGACCTTAAGGTAGTGGAGATGAACGACACAAACATCACTACGAAGGATCCCGGGTGAACTGAAGTGTATATCCTACAGACTGAGATCCACACACTAGTATACTGACACTAGTAGACCCAGCACTTCCATAAAAAACAAATCAAGAAGACACACGAGAACGGTGGAAAAGAATTATAGAAGACGAAGACAATCCAGATATGGTAAAGAAAGGAAATAACAAGGGTAGAAACGTACTTCATAAGGGAACCATAGAGATTAAAAGAATTTCTTTAGAGATCAGAAAGGGTAAGATACCAAAAGGAGATAAAGAAACGTGACTAGTGACTCCTTCTGAAAGAATAGAGAGGAACGAAAAGAAACCTTGAGACGTAAGTTTACCCATATAGAAAGGAAAAGAGGAAACGAAAAGCGAAGAGAAGAAAAGTGTCGATAAACATTCCGGAGGAGTCTGTTGGTAAAACGAAAAAATGTAAAGAAAACGAACCTCTACCACCACTAAGGACAGAGGACATGTTACAGTAGTTGGAGGTAGGTGTCAAGTAGTCCGGGAAACAGATAGTCTAGATTAGGAAACTTAGATAAAGAGTGAATGTGACATATTAACATCTCCTAAATTAAATCCAGTATCGACTTACCAGATCACCAAAAGGTACGTAAGAAGTTCAATTCAGACTTAAACCGTTATGCCTCAAGTACTAGACTCGGTGTCAGTCGAGGACCAGAACAAAAACGACTGACATATCTCCAAGAGGTAGAAACCGACGTTTCTTATATTAGTTAGACTAAAGTCACAACCGGTAGACCACTACAGGTACACATCTCAGAAGAGAACACAAAAACCTTCTCCCATAAACGGTACTGGTCTTGTAAAAGAACCGTTTTGAGAGAATCGGAAACGGGACGAAGTAAGACATAAGGTTCTGGTTGAAATGGACAAATTACTAGTGTTAATCATAGGATCAAACGTTTGTACATGTGTACATTTTTTGACGAAACAACAAATTGTACCGAAGTAATTAAGTTCTGAAGGAGTAATTCTATTCTTTATGGAAAATCCCTAGACTAATTTTGAAATCCATTCGGTTTGTTTAAGAGACGAGAATAATGTAAACGTCTGTAAAGTCTTTCGGTTAAGTTAATGTCTGTGTCCGTATTTAATTGAGAAAGTACTTTAGTTACTTGATCCTCCTAAACCTTTTAGTCTTATTTAACACAGTACCAGGGTTTTGTACGTCTCGTAAAGTCGTTCTTATTAAAGAATTCCTATTTACCGGGTCTTTTTATCGATAAAAACTTGTTGTTAATTCGTTTGTATTTACTCTCTATGTGACTGAAATCTACCATACTAGAGATTTTGTACCAAAATTTACAGAAGGAACAGAACATCTCTATAACAATACATGTCCATCTGAAACTTGTGATCGGAACGTCGGTTACAAAACCGAAGTAAAGGAGAATAAACCGGACCTTCATCACACGTCCGAGTAAAGTAATTCGTACCCGAAGTATACGAAATCGACCTCTAAAGTAAGAAACCCCTGGACGAGCCATGGAGTAGTAACTATATTTCTAATGAAATTCAAGTTCTGTAGACTTTAAGTTGTCTCCGTCTTTCTTCATAAGAATCTAGAGGAGAATGGACTAAAAACTCTTTACTTCGACGGTACTCAAAGGAGAAACTCCGTCAGAAGAACTTTACCTCGTCTTTAGATACCAGGAACGAGACGGGGGTTGGGGGTGGGGGGACGGTACAGTAGTGGGAAGGAAAACAAACACCTTTATAAAATCGGTTTCCTATTCAAATTAGTTTCTTCACTCTTGTATACCTTTGTTTTATTTACTCAGTTTTCTCTGGTTTTATTCATATCAGTTCCTGAAATCAAGGAAGATTTCCCGATACCTATTATAAGACTCAGTATAGGATATTCGATAAAATATCTATGACTTTCGTAATGGTCCACCTCTTCAATTGATGGACTACTGGTCTGACATCGATACCGTATTCTACGGTGTTAAGGTTCTTGACTGGAGCCCTTTATCTTAGTTTGACTAACCTTGATTTCTAAGTCAAGTCAAGTCAAGTCAAGTCAGCGAGTCAGCAAAGGCTGAGAAACGCTGGGGTACTCAGCGTCGTACGGTCCGGAGGGACAGGTAGTGGTTGAGGGTCTCAAGTGAGTCTGAGTACAGGTAACTCAGGCACTACGATAGGTCGGTAGAGTAGGAGCCAGCAGGGGAAGAGGAGGACGGAGGTTAGGGAGAGTCGTAGTCTCAGAAAAGGTTACTCAGTTGAAAACCGTACTCCACCGGTTTCATGACCTCGAAGTCGAAATCGTAGTAAGGAAGGTTTCTTTAGGGTCCCGACTAGAGGAAGTCCTACCTGACCAACCTAGAGGAACGTCAGGTTCCCTGAGAGTTCTCAGAAGAGGTTGTCGTGTCAAGTTTTCGTAGTTAAGAAGCCACGAGTCGGAAGAAGTGTCAGGTTGAGAGTGTAGGTACGTACTGGTGTCCTTTTTGGTATCGGAACTGATCTACCTGGAATCAGCCGTTTCATTACAGAGACGAAAACTTATATGATAGATCCAACCAGTATTGAAAAGAAAAAAAAAAAATAAAAATAAAAATGAAATAAAATGAAATGTTCTGACATAACCAAAACGGCATGTAACTGTACTTAGGGGGTGCCTACATGTACTCAAGGGTTTGTACTTGGGGGGAGGGTGGAGGGTGGGGTATAGTAGAGAGACCTAGTAGGGGTACGTGGTCGGGGTTCGTAGGACATAGGACATATGATAGTACATTTTTTGTTTAGCGGTCAGATACAAACTACGTCCTATGTCCTACGAAACCCAGTATTGAAGAGAAGGTTCCACATTCACAGAAAATTAAAGTACCGACGTCAGTGGTAGACGTCACTTTGATTTCTAATTGACATGAATTTTGTTGGTTACACTACGATTAGTCTGTTGACGACTGGTTAAAATTCTACTGACAGTCTCGACTGACACAAGATACATCGGGGGAAGGAGCTGGATATTTTCGACGACGGGGAACTAACAGTTACCACCCTTCAGTCGGAAACCTCTGTACTACGGGAGGGGTGAGGGAGGACCAAACGATCATAGGTTTTATTTCGTTTGGAAGGAAAGGTGGTTGGACCGGACAAATTACCGAAAACTCACTACTCGTCGGTCTGGAGTCAAACCAGAAGGGTCGTAAGATAGACCCTTCTGGTTCTTCTCAAAACAAAAACAAAAAGTCAGTGATTCAGTACGGACTGAGACGTTGGAAGACCTGACGTCGTGTGGTCCAAAGGGACAGGAAGTGATAGAGGGGTTCAAACGAGTTTGAGTACGGGTAACTCAGTTACTATGGTAGGTTGGTGGAATAGGAGACATTAGGAGAAGGGGAGGACTGAAGTTATAAAGAGTCGTAGTCCCAGAAAAGGTTACTCAGTCGAGAAGCGTGGTCCACCGGTTTCATAACCTTGAAGTCGTCGTCAGGAAGGTCACTTATAAGTCCAAAATGAAGGAAATCCTAACTGACCAAACTATTGGAACGAAAGGTTCCCTGAAAGTTCTCAGAAGAGGTCATGGTGTTAAACTTTCGTTCTTCTGATTTGGATGGTATTTAGAATAGAGACCACTCAAAGTACCGGTACTTCTTTCTGATGAGAGTGTATTTGTTTGTAACAGTGTTTGTAGAGTACAGATAAACAAGTAGATTTTAGATAAACAGAAAGGATTTCTCTGTATAAACGAAAAACAGTATCTTCAGAAAAGAAAAGTGAGGACCAGAGAAAGGTTCAATTCACGTATTCGGAGTCTGGAATTGATAAATCACTTGATGATGAAAAAAGTAATCGAAAGTGTAATATGTTAATTCGGAAAAATGAGGTAAATTAAATTGAAAAGATTGACATTAAGTCTTCGAGGGTGTCTGACTCGGATTCTTCAATCTCCTTTTCAAAAGGAAGGACTGTCAGAGGTCTATCGGTTTGGTCATATCTAACCAAAACCTTCCGTTTATACAGACGTTTACATACCAAAATACACTATGTTCATATACCATATTCAATCGGGACAGGTTCTACGATTAAAAGGGGAGCCGGACTGGAGGGTAAAATCATAAAATGACTGTCTCCATTACAGACTTGTAATCATGTAAAAAATCAAAGGGTCAATTTTAATTGCAACTCATCTCGTCTCTTACCTTCAGGATTTACTACGCTGAACTAGAAATGTCTATTTGAAATGTAAATAGACATGACCTCCAAAAACACAGTCTATTACTCCGAACCCCGATGTCTCCAGAATCTTCCACGTCAGAACCGAGTGGACCTGACTCACCATAATCACTATCTTCTTTCTACTATTAGATTGACCACGGAACAGTTCACTATTACTATATTGATACGAATTTAATGTAAGTGACAAGAGTACTTCAAGTGTCACATGAACCCTTATCATCAAAGTGTATCCTGTTTCAGTTTGAACACTATTCCACATACTATCTCTACATATGTTTCATGGTCTCATTACTTACTGAGACAATGCGACAGTCCTACTTACTCCATGTGTATACTTCCTTACGAACTGGGGGTCCTCAACTTTTTTTTTTTTTTTCTTCGTCTGTGAACTGTTCATTTTTGCCCATCATTTTCAAATATCTTTCATTTCTATTGTACACGTTATGTTTCTGTATTTATTGAGTTTTGGATACCCGACGTCGTTTTTGTCAAGATTCTCCCTTCAAATATCGTTATGTTAGGATGGACCCCTTTGTTCTTTTTGTAACTTATCTGTTGGATTGAATTATGGATTTTGTTAACCTTTTTTCTTCTTGTTTTTTGGGGGTTTCAATCGTCTTCCTTCCTTTAGAATTTCTAATCTCTTCTTTATTTACTTTTTCTTTACTTTCTTTGTTTCATTTCTCATTATTTTGATTTTCGACCAAGAAACTCTTCCAATTATTTTAACTGTTTGGAAATCAGTCTGAGTAGTTCTTTTTTTCTCTCTTCTTAGTTTAGTTATTGTAATCTTGACTTGTTTCTCTCCAATGTTGTCTGTTACGTCATTATGTTTCCTAATATTCTCTGATAATACTCTTTGATATTTCGCTATTTCACCTATTGGACCTTCTTTACCTGTCAGAATCTTTTAGAGATAGAAACTTCTGACTTGGTCCTTCCTTATCTTTAGTACTTGTTGGGTTAATCTTGGTGACTTTAACTTTAGTTTAAAACCTCCATCTAGTTTTAAGAGGGGTTTTGTTTATTCGGGTCCCGGTTTACCGAAGTGTCCACTTAAGATAGCTTGTAAATCTCTAGATTACGGATAGGAAGATTTTGAGAAAGTTTTTTAACCTCTCCTTCCTTGTGAAGGTCTGAGTACAATGTTCCGGTGGTAGTGGGACTATGGTTTTGGTCTGTTTCTGTTGTGTATGTGTTTTCTTTTAATCTTCGGTTATAGTGACTACTTGTATATACGTTTTTAGGAATTGTTTTAAGATCGTTTCTCTTAAGTCGTTGTGTAATTTTTCGAGTATGTGGTACTAGTTTAACCCAAATACGGTCCCTACTTCCTAAGAAGTTATATACTTTTAATTACACTATGTGGTATAATTGTTTAACTTTCCATTTTTGGTACTATTAGAGTTATCTATGTCTTTTTCGGAAACTGTTTTAAGTAGGTAAATACTAATTTTGAAAAGTTTTTTACCCGTGTCTTCCTTGGATGAAGTTGTGTCATTTCAAGTATATACTATTCGGGTGTCGTTTGGAATAAGAGTTACCACTTTTTTACTTTCGTAAGGGGGATTCTAGTCCTTGTTCTGTTCCCACAGGTGAGAGTGACGATAATAAGTTAAGTTTTGATATATAATAACATATTTTGATATATAACAAAATATATATCGATATATAATATGTTTTGACATATAATAATATATCAAAACCTTCAGGATAGATACTGTTAATCTCTTCTTTTTATTTATTTTTCTTAGGTCTAACCCTTTCTTCATTTCGAGAGTGACAAAGGTCTACTGTACTATGAATGATATGTATCTTTTGGGATTTCTATAAAAGTCTTTTAATGATCTCGATTAGTCACTTAAATCGTTTCAGTGTAATATGTTTTAGTTATGTGTATTTAGTGAACGTAAACTATATGATTGTTACTTTTTAGTCTTTCCCCCCCGCCAGGATTCTACCACGTCCTTATCCTACCCCTCTGGTGAAAGAGGGGGTGTTTAAGTAGTTTTCTTGTAAATTTGCGACTTATTTAAGGTGTTTTGTTGAAGACTCACGACCGTCTCCTGTAGTCGGTGGGTCTTTTCGTCGGGTCACAGAAACTTTACTCTACAAAATAGTTATCACGACACATCTACCTCTTCAGAACTCTGATGATATTTTTATTCTGACTTTTGGTCTTTGTCCACCGAATTTAGGTTTAGGACTCTTGTAGTCTCTTGAGGACTGAGGTCCCTTGTAATTAACTGTCCTCGAGTAGTTTACGTAGGTATAGATGTGACTTTGGTTCGTTGTGGGTTCCCGATTGTTCAAGGTCTCGTTCTGTATGGTACGTTTAAGAGGACGTTGTGTCCTTGTGTCGGGACTCGAAGTTATATGTCCGACGGGTTTCAGTGAGGTTTTGTTAACTGTAGAGTATTGAGTAATGACCTATGAAGTAACTTGAGGTCTCTCTTCTTTAGGTCGAGGTAGGTGGTCTTGTGGTTGTGTTCGAAGGGATTGGTCCTTTGTAACTGTTCGGTGGACATGTTGGGGTGTGTGTCGTTCCTTTGAGGTGTTATTTCTCTTGGGGTGTTTGACGGTCTTATGTCTTTCAGATGGGGTTTGTGTTGTTATATTGGTTCTTTTTCTCTGTCTCCTTATGGGTCTTCCATTTCCTTGTCCTATTTACGGGTGGTTTGGTTTGTTTTCTCCTTCTCTATCCCTTAGATGGACTATTTATTAATGTTATTACTATTACTTTTACTAGGTTTTAGAACTTTAGTTCTACCTTAGTGTCTATTTATCAGACCTCTGTTCCTAACTCTTCTACGTTCTTTCCAAATTGTTCCTGGATCTTCTTTATTTTTTCTCAGTTATATATTACTTTTTACGTTATTTACTCTAGTTTTTGTGAGACCTCCGTTCTTTATCATCTTATTACCTCCGTCTTCTATCCTAATCACTTCATCTTCTATTTTACCATCTTTATTCACTTAGTCTCTCCTTTTTTCTTTTTGTTTAATTTTCTTTACTCCTGTTAGAGTCTCTGGAGGTCCTGTTATAATTTGTGGGGTTGTAAGTTTAGTGTCCTCAGGGTCTTCTTATTCTGTCTTTCTTTCTGGTACTCTTTTATGAACTCTATTATCAACTTTTGAAGGGATTTTATCCCTTCCTTTATTAGTGGGTTCAGGTTCTTTGGGTCTCTCAGGGTTTGTCATATTTGGGCTCCGCTTTGTGGGGTTCTGTGTATAATTAATTTAATTGTTTCTAGTTTGTGTTTCTTGTTTACAATTTTCGTCGTTCCCTTTTTGTTGTTTATTGTGTTTTCCCCTAAGGGTATTCCTATGTCGACTAGAAAGTTATCTTTGAGAAGTCCGGTCCTCCCTTACCGTTCTGTATGAATTTCACTACTTTCTTTTATTGGATGTCGGGTCTAATGACATGGGTCGTTCCTAGAGTAAGTCTATACTTCCCCTTTAGTTTTCGAAATGTCTGTTCGTTTTCGACTCTCTTAAGTCGAGGTAGTTTGGTCGAGAAGTAGTTTACGATTTCCTAGCAGAGATCTGTCCTTTGTGTTTTTCCCACATATTTGAGCTTAGGTCTTGTTATTTCATTTACTGTCGTCCTAGTATGAATAGTTATTAATGGAATTTACATTTACCCAACTTACGGGGTCAAGTCAAGTCAAGTCAAGTCAGTGAGTCAACATAGGCTGAGAAACGCTGCGGTTCTTAGCGTCGTGCGGTCCGGAGGGACAGGTAGTGGTTGAGGGCCTCAAGTGAGTCTGAGTGCGGGGTTGGTTTTCTGTTTCTGACCGACTTACCTATGTTTTTGTTCTGGGAATATATACAACAGATGTTCTCTGGGTGGAGTTTTGTTCCCTGTGTATGTCTGACTTTTACTTCTCGACCTTTTTCTATAAGGTACGTTTATCTCTGGTTTTCTTTCGTCCTCATCGTTATGAGTATAGTCTATTTTATCTGAAATTTTGTTTCCAACACTTTTTTCTGTTTCTTCCTATGAGGTATTACTAGTTTCCTAGTTAGGTTCTTCTTCTATATTGTTAATATTTATATATACGTGGGTTGTATCTTCGTGACGTCGTACATTCTGTTTACGATTGTTCATACTTCCCCCTTTAATTGTTATTGTGTTATTATCACTCTCTGAAATTATAGGGTGAGTGTGGATACCTATCTAGTTGATTTCTCTTTTAATCGTTCTTTTGTGTTTGAAATTTACGATGTTATCCGGTCAATCTGGATTAACTATAGATATCCTGTAAAGTGGGGTTTTGTTAATTAAAGTGGAAAAAGAGTTCACGTGTGTCTTGGAAAAGATCCTATCTAGTGTAGGACTCGGTATTTAGATCGGAACCATTTAAGTTTTTTTAACTTTAGTAAGATTCGTAAAAAGACTGGTGTTACGTCATTCTAATCTAGAGTTAATGTCCTCTTTTTGATAATTATTAGGTTTGTATACCTCCGACTTGTTGTGCGACGACTTATTGGTTGTTTAGTGTCTTGTTTAGTTTTTTCTTTAGTTTTATACGTATCTTTGCTAACTTTACTTTTGTGTTGTTGGGGTTTGGACACCCTATGACATTTTCGTCACGATTCCCCTTTCAAGTATCGTTATGTCCGTATGGAACGCGTTGTTCTTTTTTCAGTTTATTTATTGAATTGAGATGTGGATTTCGTTGATCTTTACCTTCTTTACTTCTTGGGGTCCCATTCATCTTCCTTTCTTTAGAATTTTTAATCCCGTCTTTATTTACGTTTTCCTTGTTTTTTCTGGTATCGTTTTTAGTTGTTTCGGTTTTCGACCAAGAAACTTTCCTATTTATTTTAACCGTTTGGTAATCGGTCTGAGTAGTTCTTTGTTTCCCTCTTTTAAGTTTAGTTATTTTAATCTTCACTTTTACCTCTCTAGTGTTGTCTGTTGTGTCTTTATGTTTCCTAGTATTCTCTGATGATAGTCGTCAACATACGGTTATTTTACCTGTTTAACCTTCTTTAACTGTTTAAGAATCTTTTCATGTTGAAGGGTTTTGACTTGGACCTTCTTTATTTTTAGAATTGTTCTGGATAGTGTTCGTGTCTTTAACTTTGACATTAGTTTTTAGAAGGTCGTTTGTTTTCGGGTCCAGGTCTGCCGAAGTGTCGACTTAAGATGGTTTTTAAATCTCTTCTCGATTGTGGATAGAATGAGTTTCAGAAGGTTTTTTTAACGTCTCCTTCCATTTGAAGGTTTGAGGAAGATACTCCGTTGGTAGTGGGATTATGGTTTTGGTCTGTTTCTACGGTGTTTTTTTCTTTTGATGTCCGGTTATAGTGACTACTTGTATTTACGTTTTGGAATTGTTTTAAGATCGTTTCTTTAAGGTTGTTGTGTAATTTTTCTAGTATGTAGTACTGATTCACCCGAAATAGGGTCTCTACGTTCCTAAGAAGTTATAAGTGTTTAGTTAGTTACATTATGTGGTGTAATTGTTTAACTTTTTATTTTCGGTATGCTAATAGAGTTATCTAAGTCTCTTTCGGAAACTGTTTTAAGTTGTAGGTAAATACTAATTTTTTTTTTTTTTTTGAGAGGTCTTTCGTCCTTATCTTCCTTGTATGGAGTTATATTAATTTCGATATATACTGTTTGGGTGTCGTTTGTAATAGGAGTCACCACTTTTTAACTTTCTTAAAGGGGGTTTCAGTCCTTGTTCTGTTCCCACGGGTGAAAGTGGTGATGATAAGTTGTATCAAAACCTTCAAAACCGGTGTCGTTAGTCTCGTCTTTTTGTTTGTTTTCCTTAGGTTTATACTTTTCTTCGTCATTTTGAGAGTGACAAATGTCTACTGTACTAGGAGATGTATCTTTTGAGATTTCTGAGGTGGTCTTTTAATAATGTTGATTAGTTACTTATATCATTTCAACGTCCTATATTTTAGTTGTGTGTCTTTAGAGAACGTAAGGATATGTGATTATTACTCTTTTATCTTTCTCTTTAATTCCTTTGTTAAGGTAAGTAGTAACGTTACTTTTCTTATTTTATGAACCCTTATATAGATAGATTTCTTTGGTTTCTGGATATATATCTTTTGATATTTTGTGACCACTTTCTTTAGTTTCTTCTGTGATTATCTACCTCGTTATATGGTACAAGTACCTAACTTTCTTATTTATATCACTTTTACTCACATGATAGGTTTCGTTAGATATCTAAGTTACGTTAGGGATAGTTCGATGGTTGTCATAAAAAGTGTCTCGATCTTGTTTATTAAAGTGTTAAATATACCTTTATGTTTTTTGGAGCTTATCAGTTTCGTTTGAACTCTTTCTTCTTACCTTGACCTCCTTAGTTGGACGGACTGAAGTCCGAGATGATATTTCGGTGTCAGTAGTTCTCTCATACTATGACCGTGTTTCTGTCTTTATATCTAGTTACCTTGTTTTATCTTTCGGGTCTCTATTTAGGTGTGTGGATACCTGTGGAATAGAAACAGTTTCCTCCGTTTTATATGTTACCTCATTTCTGTTAGAGAAATTGTTCACCACGACCCTTTTGACCAGTTGGTGAACATTTTCTTACTTTGATCTTGTAAAAGATTATGGTATTTGTTTTTATTTGTGTTTTACCTAATTTCTAGATTTGTATTCTGGTCTTTGATATTTTGAGAATCTCTTCTTGTATCCGTTTTGGGAGAGGTTGTATTTAGTGTCGTCATAGGAGATACTGGGTGAAGGGTCTTATAACCTTTATTTTCGTTATTATTTGTTTACCCTGGATTAATTTTAATTTTCGAAGAAGTGTTACTTCTTTTGATATTCGGTCCACTTTTTCGGAAGTCTTACCCTCTTATATTGTCGTTTACTTCGTTGACTGTTTGTTGATTAGAGTTTTTATATGTTCTTGGAGGACGTCGATTTAAGGTCTTTTTATTTGCTAGGTTAGTTTTTTACCCGGTTTCTTGATTTGTCTGTAAAGAGGTTTCTTCTGTATGTCTACCGATTCTTTGTGTACTTTACTACGAGTTGTAGTGAGTAATAGTCTCTTTACGTTTAGTTTTGGTGTCACTCAATGGTAAAGTGTGGTCAGTCTTACCGACACTAGGTTTTCAAATGTTCGTTATTTACAACCTCTCCCACACCTCTTTTCCCTTGGGAGAATGTGACAACCACCCTTACGTTTGATCATGTCATACCTCTTGTCAAACCTCTAAGGAATTTTTTGTCCTTTATCTTGACGGTATACTGGGTCATTAGGGTGACGACCCGTATGTGTGACTCCTTTGGTCTTAACTTTCTCTGTACACATGGGGTCACAAGTAGTGTCGTGACAAATATTATCGGTCCTGTACCTTCGTTGAATCTGCAGATAGTCGTCTACTTACCTATTCTTTCGACACCATGTATATGTGTTACCTCATGATGAGTCGGTAATTTTTATTATGTAAACTTAGTCAAGATTTCTCCACCTACTTTGACCTCGGATAATATGTCTCACTTCATTCGGTCTTTCTTTTTGTGGTTATGTCATATGATTACGTATATACACCTTAAATCTTTCTACCATTGTTATTGGGACATACGCTCTGTCGTTTTCTCTGTATCTATATATCTTGTCAGAAAACCTGAGACACTCTCTCCCTCTCCCACCTTACTAAACCCCCTTACAGTACCTTTGTACATATTATAGTATATTCTTTACTTAGTGGTCAACTACAAGTTGTGTCCTACGAACCACGACCACGTGACCCTACTGGACCTCCCTCCCATGTCCCTCCCTCCTCCCTCCCATGTCCCTCCCTCCACCCTCCCCCCAAGTCCTACCCCTTGTGTACACACAGGTACCGCCTAATTACAACTACACACCGTCGTGGTTATGTTATAATATTTCATTAATCGGAGGTTAATTTTATTTATTTAAATTTAATTTTTTTTCTTTTTAGTCTTTCTCTTTAATTCCTTAGTTAGGGTAAGTAGTAACATTGTTGTTGTTTTTTAATAGATCTTTATTTGGATGAATTCCCCTTGATATATGTTTCTTGATATACGTTTCTTGATATATGTCTTTTAATATTCTATGACTACTTTCTTTAATTTTGATTGTATTCGTCTACCTCTATATAAGGTACAAGGACCCAATCTTCCTAGTTGTAATACTTCTACTGATAGGATGGTTTAAGTTAGATGTCTAAGTTACGTTAGGGATAGTTTAATGATTACCGTAAAAAGTATTTTGACCTTGTTTTTCATATAAAATCTACTGGTACCTATATCACACCTACTTCGTATTTCGTCTTAGACCTCGTCACTGTTCACTAGTTCAACCGTTTCGACTGACTTTGGTTGTGTCTAGGTAACGGTGGATAAAATACAGTCAATAATCGTTAAAACACTAGATTATCAGTCCAGTCTACAAATCTTTTCCTGTCTAACAAATCCAGACACGTTTCTTGTTAATACTTCAATAAATGAAATGACAGTTCTCGATTCTGAACCCGATGTTATCTCTATTATAAAAGGAGAAGACACCCTTGTCTGGTTTTGAATTCTTTTAACTCAAGTCAGTACATGGGTAATCGTTTATTAAAATGGACCTTAGATTACCCTTGTATTATCCGATCTTATCTCGGTTAAGTCTTTTTGTCGTCATGTAAACCTCTGTATCATTTCCATCGGTCTTTCTGTCTTCTGTCTTTTTCGTTCTTTTTACAAGTCTTACGGGTCAAACTTTTACAGTGACTCGTAATATAAGTCATTTAACATAATGTTTTTACTTACCTTTACTACTACAGAGTACGGTAATGAACTACTTTCCTTAGTTTATCGAGATTACCCAAAACTCTTTAGACAAGTCTGGGAAACGGATTTCCGTCTACCTACACATTCCTCGGAAAAGGAAAAAAAAGACCAAGAACTTATAAAGGTTTTGGACATAACTAGTAAATAGGGTCACAAAACAGGAAAAGAACACGATAGAAAGGAAACGACGACGACGACGACGACGATTCAGTGAAGTCAGGACAGACTGAGACGCACTAGGGTCTCTACCGTCGGGTAGTCCGAGGGGGCAGGGACCCTAAGAGGTCCGTTCTTGTGACCTCACCCAATGGTAAAGCAAGAGGTTACGTACTTTCACTTTTCACTTTCACTTCAACGAGTCAGCACAGGCTGAGGATCACTGGGGTACCTGAATGGCATGGTCCGAGGAGGTAGGTACCCTAAAAGGTCCGTTCTCATGACCTCACCCAATGGTAACGGAAGAGACTAGAAAGGAAATATATATGATTTTTTGGTAGGGATACCTCGAAATTCGTAATCCTACACCGTCTGTGAAATCCTATTTGAAAGAGTATATATAATTATCCTCAACAACAAATCAGTGATTCAACATAGACTGATAAACGCTGGGGCACCTGACATTGGGTGGTCCGAGGAGACAGGTACCCTAAAAGGTCCGTTCTTATAACCTTACCCAACGGTAAAGGAGGAAACCCCCTAGAACACCTGGATCCCTAGTTTGGAACAGAGGACGTGACCGTCCACCTAAGAAATGGTGACTCGGTGATCAAGTCAAGTCAAGTCAGTGAGTCAGTACGGGTTAAGACGCTGGGGTACTTAGCGTCGTGAGGCCCGGAGGAACAGGTAGTGGTTGAGGGCCTCAAGTGAGTCTGAGTTCAGACTATCAGTCACTACGGTAGGTCGGTAGAGTAGGAGACAGTAGGGGAAGAGGAGGACGGGGGTTAGGGAGGGTCGTAGTCTCAGAAAAGGTTATTCAGTCGAGAAGCGTACTCCACCGGTTTCATGACCTGAAAGTCGAAATCGTAGTAAGGAAGGTTTCTTTAGGGTCCCAACTAGAGGAAGTCTTACCTAACCAACCTAGAGGAACGTCAGGTTCCCTGAGAGTTCTCAGAAGAGGTTGTGGTGTGAAGTTTTCGTAGTTAAGAAACCGCAAGTCGGAAGAAGTGTCAGGTTGAGAAAGTAGGTATGTACTGGTGTCCTTTTTGGTATCGAAACTGATCTACCGGAATCAGCCGTTTCATTACAGAGACGAAAAGTTATACGATAGATCCAACCAGTATTGAAGGGAAGGTTCCGTATTCGCAGAAAATTAAAGTACCGACGTTAGTCGTAGACGTCACTAAAACCTCGGGTTATTTTATATCAGACTGTGACAAAGGGGACAAAGGGGTAGATAAAGGGTACTTCACTACCCTGACCTACGGTACTAGAAGCAAAAGACTTACAACTCGAAATTCGGTTGAAAAAGTGAGAAAAGAAAGTGAAAGTAGTTCTCCGAAAAATAAAGGAGAAGTGAAAGACGGTATTCCCACCACAGTAGACGTATAGACTCCAATAACTATAAAGAGGGTCGTTAGAACTAAGGTCGAACATAAAGAAGGTCAGGTCACAAAGAGTACTACATGAGACGTATACTCAATTTATTCGTCCCATTGTTATATGTCGGAACTATGGTCTCTTCGGGTTATAAAAATCATACAACAGGATTTATAGTTGAACGGTGAAAAGGATGTCATTCAGTCACAACACTATAACATAGATGAATAAAAAAACGTGTCTAAAACATAGATAAATACATATCTAAGATATATACATGTATCTATAGTATATATTAGTAGATTAAAGTAGTTTAGTACGATTTTTAACCTAATTAGTATTAAAGGATTAAATCAGTAGTTAACAAAGATTATGATACACGGTCCTTGATCTACTTGTTATTGAGTATTCTGTTTTAACAGATAAAAGGTTTAAGTAGAATTGAGTTTTTACAATATTAAAGAGAGATACTTTATTAACCTTTAAATAGACCCAAACTTAAGACAATTTATCTTTTTAAAGGTCTTTATAAGGTCTAAGGTTCAAAATTCTACAATCTTAATAACTTCCAAACTAAAGTCGTAACTATGAAAACTTAAAATCTAGTCTTTTTTTACAATGAAATTACAGTTATGTTTTTATTTTAAACTACAATATTACATTTATAAGGTCGTTTCTACGAGGGTATATCTTGCGATTTATTTTATGTGTATGTGTTTGTATATATTGGTGGAGTGCAGATACCCCAGCGTGTCTCAGCCTGTGCTGACTTCACTGAATCGTCGTCGTCGTGTCATATTTTTGTGACGTAACGAGTCGTATACATCGACATACTCGTACACCTTTTGTATTCCCCCCTACTTACGTAAACTCCTAGTCAAAAATTATTGTATATACTTTTGTACCTAAAAATATTGTGTATATTCGATCCCCATACTTAACAGAAGACAGAGATCTTAAGGAAAGGACGTAGAAAGGAGTACCATAATGTCAAAAATAATGAGAAGAGATGAGTTTATAATGGAGAAGCCTCTAGGAGAAACAAAGAAAAGTATGGCGAATGTCGGTAGACTTTACTAAAATTAAACAAAAATGATTCAGAAGAGAAGTTCGACATTCGAATTACATTTAAAAAAAAAAAAAAAAAAAAAAAAAAAAAAAAAAANAAAAAAAAAAAAGTCTTACATTACGGTTCTCAGAGTATCCACCATCTACGAGTCCATTACAATTCACTACCCGTTTATAATTTAATTATCTCCACACCGAGACTCTTCTTATGTGATCGGTCCTATAACTAAATAAAGGTTCTGTATAAATAGACCTTACGTTCTGTGAGTAAACAAAACAACACCAACACGAAATCAACGATTGAGTACAGGTTGAACAAACACTGGGGTACTTGACATCGGTTGGTCCGGGGAGACGGGTGCCTTAAAAAGTCCATTCTTATGACCTCACCGAACGGTACAGGAGGAGGTCCCCTAGATGGACTGAGTTCCTAGTTTGGGTGTAGAGGACACAGAGGACATAATCGTCCACTTAAGAAATGGTGACTCGGAGGGTCCGATAGATAAATGTGAAATGTTTTAATGAATTAAAATGTCCGGATCGAAAGAGTATAACTTGTCTTCCTCGATCCACATATTAACATAAATGAGAAATGAGACTTTACTTACAATAGAGATTTGACATCTTTTGACTTTAAGACTTAAGATTAGGGTTTAAACGTATGTGATTCATGTTAAGAAGGTTCACATTTTACTCTTATTAATCTGGATGAATTACCAAATTTTTCACGTGTATTGTCGTTTCGTATTTGAGACAAATAAAAAAATGTGAAAAAAAAAGAAAATTCCATGAAAGGTTGAGGTTATTGATTATTAAATTAATATATTAGGATCGTGGTTACATTCCTACTCCTTTAATCAGTAATTGTTAAGTTTGGTTGAACCTTCGAAATTAGAGAAGACAAATCCCAGACATTTCATAAGTTCTGGTTGTTCTGTCTAATGTAATTATTAAAGTTTATTGTTTTTACGGTACACTTCTACGTGAAGGTACACTACTACGTGAAGGTACACTATGAGTAAAGTTGTAGTATTTCAGTTTGAACAATCACTACACGTATAAACCTCTGTTGATCACGTTCTTTTCAGACACAGACCGAAAATTACGACTTAGATTGAATTTTACTGATCTTTTTCTGTTGTAACCCAATATACCCGACCATTGTACATCAAAGACTCGACAGTGACTCAATCGTCACTCCACGTCACTGTCCACATAACCTCGAATTCGTAGTTTATATCGGTCCTGTAATACGTTGACATTTCTTCATCGTTTCAGAAGAAAGACTTAAATTATAAGTGAAGACGGATTTTAGTCTTTTATATGTGTACACCTAAAGTCGTATGACTGTTACTGTACTATCTTAAACCAATTTAAACAGGCTTCCGTCGGTCATCGTACAGAGATTTAAATCAGTAGAGACTGACGTTCTGTGACTACTTCTTCGAGAGTTGAATCGAACGTATCGTTAGATTTATGATAAGGTTCCGTTAAAAATTTATCTGAAAATTTGGTTCCAAATAGTTGTACTTTAAAGGACAAGTTGAAGGGACAACAGAAGTTAAACGTTGATGGTATTGTACGAATTTTAACTAACCTTCAAGTATACGTGGATGATGATTTTGTTTTTGTGTATATGTAAGAATAAAATTGTTTCGTGAGGTATAACCTTAATCTGTGTTTCAACCATTTTTTTTTAGTTAATTTCTCTTAATTTAAACCACTATCAAAGGTTTTCTTATCGTACATCATCCTATAGTAGAAAAAGGGAAGTGGAGTTCCCATAGAACAGAATGCACGAAGTCAAGTTAATTCACAGGTTTAAAGAAACTATCCGTGACATTATAAAAGAAAACGTAATGAATTCACACCGTCAACTATTACGTCAACTGTGGACAAGAACAAAGAGAACCGAAGACCCCTGTACCAATGTGAGAGATCGGGGAATTGTACTCTACGCCAATATAAAATCACTATTTTACAACCGTTTTCATTAACACTCGGTAAAGACCTAGTGTAGAAATTCTTAATCTCACGGTAAGTGATGTGAAGTAAAGGCCGAAAAATTTGTATGAAACACAGTTATCTCTATTCAAATGTAAAATGTCTTTAGTCATATTTACTTGATTACACCATGTGTGAGAAAACAAACCGAAGAGAATAAGACGTATAAAACTATGAGTAGATAAAAAACTTATGACACTCAATTTAACAACCAATTAAAAAAAGTCTCTACCTGTCCCTTCGGACTGTACGACGTCAGGTAACCCAGTGTTTCTCAGCCTGTGTTGACTCGATGACTTGACTTTACTCTTAGTTATATGGTGACATACAACGGATAAGTAAACAACTAACTACGACTGTAACCTAGTAAAGGTTAAAACAGATAATCTTTATTTAAAAATTACTTGAGAATACATGTTCAGAAACGTACCTGTACACGATAGTAAACAGAACCCATAGCTAGATAAGAGGTTAAGTCACCAAATCAGTGATTCAACACAGGCTAATAACCCTGGGGTACCTGATAACGGGAGGTCCGAGGAGACAGGTACCCTAAGAGGTCCGTTCTTATGACCTCACCCAACGGTAAAAGAAGAGGTCCCCTAGAAGGGTTGAGTCCTTAGTTTGGGTCCAGAGGACGTAATGACCGTCTAAGAAATAGCTGACTCGATGTTCCCTTCGGCGGAAGAGTTTTCATCATCACACACTCTCAAAATTAAAAAGGTTTAGAAGTGGTTGTTAGTGAGGTTCACAAAAGTTGAAAGAAAAAGGATTACTATTCAATTCGTTTACAGGTACACGTAGGTGTATAGAGGAGACCAATTCACAGACAGGTTAAAAAAGGGAATAAAAAAATGTAACCAACAAACTAAAGGATGTTAGTTTTAACTCTTAAGGAATACATAACACCCATGTTGAAGAAATAAACTATATTATAAACGTTTATAATATAAGATCAAACATTGTAAAAGTAAGAGTATTGAAACGTAAAAATTCTCGTCCTGGAAAATTTTTAAAACTTCTATGATTTAAATAGTAAAAAAAAAGAAAAGACCTAGTACAAAAACCACCACATAGATACTTTATAATGAAATCAGGTTTGATTATTTCTAAAATAGGAGAAAAAAGGATCCACATAATGTATCAATAAAACTCAAGTAAAAACAAATGTCAGACTCAATACATTCTTTTCAACTAAAAAACGTATGTATATTGATAAGACCTTATTAAATAAATTTTCTGATAGAGTCGAAGTTACAATAAGGAAACTTAGAAATAATTTATTATCAACGGAAATATACACAGTCAGAAAAAGAACTAACAAATAAAGGAACTAGACAAACAGATGAAAGTACTTTAATAGTGTACCAAAGAATGACATCGAAATCCAAAATCTTTGTATTTAGGACTTTTAAATAAGAATAAAAGTCCCACAATTATATATCAAAGTCGAAAGACGTAAAAGTGTACTTTAAATCTTAGTCGAATAGTTAAAGATGTTTTTTAAGACGATCCTAAGAATTACTCTAACATAACTTGGATGTCTAGTTACATTCTTCTTAATTGTAATATTATTATAACTCAGTAGGATGTGTAATTGAACTATACAGAGTAAATAAAAATAAATAATACAACCATAATAAAATTTAAAATAATAATTTCAAATGTAACACCTGAAAGGACATAAAAGTTTAAGAGACAAAATGAAAATCTTGTATTTTTCATTTAAATGTTATTGAAAAATTTCCTTGAAAGGGAGATTAAGAGTGGTGACACAGTAAAAACTCAACGAGAGTTTACTTAAAAGGGGAAGAACACCTGGTATAAAGGGATGGAGGAAAGTACGGACTATTAGAAACTAAAATACGGTCTGTAACGTTTAAGTGAGATAAATCCAAAAAAATAAGAATATTCACAAAGTCTTAAAACAAGATTCTAACTCAGTTCAATAAATCTGTATTGAACAAGAAAAGTCCAGAACTGAAGATACGAACCAATCTCTCGACGTCTCGTCGTCACAGATCCGCCCATTGAAAAAAAATGTAATGACCTTATACCGAAAGAATGTAAAAGTTAGATAATTGAGTGCTTAATACTTGAAAAGGTCAGAATGACTACTCTTGTGTTATAAAAACGGGTAAACACTCATAGATAGTCCTTGACAAGAGGGATTAGGAAAACCGGTCCAGAAATGAGTCCATCAAGAGAATACACATGTGTCACTAGCCAACAGACGATAAACTCTCCCGGAAGGTGTCGAGAGACTTCGAAAGAGAAACACGTCGAAAGAGGAGACTTCCTTAGACGCGAAAAATCAGGAAGACCTTGAAAATCGAGGTAGAGCTGAGAACCTTAGAAGGTCCGAGGAGAAACGCAATATATTCTTATGAGGAAGATTTTATATTTTACTACGACAATAAAGAGGTGAACTTTAGATAGAATATACCGAACCGTATTGAATGTCCTCAGTACTAATCCAAGAACGGAGGAGGAAATTAGAATATGACAATATGAGACTGTGTCTCGTTTCTTCATATTGAGACAAGTATTTTAGAGGAAGTACGTTAAAAAATTTTAAAAGTACATAAAAACATGAATGTCTTTTCAATGTCTTTTACCTCTCTACAGAGTATAAGGGAAATGGTTTGAAACGGATTGTAATTGGAGAACTTATTGACATCTTACATTAATCATGGTCCTTTAATCGTAACCTTGTTACGATAATTGATTCGAGGTTCGAAATAAATCTAAACCGGTCTAAAAAGTCATTTGTCAAAGGACAATGTTCTAGGATGTAACGTAGATCGAGAATAAGAAGAAATGAAAATAGGAAAAAAACTATCAACGGTTCGGAAATGACAAAATAGTACTACAACCGTGAAAACTTTTCATTCGACCAGTCAATAAATGTTTTAAAGAGGATTAAACCTCAACTAGATATAAAAGAGTAATAATTTTATTTCAACACGTAAACCTCTTTCTTATGATTTTTTTACTATGACACGAAAGAAAATCACATAACACAGCCTTTGAAGTACGATAGTTTTATAGAAATCTGACCACTACAATTGAACGTAGTGTACGATTCAACCATATACGGTCCAAAAGGTCAATAAAAAGAGACCATTATTATGTATAGAACACCGTCTACATGACTCTGACTTTTTTATTGGATAAAGAGAAGTTTGAAGGTAAATGATAAAATTGTTGGGAGTACCGAGAACAGAGATCCGCATGTATGTATAGATTGATGAGAATGTATATCAATTAAACAGTTAGTCGGTAGACAGTAGAGAGACAGTGGTACTTAAGTATGACTGTAAAAATTAAGGTAGTAACTCGAAAGAGAAAAGGAATAAGTGTAAAAAGAGTGTACTAATATATTAGACGAAAATAATAGTAATATATATAGATATATAATTACATATGAATCATATATAATGATTATAGTCTTTACGAATAGGTAAGGAACTCATGGATAAAATCATTTAAATGATATGCCAAGAAGGGACATCGAGTTTACCATTTCTTAGACGGACGTTACGTCTACCCAAACTAGAATCCCAGTTCTTCCAGAGGACCTCTTCCCTGACCGTTGGGTGAGGTCTTAAGAACTGACCTCTTAGGGAACTGTGTCCTCGAACCACCCGATGTCAGGTAACCCAACGTTTCTCAACCTGTACTGACTCACTGATTGTGATGATGTGATGGTGATGATATACCAATGTTAATAATACATGTGAAAAAACAGAAATAGAAACTGATAAATATATAACAGAAGGGTACGGGAAGTCATACCACTACAATAACTGAACTTTATGTTAATCAAAAAAAAATTATAACAAAAGACTAAACAAAGAGAAGTACAGTGTCATCCAAAGTTAGTACAAAATTATTAGTCTCTATGTGTTTCCTACATAGATACTCTACAGTGACGGAGGAATGTATGTAATGGGTAAGGGTAAAAAAAGGAGAAGAATGTCAAAAGAAGGTGAGAGGTGTCCATTAGTCGTAGTCAAGTCAAGTTAGTGAGTCAACACAGGTCGAGAAACTCTGGGATACCTGACATCGTGTGGTCCGGAGGGATAGGTAGTGGTCGAAAGTCTTGAACGAGTCTGAGTACAGATAGCTCATCTATAATAGTAGGTTGGTAGAGTAGGAGACAGTAAGGGAAGAGGACGGAAGTTAGAAAGGGTCTTAGTCCCAGAAAATGTTACTCAGTCAAGAAGCGTAGACCACCGGTTTCATAACTTCAAAGTCGAAGTCGTAGTCAGGAAGGTTACTTCTAAGTCCTGACTAAAGAAAATCCTACCTGACCAACCTAGAGGAACGTCAGGTTCCCTGAGAGTTCTCAGAAGAGGTTGTGGTGTCAAGTTTTTGTAGTTAAGAAGCCAAGAGTCGAAAGGAATATCAGGTCGAGAGTGTAGGTATGTACTGATAACCTTTTGGGTATCGAAACTGATCTGCCTGGAAACAACCGTTTCATGACAGAGACTAAAAATTATACGACAGAGCCAACCAGTATCGAAAAGAAAGTTCCACGTTCGCATAAAATTAAAGTACCGATGTCACTGGTCGACGTAACCAAAACCTCGGAGGTTTTATTTCAGAGAGTGACCAAGATAACAAAGGGTAGATAAAAGGGACTTCACTCCCCTGACCTACGGTACTAGAATCAAAAGCTACAACACAAAATTCGGTTGAAAAAGTGGGAGGAGAAAGTGAAATTAGTTCTCCGAGAAATCAAGAAACGAAAGACGGTATTCCCACCACAGTAGACGTATGAGCTCCAATAACTATAAAGAGAGCCATTAGAATTAAAGTCGAAAACGAAGTAGGTCGAGTCGTAAAACGTATTACGTAAGACGTATATTCAATTTATTCGTCCCCCTGTTATATGTCGGAACTGTATACGGAAAGAGTTAAACCTTGGTCAGACGACAAGGTATAGGCCAAAATTGACAACGAAGAACTGGACGTATGACCAAAGAGTTTTCCGTCCATACCACCAAACCATAAGGGTAGAGAGTTTCTTAAAAGGTCAAACAACACTAGGTGTATCAGTTTCCGAAACCGTATCAGTTATTTCACCTTTATTTACAAAAAGACCCTGGAAGAACAAAAAAGGTTACTATATCGTCTACAACCGTTAAAGCAGAGACCAAGGAGACGGAAAAAGGATTTTATAAAAGGTGACATGGAAAAAGAGAACGGTCCAGAAAGAGTAGTAAATATCAGTAATAAAATTTTAAATAACCCGGATCTTAATACGATTCTAAAATATTCATAGTGACACAAACTAGGAATGTTTTTGGGATACTTTGTCCATTACTAAAGTGGGGTCACGACTTCATTTGTTTTCGAACTCCTCATCCTATTTACCAGTCCCTTATATGTCCATACGTTTACCGGATCTCTCTCAAATATAAAAGGTCGAGACTGATTAAGGTTATACGGGACAGACAGTTTATAAAAAGTTCTTGGTTTCTATAAAGATGTAGTTTCTGAAGTCAATGGAGAGTCCCGTCGTTTCACAAGGAATAGAAGGGGAGGAAGTAGAAAGTATCATAGGACGAGTATGATAAGTGTTTTGTAAAACTTAGGGTCAAAATGGTGTACGATAAAAATACTGACCACATTCTGTCAATTGAATGAATATAGAGATGAAAATTAGATAATATTAATAGAAAAGTTACTAACGACATTTATTATGTTATTTAAATATTATTTAACATTTAATTATAAACATTTGTAAATATATGGTATATCTTAGATTTTAGATTTTTAAAGTCTCACAAACAAATTTTGAATCGGGTTTGGGATAAGTAAATGATTACAAACGTATTAAATCTTTTTTTTCAAATAAAAGTTAAAGAAGAGAAATAAAGTTGATCTAATACACCTAAACGTCCCGGTAATGACATTAATACAGACGGGGATTTTCATTTTACATCTTATCATGAGTTATATACAAACTATTCTCTATTGACTTATTTTTTTTTTTCTACTGACATAAGGTTTTAATAAGGTTTTCAAAAAGAATTCTACTTTATATTAACAATTAGATGATTAATAGATTTTCAGTTTAAATTTCTACTATACCCCACCCTCCACCCTCCCCCTAAGTCCTAACCCTCGAACATATGTGGGTACCACCTAGGTACAGTTACATACCGTTTTGGTTATGTCATAACGTTTCATTTTATTTCAATTTTTTTTTTTCTTTTGTTTTAATTTATAGACGTGAATACACATTTATATAGGACTCCCTTTTTTTTTTACAGGAAAGATAGTTTCTCACCCACATTACATTTGATTTAGAGTCGTCCTTTTGGTCTCGTTACAGGACTCAGAACCGAGTCTCGTCCCGTGCTATCCCAGAGGGTTACCAACGTCTCGGGGAAGTCCAATGTGTGTACCGAGAGATGAAGAACTTTGTTCGACACGACACAGAAGCCTGACTTAGAATTCTCTTGTTTAGTTCATAAATGACTAGTTTGTTAGACTATATGTCGATAAATCTTTACGTATTGATTAAGATCATTTCAGTTAAAGTAATAATTACCGGTTTCACTCAACCTAAGTAACGTTACTTTTTAAAGTCAAATAAGTATTTCAAGTAACAAGTGTCTTCCGTTAAATTGTAAACATGGTAGGATTAGGAATTTACTGTTTTCATTAACATTAAAGTATAAGAACACATACATTCTTTGTAATGGTTCACAAAGATTTTTATTTTAGTGTAGACTAAATTTTATCACATTTTTACAAAAAGGGTCAATGGTTGACCCAAAATAAAGATAGAGATCTAGTTTGTTTTGGGGACATGACCCATGTCGTTTCATAGGCCCTTCCAAAGAGTTTAGGTGTACCCAATAGTGTTCATCGGTCTTCTGACCTGGAACTAAAGTCCATCAAAACGTCAAAGACACGGGTAAACGAAAGTTCATGTCGTCCGGTCTTAAAACTCGAAAAGAGAAGTTTACTCTTTGATCGGTCTAAAAACGACTAAGATTACGTCTGTAGGACATCTACAAGGACGACATCTCAACCATCTTAGGAACAAAAGTGTACCTTTCGTAGTTATAAACGAAAAGGTGTCAAAAGGAAACGTACAATAAAACGAAACACCCAAACGAAAAAAATCCCCCCCCTCCGAACAAATAAAAAACAAAGTAAAACCAAAACCTATAGTTGAACAAAAGTAAAACAAAAAAGTCAAAAAGTTTATACAGTGACTTTTTTACGTTTAAAGTGTCTTTAAAACCTTGCATTGATACTAATGTACTAAAAGTTATATATGTTTTATAACCTTCCTAACCAATCAAACACTTTTCGTATACACACTCTGACTCGTCTTTACACGGAATTTAAATAACCAAAATTTTATTTTTATCGTCCTAAATAACTAACCAACTAAAACAACAATAACCCTCGTCGTCCCTCTAATGTGTAAATAAGACCTCCGTCCTTCAGGTTCTAGTTCCACCACCGTCTAAACCAAAGACCACTCTTTAGAGATGGACCAAATATCTACCGGTGGAAGAGGGATACTCGATACCAAAAGGGAGTATCGAGTCAACCATTTCTTAGGTGGACTTTACGTCCTCTGGGGTCAAGCTAAGGACCCAGCCCTTCAAGACGACCTCTTCCCTATCCGATGGGTAAAGTCATGAGAACCCGAAGAGAACACCGAGTCGATCATTTCCTAGGTGGGTGTTACTCCCTCTGGATCCAAGATAGGGACCCAACCCTTCTAGGGGACTTCTTCCAGTTCTGATGGGTAAGGTCATAAGAACGGACCTCTTAAGGTATCTGAGATATCGGGTACCTACCGTAGCGTTTATCAGCCTGTACTGACTCACTAAAAGTGAAGTGCAGTGGAAGAGGGATACAGGAGTACACCGAAAAGGAAACACAAACGAGTCTTTCTCTCGAGTGAAAGACAAGACTTATCCTGTGGTCCGGACAACCTAATGACAAAATGGGTATACTTGAGTATATTGGACTCAGAAGAGTCCTGGTCCTCTTCCATTATATAAATTTCTGTAACGAGTATCAACTAGGGTGTAAGGGTAATAAAAGTTTCTAAAAAGATGATTTTACCCTGAACCATTACCCTGTAATAAGAAGATTAGTCATCTACACCCTTATCCCTAACCGTCCGACTTCTCTAATTATTACGTGATTAAAGAATATTTAATTTCAAATATTTTTGTATTCTTGAATACAAATATTCTTGTGTTTATCACAAGGAGGGTTTCTCCCTAAAACCATCTGTAGATAGTTAACAATATTCTGTCTTAAGTAATTTTAAATATACAGTAGATAAAAAATTAACATAATATCTTGATCGCTTTCTTTAGGTCATTCAACTGTAGACATATCATACTATATACTTCAATATATACTGTATAAAATATCGTACGTTTATATAAATAAGTCATATTTGGGCATAACTGTGGATCCTACTTGAAACATATCAATTTCCTTAATATCCTTATTTTGTAATTCCTTAGTGAAAGTGACAAGTATCGACTTGTCACTTCTTTATTAATTTTTAAAGATCTACACATCTACATTGAAATGAAAAGAATGACGACTTGTGTTCTGGAATTTATAACGGGACCAAAATGTATAAAATTTACAGAAGAATTTTCAAACTTACTCTTATCTTAAAGGTAAGTTGTCACCTCGAGATCACTACTTTCTTTAGTTAATAATTTCCATACACAAATGTATACGTTGTAGTCTTACTCGTAAAAAGTTTCCGAATCTTGTTTATTATACGTGATTTTAAATTCTAATTTGTCTTATAATTAGTGAGTAGAGAAGATAAGTAAATCTGTGAGTCCGATAAAAAATACTGGTAGTTAACGAAAACATATTACGAAATCAATATATACCTCACTGTCTCATCTATCATTATTAACACAAGATGGAGATACTCCTTTGAACTCGTAAATAAATGATTATACAAGAATTCAAAGTGATATTGAAGTGTTCCTTGGTGTTCATTTTAAGAACAATACAAAATAATCTAAAAACATACTGAAAAGTCTAAGTACATATATTATTTTATATCATAGTGTTATAGGAAAAGTAAAAGGTTGCCCGAAAATTCGATCACTCTTTTTGATTGAACAGATAATTGAGAACAATTGTCAACTCTAGTAAAGAATCGTCACAACGATTCGTAATCTAGATACATTGGTAGAAAAGTTAAGAAGGAAAACGACCTGAGTAAGTTTCCAAATAATGTCTTAGATTGACTAAATATAGAGGGATGACTCAAACAGGTAAAAAAGGACTAATTAAAAATTTCT
Organism: Capra ibex; assembly: GCA_006410555.1. NCBI lineage: Eukaryota > Metazoa > Chordata > Mammalia > Artiodactyla > Bovidae > Capra > Capra ibex. The sequence continues at coordinate 32,976,731 of SJYO01026388.1, forward strand.
AAACAAGGTTAGAATACGTATTAAGAGTTGTTTTTTGATCTATAAACTTTATAATAGAAAAAAAAAACTCTTCTTATTCCGAACGCTAAAACACATCCAAACGACAGCAAGTCAGTGATTCAACATAAACTTAGAAACAGGACAGGAAGTGATAAAGGACCTTCCTGTCCCCTCGGACCGTACGTCGATGTTCAGTTTCACTTGGTCCCGGTTAAAAAAACATTTTGTACATCCCGTTACTTTATATACACACATGAATTACTTTTGAAAAACCACTACTATTACCACTGAAAACGTGTGTATTTATGTTTATTTTACATGAACAAAGTATTAAATAAAATACTCTACAAAATATACTCACCGAAAAAAACAAAACTTCCACTCAAGTATTGATTCCGTACATAACTATTATTGTACCGACTGTGACTTAAAGATTTCATAAATGAGGGGTCACTTTCGTCGTAAAAAGATTGTTTTGACGACACTCTTTTGTTGTGTGACAACCAAGATGGAAGACAAGGATCACTCTTTTTTTACACTTGAAAACGTAAAAAAAAATTATACTGTGTCATCCTTTGTACTATCTACCAAGTGAACCAATACTTTGTATGAGTCTTAAAGTCTAAAGACCTTGAGTAGTTTCTGGAGTCGTAAAGATGAAAAGAGGTTTTGACAGTTTTGTTAAAAAAAATTTTTAAGTGAATTAGTTATGATTGTCGGAAGTCTATATTAAAATAAGTTATGATTCTATCTAGATCACTGTCTAATATAGCAATGTAAAATTCATAAAATAGAGAAGAAAATAGAAGTACAGACAAAGAGAGGGTAAGGAGTAGAAACAATTATCGAAACGTTAAGAAAGACAGTGACCTCATTTTTAGAATTTCAGTCCAAAACTGGAGAGTAAGTGGGAGATTGGAAATATATTAGCTCACGGTCAAAGACTGTGAAGATGAAGAAGTGAGAGAAGTCAAAGTTAAAGAATAAAAATAATAATGACGGTGTGAAGTTCAGAAGATATATAAAATGGACCTAACAAGTGTGTGTGTGTGTGTGTGTGTGTTACAGACTTTATACAAAATGTTGAGTTTTGAGATGACAGTAAACGACATCTGTCTAAAAAGAGGAATTTAATGTAAAGACTAATTCATCAGGAGCAAAAGTTCTTATATGTTAACGAGATGTATGGCATTTCATTTTACGTGTCAAAAGTTAAAAAGTACATTCTATTAGTTCTTAGATTGAGGTCGGGTAATAAGTAACAAAGATGAAAATTTTTAATGTAAATGACCTACAAAATAACATTCGTTTTATGAACAAGTTCTTTAAGTTTCTATATTTTTAGTATTTTTTCTTTTATTGGAACTATATTAAAACGATATTTCTATAGTATTAAGTATGAAGATCATGAAAAACATACTTACCATATATAGTGATATATTTCCGTGTTAAAAGGATAAGAAAGTTAGTAAGTGTAATATAACAAAAGAATCTTTCTTAACATTAACTTCTTATAACAGACATTACTAGTATTTAATATTTTATATCCATCAATTTACACAGAAGAATGTAACTATAATGAGAATATAACGTTTAGTGTAAAAGACTTTTGATTTAAAATACAAGTCTAAATAATGGTATTTTTACAAATCATGAGAGGTGACTTAAAAATCATGAGTATATGGTCTAAAGAATAAGAACTCAATTACCAAAAATAAATCAAAAAGTTTCAGGTCAAAAGTATCGTTACTAGTTACATGTTAAAAGTTTGTTAAGAAGTATCTTCTCTTTCATTCACAAAACGAAAGATTTGAGTATATGATATAGAGAAAACCAACAGACATACCAATTAGTTTGAGAATAAACATAATATGTATTTTTATAAACCGTAATTTTTTAACTTGAAAATAGTCGATACGAGTACCACAAACAATAAACGTCTATCCTCAGACGTCATAACATATTAAAAACATGAATATATATCTTGAAAAATAAAAAACCGAATGGCCAAAAACAAACGGATATAGAAAAAACAGATTAATGGATTTTATCACTACTTCACAAACCATCACATAGTGAAAATGAACTTGAACATACTTAGTCATTTTCAAAGTTAAAGGAAAGAAAAAGACAATAAAAAGAAAGTAAAACAGAAAACAACTGACTCTTAACAGAGTGGAAAAGGAGATTTATTATTGACTATAATTTTTTCGTTGACTATACATAAACTTCAAATTATACGTTTTATATGAGACTCTACGTAAATATAAATTATACCTTTGACCAAACGAATGAGTAAAGGATAACGTACAACAATATTGTTTTTTGATCTACGTGTATTGTATCATAACTAAAGTCCTTTGAGAGTATTTGCATTATAAAGACTCTGAATTGGGGAAAAATAAACATATCTAAGACAAAAAAAAAAAAAATTAACTTTACAAGTGAAGTCAAGTAAACGAGTCAGTACAGGTTAAGAAACACTGGGGTACCTAACGTCGTGTGACCCGAAGGGACAGGAAGTGGTAGAGGACCTTGAATGAGTTTGAGGACAGGTAACTCAGCCACTACTTTAGGTTGGTAGATCAGGAGGTAGCAGGGGAAGAGGAGGATGGAAGTTAGAAAGGGTTGTAGTCCCAGAAAATGTTACTCAGTTAAGAAGTGTCGTCCACCAGTTTTATAACCTCGAAGTCGTAGTCAGGAAGGTCACTTATAAGTCCTGACTAAAAGAAATCCTAACTGACCGAACTAGAGGAACGTCAGGTTCCTGGAGAGTCCTCAGAAGAAGTTGTGGTATTAAGTTTTCGTAGTTAAGAAACCACAAGTCGGAAGACAAACCAGGTTGAGAATGTACGTATGTACTGGTGACCTTTTTGGTATCGAATCTGATTTAGTTTGAAACAACCGTTTCATTACAGACGAAAAATGATACGACGGATCCAAACAGTATCTGTTTAGAAACAGAAGTTTCCTCGTTCAAAGAAAATTTAAGTACAGACATCAGTGGTAGACGTCACTAAAACCCTGGGTTCTTTTATTTCAGACAGTGCAAAAGGTAACAAAGGGGTAGATGTAAGGTACTTCACTACCCTGCCCTAGGGTACTAGAAGCAAAGAACTTAAAACTCAAAATTCGGTCAAAAAAAATGGGGAGGAGAAAATGAAAGTGGTTCTCCGAGAAATCAAGGAGAAGTGAAAGACGGTTTTCCCACCACAGTAGACGTATAGACTCCAATAATTATAAAGGGAACCGTTAGAACTAAGGTCGAACACGAAGCAGGTCGGTCATAAGGGTACTACATGAGACGTATATTCAATTTGTTTGTCCCACTGTTATATGTCGGAACTGTATGAGGAAAGGGTTAAACCTTGGTCAGGTAACAAGGTGTAGACCAAGATTGACAACGAAGAACTGGACTTTTGTCCAAAGAGTCCACCGTCCATTCCACCCTTAAAAGGCGTTAAAAAACACTCGGTGTGTCAGTTTTCAAAATGCTATCAGATACTTCGTCTTCGTCTACAAAAAGACCTTAACAGAACGAAAAGGATACTAGGTTGTCTACAACCGTTAAACTAGAGACGAAGGAGACGGAAAAGATTTAAGTCGAACTTGTAGACTTTGAAGAAGCAAGTGTATGACAACTTCGGATCGAACCTCTTCAAACTCGTAACGAAACGATGACAAACTTTACTCACGTTAACACGTCATCAAATTTGTAAAAAACCGTAATGAAAAGAAACACTAACCTTACTTTTGACTGGAAAAGGTCACGACACCGGTGACGACTCAAAAGGTTTAAACAACCGTATGACTCACGTTGTCAAAGTGTCGTAACAGAAAATCCTAGACTTTATCGAGTTGACCTTAAGGTTGTGGAGGTGATCGAAACAAGTATCACTACGAAGGATTTCGGGTAAACTGAAACCTGAGGTTCTAAAGACCAAGTCCACTCACTAGTGTGATAGTACCAATAGACACAGTAATTCTAGAAAAAAACATATCAAGAAGACATATAAAAACGGTGAAGAAGAATTATGGAAGACGAAGACAATCCAGGTATGACGAAGAGAGGAAATAACACGGGTAGAAACGTACTTTACAAAGTAACCATACAGATTAAAAGAACTTCTCTAGAGATCAGAAAGGGAAGAAAACGAAAGGAGATAAAGAAACGTAACTAGTGAATCCTTCTGAAAGAATAAAGAGGAAAGATAAGAAACCTTGAGACGTAAGTCTACCCATACAGAAAGGAAAAGAGGAAACGGAAATTGAAATCCTTTATTGATTCTAATGGAATCTCGAAAGGTGCGATTCTTTTACTCTTTATGTATATATTGATTGTTTATGAAACTTTATTATAAGTATTGTTTGAAAGAATTACATCTCCTATTACTCACCTATATCTCTCAATAGTATAAACCTTTGACCAGGGAATTAAGATTTTGACAATGATAAACACACAACGATAAATCTGTGAGTTATATTAAATTAAAGTCTCAAGACTCTTGACTTCTATAATGTCAATGTCATCACAAGAATGAGATTGGTTAAAGTCAATATAATTTTTAAAAAATTACAATTGTAAATTGACTCTTCAAAGAAACTTAAAAATTTTAACTAAAATTAAAGAATAATGAAAGTGAGAAATAAAAGACGATATACTATGATTCGATATAGTATAAAAAAAGATTCTTTTAATCGGGTAAGACAAGGAAATAAAGTAAGGAGAGTTTATAAGAGTTGTAGACACTTTTTTACGAAAATTCAAACTCAAAATCTTAACCGAAGTAAATGATTCTTTACCAATGGTAGGAACTGAAATTGAATGATACGTTATAATATTTTATATATACCTTGTCTTTTACCGTAATCGATTCTATAATATCTTGAGTCTTATTCCTTTTCATCTCATTTTGGAGAATATAACCACTTTAGTATATAAAGATATTAAAATTAAACATATAAATCAAAAATCGAAAACGTTTTTATAAGATATTTGCACCCGAAATAGCCAAGGGATAAAATTGTAGACTTACAAAATGGGTCAGTCACTTTATAATTCTTTTGTGATTTATAATTAAGGTCAATTATAAACAGACAGTATTATAAAAACAGTTTGTTTTCTATCGATGGGGAGAGAATCAATTCGAACCTATGTAAGGAAAGACATTCATGACGATTCGGACTAGATCAATTTTTTTGTAACGGTAAGTGACGTTAGTGGGTACTCTCTGAATACTTATAAAATCTTATCTTTATTGAAATACGTTATCAGTCTAGTTCATTGAAAGAAAAAGAACGTTCGGTCTTCGATTGACTTTTATCTCATTCCTAAACGGGGTGTTGAAATATAGTTATTTAAAATAGTTATCCTTTATTGACTATGATTTATATTTCTTACTCTACATTCGTTATAAGTAAGTTAAAGTAATCAACTGAATATTATGTTTTGAAACAGTGAATTATGAACATTTTCGGACCGTTTCTTCCAGAGGAACTCACTGTGATTTCAATCAGTTTAGACGAATAAAACTAAAGGATTAATTTTAACCATATTTTTATTATGACGGTCAAGAACCGTAAAAGATACATGAACGTAATTTTAAACGAGTTAAAATATGAGTATTACTTGGATTTAGAGACAACATCTCACAAGTCGACCTGAGTCCCTTTCCTTAATGACAATGTATAGGTCTACAGATTCCTAACTGCCTGGACTGTAAGAAAAGACTTAGTGTGAATCTAGAGTCAACTTCCGATACGGTGTCTCCACTTGTGGAGTCCCGTATCTACCGTTAAAGAGAGGTTTAAAAGGTGTATAATTCTCGTTCCATGTCTACACAGTAAATGTCTTCTCTCTCTAAAAGGATAGAAAGGTGTAGTCCGATGTAATGAGATAAACGTTTAATAGTTGTCTAATAAAGGAGCAAAGATATGAAAATAATTATACATCAAGAAAGTACTAAACTAATTGGAGACTATTCAAATTTGAAAACCCTTTATAACCAGGTTTTACGAAAAATTTTTTGTAAAAAAATTTTAAATTTAAATAAATAAAATTAACCTCCGATTAATGAAATGTTATAACATAACCAAAACGGTATGTAGTTGTACTTAGGTGGTACCCGCATGTGCACAAGGGGTAGGACTTGGGTGGAGGGAGGGGTATGGTAGGGAGACCCAGTAGGGTTACGTGGTCGGGGTTCGTAGGACATAGGACGTAGTTTGGACCTGACCGCTAAGCAAAGTATATACTATCATATGTACAAAGTTACGGTAAGAGGGTTTAGTAGGGTGGAAGAGGGAGAGGGTGTCTCAGGTTTTCTGACAAGGTATGTAGACACAGAGAAAAAGACAGAGCGTATGTCCCAATAGTAATGGTCTAAAAAATTTTATATTTAAATAAATAAAATCAACCTCCGATTAATGAAATGTTATAACATAACCAAAACGGTATGTAGTTTGTATTTAGGTGGTGTACACATGTGCACAAGGGGTAAGACTTGGGGAGAGGGTGGAGGGAGGGATATGGTAGGGAGACCCAGTAGGGTCACGTGGTCGGGGTTCGTAGGACATAGTACGTAGTTTGGACCTGACTATAAAGTAAAGCATTACACTAAGTGTACCTTATAAATAAATTTTTAATGAGTATAGGAACTTATGTTTGTGATTAAACAATCTACCCTTTTACATGCAGTGTCTAGTACCATAAAAGTCACCTATAAACTTTTAACTATCACTGTTATTAAAAAATTTTTAATAGGAGAACTTTTAATTTATTTTATGTCGAAAGACTTATTGATAATTTAGTTCCGTTTTAGTTCCGTTAGTTCGTTTTAATTTTAATAATTCAGTTACTTTTTAAATCTACTTTATAATACCATATACCCGAAAGGTCCCCCGAGTTCACCATTTCTTAGGTGTCCTGTTACGTCCTCTACGTTCAAACTAGGGACTGTCCTTCTAGGGAACCTCCTCCTTTACCGTTGGATGAGGCCATAAGAACGGACCCTTTAGGGTACCTGTCTCCTCGGACCTCGTGATATCAGGTACCCCAACGTTTCTCAACATGTACTGTCGTTGACTTGTATGTGTGTGTGGAAGATATCTGTTTTTGAGGTAAGTTTCCTTTTACATGTCACAAAATAAAAGACACCTGTTCACTTTCTTAGTTTTCTTACAAATCAGAATTCGTAATTACATATTTTTCTTATCGTTTTACTTGTGTTACACTTTTAACTCAAAATAATTTTGTTCAAAATTCATTAATTCATTTTTTCCTCCCTTTGGTTTTAATTCTCGTTCAAAAAGGTTTTTTACTTATTCTGTATGTTAGGAGACCATTACGAAAGAAAAACTCTCGGATTCTATGTTAAAGTATATAGTATGTTGGAAATAAATTACATGGTTTAACTGAAAATTACACAAGTGATCAGACACGTTAATAGGGGTGTTAAACTTAAATCTTCTAAATAAAAGGAGAAGTTCTTTGAGGTGTGTGTGACTGTCAGTGAAGAGTAAGACGGGAGGAGAGATCCCAACTCTTTGGTGATTAGACAAAAGATAGAGATATCTAAACGGATAAGATCTGTAAATTATATTTACATTAAAATGTGATACTTCAGATTAGAAAACACTGATCTAATAAAGTAAATTTATTACAAAAGTTCCGAGTAGACAATTCAGTATTAAAAATAGGAAATCAGACAACTAAAATACCTCGTGCACTTGACTAAAAGTTCTTTACTTTGTAGGAAAGGATAGATAAGATAAGCAACACCATATATTAAGAAAAATATGTAAGAACCTTATTAAAACGATTATAAATGACTCCTACAAACGTAAATAGTACTCTCTATAATCAAAACTAAAAGGAAAGAATAGTACAGAAGAAACCAACCTCATAATTCCATAACGTCCGGAGTTACTTTTTCAATCCTTCAAAAGAGAACCGAAGATAAAATATCTTCTTTCCAACCTTTTAGTTGTATTAAAGATTAGGTTGACAAACTATCTTTAATAGTTATTTGAGTAGAACAAAATATTCCATTAATCGATTAATTAAGTTGAAGGAATTATCCATATCTGGATAAGTTATTAGATAAAGAAGAACACACTTAAAACCATCTGACACATAAACTTCCCTAACCAGGCAAAGTAGATCGACTAGTTTAAAACCCCGTGTTTCAAGAATTATAAACCATTATAGAAAATTTATAGTTACTTTAACTATCGTTACTAGTGTAAAAAAGACTATAGTCACTGAACACAGAAAGGAGAACGAGAGAATCGGACAAAGTAACTAAAACGACTAGAAAAGTTTCTTTGTCCTCTTCCTTTACCGTTGGGTGAGGTCACAAGAACGGACCTCTTAGGGTCCCTGCCCCCTCGGACCACCCGACCGTAGATACCCCAGCGTGTCTCAGCCTGTGCTGACTTCACTGAATCGTCGTCGTCGTCGAGAACACAAGTAACTTAAAAAGATGACTTAAAGACAAAAGTTAAAGAAACAAGACGAGATTGAAAATAATCCTCTTCCTTTACCGTTGGGTGACGTCATAAGAACGGACCTCTTAGGGTACCTACCTCCTCGGACCACCCGATGTCAGGTGTCCCAACGTTTCTCAGCCTGTGCTGATAATAAATAAAAGAAAAGAAATGAAATCTAAATTAAACTGAAGGAAAAGATCATAAAATTCGTCTTCGAAAAATAAAATATATAAAGAAAAGATTATTTACTTAAGTCACTAACTATTCACGACAAAAACGATATAGACCGTGTAGAACTTCGACATAAAATAAAAAAATAGACAATTTTGATAAAATAAAGAGAACTTTGAATAATAAATTTAAACAATTCCACACAAAATACCGGGTCCTACACCAGAGAACCACTTATAAGACATACTCAAACTCTTCTTACACATAAGACGACAATGGACTTCATCGAAGATTATGATTAATACAACCATCTAAAACGATAAGAAAACTTAACAGAATAAACCTCAAACAACCCAAAGTACATGTATATCCAATTACAAAAAGTAGTTCAAAGCATTTAGAAATCGACATTCAAATCTTTTTACTACATAGAAGGAAAGGACAGGAAAACTATCAGGATAATACGTATTCCACCACACGAATTACTACAGGGTATAAAGAGAATCTGAAAGAAATAATAAAAAAAAGACTAAAAGTCCAACATATCAGAGATAAGTAAAAAAGTTCTAGTGACTTAGACAGACTACTTTAGATGATCTCTTACAGAGGTCCTTAAAAAGTTATTTGTTTAATGTTTAAGTTATTAAAAAAGTTATTCATTTAATGATTAAGGTTGAGGTCTTAAAATCAAAACAATTAAAAATTTTGAAAATCATAGAAATATAAGACATAAACTACTCTACACCAGTAGTCTGACAAAAATGAATGATTTCTTACTACAAGAGAGTAAGACACTTTACAAGTATTGTCGAGAAAACTCAAGAGACAGTGAATTCTGGATATGGAACCGAGGAAGTAAACCGTTGAGAGACCTTGTCGAAGAGAGCTTCGTCCCTTTCTTTCGGTGAGTAAAAGATGAACGCCTAAACACCAGAGAGGGTACTGAAGGTCTAAAGGTCCACTGAAGTCTAACAGCTACACCACCTTCTCTCTCCCGTAAGTGACGGAGTCGGATCTATAAACAAAGAAAACTCTGTTCGGACCATACACCCTGGGAACCGACGTCACGAGAACCGAGGAAGTTTTCGTTAAAGATAGTAGATAATAAAAGGACAAATTACTATGAAAATACAAACGGACAGAACATTTTAAAAAAATTAACTTTTGACCTGTAAATCTTTTTACATAGAAACAATGACACTTATGACTAGGGAAGGAGGTACATCGACGACAACACCATAAAAAGTGACTAATAAATGTATAAATGACTGAATCTACTTATCAAAACACTTCGTATAAAGGGGAAGTTACACGTCGAAGACTACAAGAAGGTGGTAAAAAAGAGTGGAAACGAAAATTAGAGTCTAATCGACGAATCACCAGTAGAGACTTGCTAGTAGTAGATGAATAACCAGTTTCTAACACGAATACGAGGAAATCGGACAATTCTAAAAACGAAAATGTCAGTCTACACAATACATGAACCTCAAAAGACAATGTGAATCTCCTAAATGAAAAAAACGAGGTTTTACGAAAAAAAGGGGGTATCGAAACTCTGATGAAGAATCACCTACGTTAGGACACGTACGTGTTAGAAGATCTGATAGTCCCTATTGATTATATTATAAATTCGGACCGAAAGAACCTCAGTTGGGATTCAGTTTCATCGAATGAAAAGTAGCCACACACCGTTACCAATAAAGGTCCAGAAAACAAGGCACTCCGAGACCGGGATGAACCTAACCAGACACACGTCTAACTCTTCTTAATTCTCCCTGGAGGGAAGTTCAGAGGTCATTTTAAGTCTCTAAAGTAACGATTTACCGAAGGACATGGAAAAGGAATACGTCATGGTCAGTTTCGAGACTTTTGATGAGAACCTGGTGTGTTCAGGGTTTACATTAAGACAGTGTTTAGTCATCTTAATTTTTACGACTACCTATGTACTATGTATAAAAAATACAACATTATATAGATACGGATGTTATTTTACAGTAGTAAAGGAGTGTTATCGATTGTAAAAGTTTTTCGTGTTCGTAAAATAATCAGTCAAATCAGAGAGTCAGTACAGACTGAGAAACGCTGGGGTAATTGACGTCGTGTGGTCCGAAGGGACAGGTAGTGGTTGAGAGTCTCGAACGAGTTTAAGTACAGGTTGTTCAACATTACGATAGGCTAGTAGAGTAGGAGACAGTAAGTGAAGAGAAAGACGGAAGTTAGAAAGGGTCGTAGTCCCAGAAAAGGTTACTCAGTTGAGAAGCGTACTCCACCGGTTTCATAACCTCAAAGTCGAAGTCGTAGTCAGGAAGGTTACTTGTGTGTCCTGACTTGAGGAAATCCTACCTGACCAACCTAGAGGATTATGTTCTCCGAGAGTTCTCAGAAGAGGTTGTGGTATCAAGTTTTCGTGGTTAAGAAACCGTAACTCGAGAAAAAATACCAGGTTGAGAGTGTACGTATGTACTGATGACCTTTTTGGTATTGAAACGGATCTACCTGGAAACAGTCGTTTCATTACAGAGACGAAAAGTTATACGACATATCCAAACAGTATTGAAAATAAGGTTCCTCTATCACAGAAAATTAAAGTACCGACGTCAGTGATAGACGTGACTAAAACCTCGGGTGTTTTTATTTTAGACAATGACAAAGGTGATAAAGGGGTAGATAAACGGTACTTCACTACCCTGGACTACGGTTCTAGAAGTAAATAACTTACAACTCAAAATTTAGTCTAAAAGTGACTCGGAGAAAGTGGAAGTAGTTCTCCGAGAAGTCAAGGAGAAAACAAAGACAGTATTACTACCACGTTAGACGTATGGACTCCATAACTATAAAGAGGGCCGTTAGAACTAAGGTGGAACACGAAGTAGGTCGGGCCGTAAAGTGTACTACATGAGACGTATATTCAATTTATTCGTCCCAATGTCAAATGTTGGAACTGTATGAGAAAATGGTTAAACTTGGTCAGGTAACAAAGGACAAGCCAAGATTGACAACAACGAACAGGACATATGTTTACAGAGTTCTCCGTCTATTCCACCAAACCATAAGGGTAGAGAACTTCTTAAAAGGTGTCGAACAACACTAGGTGTTTCAGTATCCGAAACCGTATCAGTCATTTCGTCTTCATATACAAAAAGACATTGAGAGAACGAGAAAACTACTAGGTCACCTACAACCGTTAAACTAGAGACCAAGAGACGGAAAAGATTTAGGTCAAACTTGTAGACCTTCAAGTACCAAGTACATCACAACTTCGGACCGAACCTCTTAAAACTTATAATGAAACGATCACACGCTCTACTCACGTTAACACACCATCAAACGTGTAAGAAACCGTAACGGAAAGAAACCATAATCTTACTTTTGATTTGAAAAGACCAGGGCACCGGTGACAACTCAAAAAGTTTAAACGACCGTATAACTCACGTCGTGAAAGTGTCGTATTATAAAATCTTAAACTTTATCGAGTTGACCTTAAGGTAGTACAGATGGTCGAAACAAGCATTACTACGAAGGATTCCGGGTGAAATGAAGTGCGAGGTCCTATAGACTGAGATCCACTCACTAGTGTGTAGTACCAATAGACCCAGTAAATATAGAAAAAACATATCAAGAAGACACATAAGAACAGTGGAAAAGAATTGTAGAAGACTTAAGTCTAACCGTACAGAAAGGAAAAGAGGAAACGGAAATCGAAGAGAAGAAGTGAGTCAAGAAACTTACCGGAAAAGTCTGTAGGTAAAACGGAAAAACGTAAAGAAAAAGAACTACTACTAGAATTAGTGACGGAGGAATGTTACAGTACTTAGAGGTAGGTATCAAGAAGTCCGTGAGACAGTCTAAATTAAGGAACTTAGATAAACAGTGAAGGTGACATACTATCATTCCCTAAATTAAGTCCAGTATGGACGTACCAGATCGCCAAAAGGGATGAAAGAAGTTAAATGTTAAAATGTTATTCCTCATTAAAATAATGATTCTTCCCATTTTTATTTAATTACAATATTATTCTATCTTTGAAGTTGACATATTAGTATTATGATACTTTTTGATTGATGTGACGACTACAGAAAACGTAAATGCAAACCTGACTGTTTATAAAATAGTATCGTTAACAAGTGTCTGGTCTGTAACACTTGGTGTAAGATCACATTGATAGGTGTCCTCTAAACAAAATAAAGATGATTTATGGAGACAGTTGACGAACAGTACGCATGATTCATCGAGTCAGTACAGACTAAGAAACACTGGGGTACCTGGGTGTTCCGAGGAGACAAGAACCTTAAAGGCCCGTTCTTATAACCTCACCGTTCTTATAACCTCACCCAACGGTCAAGGATGAGATCCCCTAGAACGGTTGAGTCCCTGGTTTGGTCGTAGAGGACACAGAAGAAGTAACCGTCCATATACGAAATGGTGACACGGTGGACCCTTCGGAGTCGTCGATCAGTCATCGATAATTTAATAAATAAGTGTTTTCATTTAGAATAACTCCTGGTCTTTTGTGAGTTCCAGGAACCCTATGTAAAAAATAAACAAAAGTTATTTTTTCTTTTGTTTTATATATATATTGAATATGTGACTGAATTTTTCACCATCAACGATACTTTTTTATCCAGACCCATTCTCCCGAACTCTCTCAACTTCGTCCGACTCTCTTTCGTACAAGTCAACATATACCTTTCCAGTACACACATATATGTGTGTGAGTATGTATTCATATGGGTATGAATGTACATACGTATTACTTTCACTTTCACAATTAGAGAGTCAGTACAGACTGAGAAACGTTGGGGTACCTGATATCGGACAATCCATGAGACGAGTACCCTAAAAGGTCCGTTCTTATAACCTCACCTAACGGTAAAGGAAGAGGTCCCCTAGAAGGGTTATGTATACACATACACATACGATTACATATATGCATATAGTATGTACAAATATATATATATATACGTGTATATATATATTTGAGATAGATATAGATATTTTGAGAGAGATATATATATATATGTATATATTTATATATGTATTTTGAGATAGAGGATTAAAGAAAACTTAAACATAGATGAAATAAAAAATACACACATATACATATGCACGTGTGTGTGTACATATTCGTATATATGTACATGTGTATGTACGTGTTCAGATTAAGCATTCAATTTTGATAAAAGTGAACCTGATTATTAGAATGAAATTACATTAAATGAAAAGAGAAGAAGTGATATACAAACAGAAACACGGTAGAAAGGGAAAGAAAAATAAATAAATAGATAAATATGTAAAAAATAAACAAATCACGACTGTACATATATTTAATGAGACCAGGCGGTGAAAGTAAAGTCGACGAAGTCGAAGAGTCTCAAGACAAAAGAAAGGAAAGTCTAGACTGGAGAGTAAAGGGGGAATAATCAACCGTCCGGTAACGAAAATGAAGGGACGAGAAGATATAGTCACTCGTAAATTCTCTACTCGTTACAGATCTTAACATTTAGAATATGAAGGAGAACGATCGAAAATCATCCGGTACTTAAAATTTACTCTAAAAGAAGAATGTTGTATTGTATGTCGAAAATTTGTCTTTGAAGTAGTCGGGAAGGACTACAGACGGATGGGAGGAGGATCACACGGGACGAATGACTCATGTCGAAATATATTACAAACCAATCATAACAGACTTATTAAAAATAATTGTTAAATTTTTAGAATAGAAAGTAGTCAGTCACAAATGTATGTGTCTATAAACATGACTTACAATGAAAAGAAAATTATTTATGTAAAATTTAGGAATTGAAATATAACGTATGTATACAAGGGTCATCAAATTCCTTCACTTAAAAGACACAGTTCAATAGTTTCATAGATACTGAAAATAATAAGAAAAACCAGTTTAATAAAAAATTTATCAAAGTGTAATGGAGTCAGTTATAGTGACTAATAAGTGTCACGTTACATACTCTTAAAGTTACCTATAATGTTCATTCGAAGGTCAGTAAGACATTATGAAAGAGAAACCGAACATAGACCTAGTGTAAAATATTTATAGTAATATCCATTTCAATAGATTAATTTATATAACATATTTCCTCGTCCTTTTCGAGATTACCGTTATCAAGGTGGAAAATAAAAGAAGTTTTTTATGATTATATCAGGTACCAAAGGTGATACATTTATAGGGACATACAGGTTGACTATTTATAAACTCTCTTCTATTAGATTCGAGAGGTATTTAATCGATATCATGACAAAGAATAATCAATGGAACAAACTACGAGGCATATAGTCAATATAGTCATTTAATCTATATATAATAAAGTAAAGTAGATGAGTACCTGAATGTGTTTAACAATCACGTACGAAAGTAAAAAAAAAAAAAATTGATGTCTGTAAACAGAAAGGAACAATTTATTCTTTCACCTCGTAAAAGGATTGTCCTTCAACCATAATCTAACGTAGACTCGGTGGTCCCCGGGTGTTTTACCTAGTCTGAAACGGATTATGTCTGTCCCTATGGAAGTGTCTCGTGTACGGCACCAAGAGCTTAAGGGAGTGTGGTTTAGGTGACGGAAGGATAGTATTTTGAAATCGATGAATATAGATAAATTATTCTTCGACTAGTAGGGGTTTCCAGGTCGAGTGGACGTCTTTTGACTCGTTAATGTATGATAGAATAAGTACACGACACACACACTCGTCGGGAGGTCTGAAAAGACAGGTACCTTAAAAAGTCCGTTCTTATGACCCCACCCAACGGTAAAGGATGAGGTCTTTTCTTCTACGTACCCGTTCGTCGAGGAAATGGTGACTTAACCTAATTTGGACGTAGAGGACGTACCCGTTCGTCGAGGAAATGGTGACTTAGCCTAATTTGGACGTAGAGGACGTACCCGTTCATCGAAGAAATGGTAACTTATTGGACCCTTCGGGGATAAGTAACGATTCGTGTATTATAAACTTTAAAAGTATAATGTTTCTCTTTTACTTCAGTGAGTCAACACAGGCTGAGAAACACTGGGGTACCTGACATCGGATGGTCCAAGGAGACGGGTACCCTAAAAGGTCCGTTCTTATGACCTCACCCAACGGTAAAGGAAGAGGTCCTCTAGAAGGACTGGGTCCCTAACTTCGGTCCAGAGGGTGTAACATCCGTCTGCGAAAATGATACTGGATTTAGGAACGGAGGGGTTGAGTACGTTGTTTATATGATTCGTTAGAAAAGTAAGAATTAGATGTCTGAACAACCGTCCCTGACATTATTTTGTATTCTTAGATCGATAGGACTAGAATTACGTAAGAAAGACTCAATCGAACCTCTGTTTCTTTCCTTTCCATAGAACATCTATAAACCTGTTCGTTTTTTCAAGGATGATTTATTTTTTATAGAAAATAGTTGATTACATTATTTGAACTTTTTTATCAGATAAAGGATTCTTGAACAATTATCATAAAATTAAGTCCATTAACCTATTGTAATATTTATTATAACCCGGAATTTGAAATGGAGTGTGTTTAATTTTTGTTTTGATGACACCATCCATAGTAGAGTTACAAAACTTTAGTCATGACTCAAAACTATTTTACTAGAGAGGTTGTTACCTAAATTCCTAAGACTGATAGTAGTAATACAATAGATCAGGTAACCATTATACCACAAAACTCAGAAGAAGACGTATTACCTCTCGTAAAATTTTTACTAATTTAATGTCTTTGTAACGTAAATATATTATACGTAGAACTGTGATACTAGTGTGTTCCAACACGTAAAACAGAGTCTCTCCATTTCCGATTTTTATTCATTCAGAAGTAGATAGAAGTATAGTTTCACAACACCACATAAAAATTTATATGATATAAACACTCAGACACTACTATTAGTGTCTTTTTTCATATTATTGTTATTTTTATACATTCATTTTTATTCAAGTGTAGATTATAACCCTTTTTTACTTTCTCAGTGTAAAAAAAAGGTACTTATCTTACTTATATGTATGTAAATAATGATACTTGTAAAATCGTGTAATAAATTTAGGAAAAAAGGGGTATTTTACTTAAAGTACAAACTGACTTTTATAAAGAAATTAAAACTTAATAACACTTTTGTGTAAATTTTGTTACATCGAAATTGTACTTTACTTGAAAAATAGACATTATCGATATAAAATATTACAAATAGTAACTTAATAAGTATATCAAGGTCTTAAGTTTCCAAAATTATTTCCTGTAATCTTGAATAGACTCATTTCATAAAGGTAGATAAGATTAAGATCCCCTTTTTGGTATTTGGTTTTATGACAACATTTTTATTTGTACGTATGTCTATATATATATATATGTGTATGTATATACATATATTATACACACATATATATATATGTGTGTGTATGGTATCATCATATATATAAATGAGTCAGATGTTTAAGTTTACGATTAGATACGATATCTATGGTGATGTCTGTTTAGGTCTTTATTTCCTTAAGAAATGGTCGTAAGATCCGTAGGGAATCGGGTCAGTTGATCTGTGCATTTTAATTGGTAGTATCTGATCGTGTGTATAAATTTTCTAGGTGCTTTTCGACTGTCCTCTGAGAGTACGTGTACCCACTTTGAACAGATGACTATCCAAAGTGACAGTCGACAAAACTATACTTAGTTCACTAAGTTGACTACAAGTTTTTTACCTTATTAATTGTCTTTAAAAAAAAAGAAATCTATTAGGTGTAAAAAATTAGGGGACAGGTCTTCACATCCAAATTGGACCTTCGGATGTACGACAAAAGGACACTTAATATTCAAAGTATACTAAGTCATTCCTGAAAAAAGTAACTTTATATAGACTGTATATAGTAGTACATTCAAATTTTATATGTAGGACAACTAAACTATGTAAATATGTAACGTCACTGACAGTAATAATTGGAATCGATTATGGGAATAATCCAGTTTTTAACACAGAAAAAACGTCGACTCTTATTGATTCTAGGTTAGAGAGAATATAAATATTATGTTGCAACAGTAGATATTAGTAGTTCAATCTAAACAAAATAGATGATCAACGTTCAAACACGGGTGGGGGTTCCGGGATCGTTGATGGTAGAATGAGAGACAAAAATGTTTAAGTCGAAGAAAAATAGGGGGATGAAAATTCCCTGATTGACCTCCATATAAACTCAAATCTCCCAAGAAATATTTTATTTTAAAAACATATTAACAAAAATTTTTTCCTTTCAATGTATAATTTTAGATTGAAAAGACTGTACGAAATTAAAATAAAAATACTGTTAACTCTGAAATTATATTCGTATAACATTTGATAATAAGATTGATGATCGTTAATTATCATTCGTTTTACGTTAAGTTAATTCACATTAATTAAATTTACATGAACAATAATAAAACTTATATTTGTTCTTTTTCTTTTACGTAAGTAACGGTTTCTCTTTCTATTTATTTTATGAAATGTTTGCTAAAACTGATCAAAATGTTTTTTCTTACTCAATTCAGATGAACCGAATTATGTCTCTTTAAGATTAAATTAGGATGAGTCTAAATAGGTTAATAATAAAGTTCTAAGACACTTCCGATAATTTATAATCTATTCAATTATTTAGGATCATAAATTTGTAGACCGTGAATTTAATGTTTTACTTTACCGTACAACACAAATTAGTTTTAATTAACTACGACAACTTCTTTAGTGTGGATAGACATTGTCAAAGAACTGTTTACATTTGGACTTTTATTGATTTTCGTTGTGAAAAAATTTGTTCTCGTAATAAAAAGTCTCCATATTGATAAAAGGAAATCGAGATAAACTCTTTTATAGTAACTGTGTACATATAATAACAAACATTTTATCTACTGGTCACGTTCAAGTTACGTACTTCGTTCCGTAAGTTTCAACCACGAGACCCTGTTGGGTCTCCCTACCCTACCCATCCCTCCATCCTCCCCCCCGAGTCTTACCCCTTTGTGCACGTGGTCACCCACTAAGTACAGTTACATACCGTTTTTGGTGATTTTATAAAATTTCTTAATGGGAGGTTAATTTTATTCAATTAATTAAGTATTTTATTTTATTTTTAGTGTCTAGAATATTCAATTTAATCTATCGTTAATTTAAACTATTACAATATGTAAAACCTTATGCAAATTTACTGAGGTAATATGTAAAATAAGTAAATCGTTTAGGTTGTCCTTAAACCTCTTACAAGAGGTAAGGGGAGTGAGTTGTTAAAGTCGTACATCAAATGTAATACGGAAGGTTGACTTTTACACCGTGGACATGTCTGTGTCTCCGTGTGTATATTTGATTAAATCGTCATCGTCCTAACGATGGGTTATCTACACCTACTGGAAGGAATTCTAATCTATAAATAGTGACTAAACAAGTAGGGACTAGATTCAGATAAGTCACAAGAGATTTTAATGCTTCCCAGGAGGATTTCATTGTGCATTCGTCCAAGTTTACCGATAAATTAAAATTAAAAGGGTTTGTTAGTGGTAGTCACAAAAGTCCGATGATACTGTTTAATGATTTCTGACCCGTCGAATATTTACTGTCTTTAAGTAAAGAGTGTCAAAACCTCCGACTTTCGGACTCTAACCCCACGGTCATACCAACCCAAGGACACTTATGAAGGGAAAGAACAAGTATCTGTCGGAAGAAGATTTACAGGAGTGTGACTTTCTGTCCTTCTCACTCGAGACCCCGAGAAGATATTCTCATGTCTAGAGTAAATACTTCCAACGTAGGAGTTCTGGAACATGGGGGTAGAGAGGTTCGTAAAAGTGTCAAAAACACTAGGTGTCAGTTTCCGAAATCGTATCAGTTACTTCGTTTTCACCTAAAAAAAAGGACCGAGGAGAAACGAAAGAGATACTAGGTTGTTTACGATCGTTAAACTAGAGACCAAGGAGACGGAAAAGATTTGCGTCGAATATGTAGACCTTTAAGAGACAGATTTACGACGACTTCGGATCGAACTTTCTGAATCTCGTAATGGAACGATCCTACACTTTACTCACGTGAACTTGCATTCACACTCGTAAGAAACCGTAACGGGAAGAAACCTTAACCTTACTTTTGACTATAAAAGGTCAGGACACCGGTGACGACTTAAAAAGTCTAAACGACTGTGTGACTTACATCGTGAATTTTTTTTAATAAATAAAAATTAACCGTCTTTTAACGAAATGTTATAAAACAATCTAAGACGGTATGTAGTTGCACTTAGTCGACATTTATTTGTATACAGGGGAGTGAGACCTTGGAGGAAGGTTTAAGTGTTGGGTAGGTTCGTGTAATTGTCGTAGATGGAAATCCTAAAATTTATCGAGTATACCTTAAGGTAGTGAAGTAAGGAACATTGCGAAGGATTCCGGGGGAACAACCGTATGGACAGAGGACTCTTTGAACATACGTCCATTTCTTCGTTACCTTGGTCTGTACCTTGTTTCCTGACTAAGTTTTAATCCTTTCCTTTTGTAACCCCGACATATAACAGTGAGACGAATAAATGGAATATACGTCTTATGTTTCACACTTTACGACCTGACCTACTTAGTGTTCGATTTTAGTTCAAACGGTCCTCTTTATAGTTGTGGAGTTTATACGTCTACTGTGGGGCGGTTTCCCGTCTTTCACTTCTCCCTGACTTCTCGGAGAACCACTCCCCCTTTCTCCTCTTACTTCCGACCGAATTTCAAGTTGTAAGTTTTTTGATTCTAGTACCCAAGGTCAAAGTAGTGAAGTATCGTTTATCTACCCCTTTTTCATCCTTGTCACCGTTCTGAAATAAAAGAACCAGAGGTTTTAGTGATGTCTTCCACTGACGTCGGTACGTTAATTTTCTACGAACGAGGAACCTTCCTTTCAATACTGTTTGGATCTGTAGTATAATTTTCCGTCTCAGTAACGAAACGGTTGTTTCCAGGTATATCAGTATCTACACCATAAAGGTCATCAGTACATGACTACACTCTCGACTTAATATTTGTTCTGACTCGTAACTTCTTAACTACAAAAACTTAACACCGCGACCTCTTCTGAGAACTGTCAGGGAACCTATCGTTCTTACAGTTTGGGTGAGTTAGGATATTATTTAGTTGGGACTTATAACTAACCTTCCTGACTACGACTTCATCTTCGAGATTATGAGACCGGTGGACTACACCTTTTCTGAAGTTCCGACCCTTTTTGACTTCCAATTTCTTCACCCACCGTCTCCTACTCTACCAATCTATCGGAGTAGTAGAGTTTCCTGTACTTAGACTCGTTTGAGACCCCTCTATCATGTTCTGTCTCCTCGGACCGAACGACGTCAGGTTCCCCAGGGTTTCTCATCTTGTACTGAATTCCTGATTTATTATTGTTGTTAGTGGGAGTACTGGATTAGTAAAGAGTTTCCGGGGTGGAGGTTTAATATAATGAAACCCCCGATTTAAAGTTATATACTTAAACCCTCCTACAACTCCAGGAAATTACCTGGTCTTAGACCACTAGGCCTCAGTTGGTTATTCTTTCATTTCCTCTCTCTTTCTCCGACTATAAGGAGCCAAATGCGTCTTTCGGTTATTTCGGGGACGTACCCCGAACGAGACAAGTGTTTCCGGAGTCCTCGGGAGAGCTACCCCACTTCCACGTCTCGTGGAAGAGCTCTCCCAGAATCTCCGGACCCGTCCTTTCACTTGAGTCTCTCGGAGACGTGAGGTCCCCTAGTCGGACTTTTTCTCTCTCTCTCTCTCTCTCTCTCTCTCTCTCTCTCTCTCTCTCTCTGTGCCCCTGGTCTCGAGACTCCTTCGTTTCCACAAAATTAGTTGTACCACACCCGTATATATGACAGAATATTCCATCAATGACAGTCGTTTCTATTTCTAATTTTAAGGTCTGAATGTTTTGTATGCGCTAGGTATAATTTCTCTCTCTCTCGACATTTGTTAGTGAAAATGGCCTACCAAGTGTTCTTCTCCCATGAATAGTGACATATCTTTTTGATCACTTCCTTTACGGACCTAAGAAGTCGGGGGTCCTCTCCAAACAGAGAGGAGAATTAAGGACTCATAAGTCCTTAATTATGCCTCGTCTCTTAAGGACTGTCTAAGTTTTGTCGTGTGTCCTTCGGAGGACAATTTACGAAGGACTGTCATTCTTGTGTTCATAAACCTGATGTGATTAGTGAGATATGATGATGACTAATAAAAAAATTAATTTTATTTTTGTATAACGTACGACTGATATGAGGTCTTTGAAAAGTTTCTTGTTGTGTAAATTAGAAATTTTATGGGGAAACACCTTCCAGAGACAATAGAGACAAATGTCCAGTACTCCTGTCGTCAATCGATTGTACTGGTTCTGATATTTGGAGATTTATAGAGTCGACCTTAAGTTTGGGTCCTGACAATGAGAGGATTCATACCAGAACGAAAAGGTCCTCTTCAAAGAGTAAAAGACTCTGTCCATATGTGATAATTTCTTTTGATATCAAGTTTTCTCTTTTATTCCTATGGCTAGAACGAAAAAAGTTGTTCTGTTACTAGAACTAAGGGTATATATTAAATGGTAAAATTCTTTAATTAAACTTTAGCATCTGTATTAGTTGAAAATCTGTTGTACCAATTATGTTAAATTTAGGGATACCACACAAAACGATAGTAAATCGTACTTTAGATGTTTTCAAACGGAACTCCCTTATAAGACTGTCCTATCACAATTTTCTATTATACTTTAATCTGTCAAAGATGTCGTCATTCGAGGTGGATATCTATTCAAGGTTCTTTTATTAACAAAATTCTGTCGTGTAACTCTAAAACCCCTCCGACAGTCCTGTAAATTTACATTGTTTTGTGTAGTACGTGGTATGTTTATATTTGGAGTAAACGTAAAAGTGTGGTTGTTTCTCGATCGATAAACTCTTTTTATATGTGTTTCATAATTTAACGTCTTTTATTGTAAAGAATATTTTTAAGGTAAGTGAGTTGTCCTCCTAGAGTCAAAATTCTACTGTAGAAAGGGGGTACTCACTAATTGGGACGAGGGTCAGTAATAAAACCCTATCTCCGTTTCAAAAGTGGTTCATAATAAACTAGAACGTTTGACTAAGGTCTCGGTGATTCGGTACTGTTATTGTCTTACTTCTCCGATTAGGAAAATAACGAAAAAAAAAAAAAAAGAAAATTGAACCGGTTCTTAATCTCTTTTACCCTTTCAAGAAAAAAGGGGTTTAGAATGTTGACAGAAAAGGGACGTCTATACTGACCGTGCCAGTGATCTCTGTCCCCACTCAGTGTCGTGTATTGAGTTTAAGTGTCGACGTCTACCAAAACACCAAGTCTCGTTAGGAGAAGGGAGTCATTAAAATCTTTCATTTTATTCTCTGTCGTTTTCTCATTCCTCTTACATTCGTTATCTTCGGTGAAGTTTAGCTTATTTTATAAATGTAAAATAATTAGTCACGTAATTTATTTTGATACTCTACGTTAGTATAGGTCCGAGTTTATCTCGATCAGAGAACTTGCAGGAACCACCACGTCTCCTATTGTTAGACGGACGGTTAAGTCCCCTGTGTCAAAGTCAGGGACTAGACCCTCCTAAGGTGTACGGTACCTCGTTGACTCGAACACGTGGTGTTGACGACTCGGACACGTGGATGTCGGATGCGAGGAGCTGTGCCCTTAAACGGTGTTACTCTTCGGTCACGTCTCGCTGCTCTCACTGGGGGCAAGTGACATTGACGACGACGACAACGACGATTCAACGAAGTCAGCACAGGCTGAGACGCTGGGGTGTCTCGGATAAGTGTAGTCACTTCTGGGTAACGTAGGTATTTATTTATTTATTAAAACTCAATTTTTGTTTCTTTTCGATCGGAGATTGTTTTACACTTCCTGTACCGTTAGTTGAAACGTTTAGTCAAAAGTATTACTACAAAATAGACCGATAGTTAAAAAATTTTTTCGATTTCGAGGTAAGTTTGGTTTTTGTATTAAGATTTCTGTCATATATGTACGTATACATATATATCTTTGTGTGTGTGTGTGTATAATCACAATCTCTTTAATCTTTACTGAGATCGTTCAGATCATTACCGAGAATCTGAGTTTAATTTGATCAAAAGATAAAAAATTTTTTCCCTTAAATGCCCGATATATCCGTATTGAACAATACAAAATTTTAATACGTATAATATGTTCATTAATTTGTTCGTAGTAGAGACACATTCTATTTAAAACGTTTGTTGACCGAACGAACAAAGATAATAAAATTGGGTTTGAATCCCGAATTCACAAAATTTTTATACGACTGATAGAGGGACAGTCGTTCAGGAAAAGATAAAGGGACCAAACTAAAAATAAATCATATGACTTACACAAGATGTAGAAAACTTCTGTCTCTCATATTACCTATGACAGTATCATAATCCTTTTCTTTCATGAAACTACATTTCTCTTATTTGTAGGTAAGTCTATCTTGACTCAAACTTGACCTTGATATAAAGAATCATACGCTGATATCCACTTAAAGATTTGGTGGAACTCAGAGTTTGAGGATATAGATAAATCATTATCCTAATTATCATGGATATAATTTTTTATAAATATCCGAAACTTTAAACAAATATTACGCAATACTACAACAAATACAAGACTTTGAACGTAAGAGGTTGTACCTTCTGTGATCGGTTTACACCGATAATTTGTTTATTTTACACTGATGACTTTGACTCTATTACGTAAAGATTAAAATAAAATAATTAACTAATCAAAAGTAAATTAAAGTCTTTAACTGATTATACTCATACTTAACTGTTTGAATTTTATAAATTTAATTACATTTAATAATTATATAATGATATTAATAATCAATTAATTTTTGACGAGTATAGTAAATTTTTATATTAGTTATATTTTAAAAACTACTTTACTAACTATTTCATTTGAGAATTCATACGAACCTTGTTAAACCTATACACTTAGATTAAAAAGTAAGAATTTAGACTACTTACTAACGTTCTATAAAGTAATTTTTAAACATATAACCAATGTAAACTCTACCTTCATAAAACATATATAATCCATTTTAATTTACAGAACAATTAAGTTATACAAAGAAAAATACAAATATTACACCGATGATCTTTTAAATTTTAACACACAGAACGTGTATAAAGATCACCGATCGTAACTAACGACATGACACGACACGAATCAGTGACCGTAACGATATATCTGTGACAAGTAGTAATTCGTATGACTTTTTATTGTTCGATATTAAGACCCTCTTCTTTTCTATTAACAAAGAAAAAGAAAAGAAATGGTCAGTTACCCAAAAGGGAAACCGAAATATAATCCTAATGGAGCTCTCGAATTTTTTTTATTTATTTGAGGGTTTAAACCTGAGATGGTGTCTTATTTTGTTAATACCGACTCCGACTCTTTGAAACAAGATCTAAATTTTATTTTGTATAAAAACGTAGACCCTTTTTTGTTACCTAGTTTTTCAGAGTGGACTCTTCGTTTGAAGTGAAATCTCATTCACTCACTTTCAACGAACCAACACAGGTTGAGAAACACTGTGGTACCTGATATCTCAGGTACCTTGAGAAGTCCGGTCTGATGACTTCACCTATCGGAAAGGGAAGAGGTCGTCTAGTAGGGTTTGGTCCCTAGTTTGGGCCCAGAGGGTGTAGCACCCACTTAAGAAATGGTCGACTAGGTGTTTCCTTCGGGTTCTTATGACCTCACCCATCGGATAGGGACGAGGTCGTCTAGAAGGACTGGGTCCTTAGTTTGACCCCAGAGGACGTAAAGTCCACCTAATAAATGGTTGACTTGATAGTCCCTCCGTCTTATATATCATTTAGTCGTCGTTTCTTCTCAATTGGGAAATAACGGATAAAGGAAAAGAGTCAGAAAAACATATAAAGTTAAAAATGTGTCACTGCTCCAGACATATTATCTTAGTACTTGTGAATTTCCATCTTTCCTGGAACCTCAGTTATTCTCGTGAGAAAGTCGGTGGTGTCCGATACAAGGATTCGATGAGTGGATCTGGGACAACTCGTGAAGGGTCCTCTACCCACGTTTCTTCATCACCACCTAAGTTACATCAATGTACTTTAGTGTACTACAAGGAAAAAATAGGTTTAGTATAGGAAAAAATCAAAGGTAAAGAGTTACATACAGAAAGTGTTTATAAAAAAAAGATCAGACATCGAATAGAAAAGTGAAAGAACTATGGTAGAAAGTGTCTCGTCTAAAAAGAATTACAATTACTTCAGGTCGAATAGTTTCTACAGGAAGTATCTAAAACGAAAACCATAACATAGATTTTTGAGTATCGGTCCCAGTAGCAGACACACACACACACACACTTTCACTTATATAAAATAGGTAAACAAATAGTCACTTGTGAATTCAACAAAGGTTAAGACTGGAACTGATAGTATTTATTACAATGTTACTTGTGTCCTCACGTCTATGGTAAAACTCGATCACAAAAGTAAAAGAAGTCTATTTATGGATCTTCACCTTAGTGACCTAGTATATAATCAATATAAAAATTACAAAACTTCTTGTAGGTATGAAAAAAGAGGTCGTTATCTCGTGTTTACAAGGGAAAAGAGGCGTAGGAGTTATTGTGAGCAATATAGAAAAACTATCATCGGTAAGATTGACCACACTCTACTAGAGTGACACCAAAAGTAAACGAAAAGGAACTTATAATTACTACTACGTATGGACAACCTGTAAACGTACAAAAGAAACCTTTTTATAGACAAGTCTATAAGACGGGTAAAAAATTGACTTGACAAACTAATTATAAAACGATAACTAAAACGATAAACGATAAAAATACAAACGATAACTCGTAACGAGAAACAAACTACTTAAAAACGGCGACTCATCAATAAATCTTAAGAGATAAAAACTTAATATAATTGGGAATACCGTCTTTAACTTCTCCTTGATCTTTCGGAGAACTACTTTCACTTTCACCTCTCACTTTTTCAACCGAATTTCGAGTTGTAAGTCTTTTACTTCTAGTACCGTAGGCCAGGGTAGTGAAGTACCCTTTATCTACCCCTTTGTCGCCGATCGAAATAAAAAGACCCGGGGTTTTAGTGACGTCTACCACTAACGTCGGTACTTTAAATTTCTGTGAATGAGGAACCTTCTTTTCAATACTGGTTGGATCTATCGTATAAGTTTTCGTCTCTGTAATGAAACGGCTGATTCCAGGTAGATCAGTTCCGATACCAAAAAGGACACCAGTACATACCTACACTCTCAACCTGACACTTCTTCCGACTCGTGGTTTCTTAACTACGAAAACTTGACACCACAATCTCTTCTGAGAACTCTCAGGGAACCTGACGTTCTTCTAGGTTGGTCAGGTAAGACTTCCTCTAGTCGGGACCCTAAAGAAACCTCCTTTACTACGACTTCGACTTTGAGGTCATGAAACCGGTAGAATACGCTTCACAACTGAGTAACCTTTTCTGGGACTACGACCCTCCCTAACGACAGTTCTCCTCTTCCCCTGATGTCTCCTACTCTACCGACCTACCGTAGTGCCTGAGCTACCTGCACTCAGACTCACTTGAGGCCCTCAACCACTACTTGTTCCTCAGGACCGCACGACGTTAAGTACCCCAGCATTTCTCAGCCTGTGCTGACTCGAACTTGACATGACTTGACTTGGTAATTCAATATAAAGTACATGTATTTTCAATTTATAAAATTATCAGAAGTTGACTTAACTTAGAGAATCGTTATACTTGTTTATATGTATGTTTTTGGTATTAATGTGTGTACATGAATAACGTTATAAACCCGACGATATATACCCAAGTCACCAATTCTTAGACAGATGGTTATATCCTCCGATAAAACTAAGGAACAAACCCTTCTAGGGGACCTCTTCCCTTACCGTTGGGTTAGGTCACAAGAACGGACCCTTTAGGGTACCTGTCTCCTCAGACCATCCGATGTCCGGTATCCCAGCGTTTTCTCAGTCTGTACTGAATTGTTGATTTGTTGTTGTTGACGATATATATTATTTCAAAACCGGATTTCAAGTAAACGAGTGTATATTTATCAATATATTAGTAGAAAACTAATGATAAACGGATCGTGTATAAAAAAGTGTATAAATGAAACTTCAGTAGGGGAACATGAAATCGTCTGAAGTATAAAAATTTTACATCGATATATAAAAAATAAGATGATAATATATTAGAAGTAGCAAATAAACTGTTATGTGAAGTAAGTATAAAATTAATTACGATGTATAAGTAATGACTTTGGTGTATAGTTAAAAGATGCTTATAGTAACAGTAAAGAGAAAATTTGAAGTACGTGAGGAAAGATTTGAGTAGAATGTGTCAATACATATAGGGGACTTCTTATTAAATACCACCGATATTTAATATCGATTTTATTTGGTAAAACGTTAATTCGGTCGTATCGTCAAAAAGAGAACCCCAATCTTAATTAATAGTAACAAATGATCCTATAGTCTGATTATTCAATCTGTTATCAAACTTCGAAACTACCTTAAATTAATAAAAATACGGGACATAAGAACGTGTTTATCTTTCCTTGCACGTAGTTCGCTCAAATGTCTTTATTAGATACTGTTCTAGAAAGAATCGGAATGCGATTAAATCACCTTAACTTTATTAACAAATAGAAAACCAAATTTAAAAAGTAAAACGAAATAAAAGAAACCGACGTACGGATACCCGGTATCACCTAAAGTCTTTTCGATTCACAAGTATGTCACAAATAGACGAAAAATTGTGATACTAGGTACAAGAGAGAGACAAAGGCGAACACCAAGAAATAGGTTCTTATACAAGTAATTTCCAATATACATTCCACACTTAGTAGATAGGACCGTGGGATGTCGAAAGAGAAATATGAGTCAAACAGTTCATACCATGGTTAATAGTGTGGATTTTAGGCTAGTTCACTATGCTTGTACTACTGAAAGCGTATAAAGACGAATTACTCGAGAGTGGACGTGAGAGTAAGACACAACGGATGTCTGTTCGAAGACTCGTTATACAATAGTTTCGAACTTGTAGTCTAGTTGACTAAAGTGAGGGTCTAAGTGTGAGATTGATTTAAATGCTATAAGAGATCTAACAAAGTCGTTAAAAAAAGATAAGAAAATCTGATATTTTAAAAATCATTAACAACGAAGACCAATGGAATAATGTAGAGGAGATTTTGAGTATTAAATGAAAAACTTTCAGAAATATACGTAGAGAAATAGAGGTATTTGTCATGGTCTTGAAGATGTAAAGAATAACTTTAATAAAATTACAGTAGATTGACGGAAAAAACAAAACAATTTATTCGTTTCTAACAAAATTTTAAGAAATCATTAAATTTAATAATTAAAATGGTGAAAATATATGGAAAGTACATAAAAATAAAAAATAGTACAATCAGAAAAACAGATTTTGTATGAATTGATAACGTAAAATAGATTTAAGTTTAAATTGATAGTAATAAAATATCATTGTATGTATATCATGATATGTATTATATAATTCATGAGTAAAACGTTGTATCTTTGTATACGATTTTTATGGAACACAAATTTTGAGACTTGATAAGGAGTATGTTATTTACAACGAGATAAAATAGTACATAGAATAAAAGTATCTTTATTAAAAGGGAATATATTTCTTTTTAATATGTATAGAGACAAGAATGTGTGTAGTAGAAAATATACCGGTTGACAAATACACAGGCGTTTTATACTCTGATAATAACGGAGTTCCCGTCTCTACTACCGAACAAGTAGAAATTAAGGGATCGTATATTATGTCACGAGTTATCTATCATAAATAAACCATAAACGAACACTTAACTTAACTTTCACCAAATGTTCACAAAGAGTTTTAATTTTTCGGTCATTGTGTACTAAGAGTTCACTAAGATCATTTACCTTGACTTATCCAACATATAAAAAGGAGTCTAATAGTAGATAATGTCGTATTTATGACTGGAGACGTTATAAAATTGTCCTTGAACGTATCATGGAATAACGTTAAAATTAAGTACTGTTACTCTGTAGAAAATGTATTTGTTTTGGTTTCCTCGGTAATTCTAATAATAATTTTAATAATAAATGATGGTGAATGTAATTCATAATCCCTACGACGTCAGTGGTCGGTCAGTAGGAGTGAACGACAGACGTGTCCGAAGCATCGGAAAGTGAGAAGTAGAGCATGGTCGGTCGAATACGAAGAGTGTAGGTGATTTTGGTAAAGAAGGTGACAGTGTTTTCTTGAGACATAACCGACGAGGTGTCTAACTCTTCGATTTGACAGGGGACCGTTGTGTAGACCAGTCCCCGCCGTCGTCTCTCCTCGATGTGGTGTAGGTTCCTCCCACCGACGTGTCCGTGTCCTCCCGACTCTCATCGATTAGGTGCAATTTCCAGTCCTCCCCGCTGGAGCGGGTTCCATTCCTTGTCTCCGACGAGAAACGACTTCGTCGGCACTTCTCTATGAGGTGCAGGTTCCATTCTCTTTGTGTTCATTCTGCCATCCACAACACTCTCCCGTAGTCTCCCGTCTATGTGACATTGGTATTAGTGTCTTTTGATCGGTTAGACTAGTTTCCCTATGGTCGGAACAGATTAAGTTACTTTGATTCGGTACGACACACCCCGATGGGTTCTGTCTACCCAGTACCACCTCTCCAGATTGTCTTACACCAGGTGACCTCTTCCCCTACCGTTTGGTGAAGTCATAAGAACGGAACTCTTGGGGTACTTGTCATACTTTTCCGTTTTACTATCCTATGACTTTCTCCTTGAGGGGTCCAGCCGTTCATGGGTTATACAATGACCTCTAGTCACCTCTTTTTTGAGGTCTTTCTTACTTCCCTACCTCATTTTCGTTTTTGTTATGGGTCAACATTTACACTGACCACTATCTTCGTTCCAGTCTACGACATTTCTCGTTATAACGTATCCTTGGACCTTACAATCCAGGTACTTAGTTCCGTTTAACCTTCACCAGTTTGTCCTTTACCGTTCTCACTTGCAACTGTAAAATCCTTAGTCACTTGATTTTACCTGACCTTACCCACTTAAATTGAGTCTACTGGTAATATAGATGATGACTCCCGTCCTTAGGGAATCTTCTTTACCTCATCGGTAGTACCAGTTCTCTTCTCAGGTTTTACGTCATGAACGTACGTTAGAGTTTTTACTGTCTTGCTATAGACAAGTAAAGGTTTCGTTTGGTAAGTGATAGTGTCTTTAGGTTCAGATACGGGGTTGGTCATTACGATTTCTTCGACTTCAACTTGTCAAGATACTTCTGGATGTTCTGGATGATCTTGATTGTGGGTTTTTTCTACAGGAAAAGTAATATCCCCTGACCTTACGTTTTCGTCCTTCAGTTCTTTGTGGACCTGATTGTCCGTTTAAACCGGAACCTTATACCTCACTTCGTCTCGTTTCCGATTATCTCAAAACGGTTCTCTTGTGTGACCAGTATCGTTTGTGGGAAAAAGTTGTTGTGTTCTCTTCTGAGATGTGTACCTGTAGTGGTCTACCAGTTGTGACTTTAGTCTAACTAATATAAGAAACGTCGGTTTCTACCTTTTCAAGATATGTCAGTCGGTTTTGTTCTGACCCTCGACTGACCCCGACTTTAGTACTTGAGGAATAACGGTTTAAGTCTGAATTTGACTTCTTTCATCCCTTTCGGTGATCTGGTAAGTCTATACTAGATTTAGTTTAGGGAATACTGACATGTCACCTTCACTCTTTATCTGAATTCCCTGATCTAGACTATCTATCTCACGGACTACTTGATACCTTACTCCAAGTACTGTAACACGTCCTCTGTCCCTAGTTCTGGTAGTGGTACCTTTTCTTTACGTTTTTTCGTTTTACCGACAGACCCCTCCAGAATGTTTATCGACACTTTTCTTCCCTTCGGTTTTCGTTTCCTCTTTTCGTCTCTATATTTGTAGACTTACGTCTCAAGGTTTCTTATCGTTCTTCTCTATTCTTTCGAAAGGAGTCACTAGTTACGTTTCTTTATCTCCTTTTGTTGTCTTTTCCTTTCTGATCTCTAGAGAAGTTCTTTTAATCTCTATGTTTCCCCTGTAAAGTACGTTTCTACCCGAGCTATTTCCCGTCTTTACCATACCTGTATTGTCTTCGTCTTCAATAATTCTTCTCCACCGTTCTTATGTGTCTTCTTGACACGTTTTTTCTAGAAGTACTGGGTCTATTAGTGCTACCACACTAGTGGGTGGATCTCGATCTGTAGGACCTTACACTTCAGTTCACCCGGAATCTTTCGTAGTGATACCTGTTTCGATCACCTCCACTACCTTAAGGTCAACTCGATAAAGTTTAGGACTTTCTACTACGACACTCTCACTTGAGTTATACGGTCGTTTAAACCTTTTGAGTCGTCACCGGTGTCCTGACCTTTTCCAGTCAAAAGTAAGGTTAGGATTTCTTTCCGTTACGGTTTTTTACGAGTTTGATGACGTGTTAACGCGAGTAGAGTGTGCGATCATTTCATTACGAGTTTTAAGAGGTTCGGTCCGAAGTCGTTACGGACTTGGCACTTGAAAGTCTATAAGTACGACCAAAATCTTTTCCGTCTCCTTGGTCTCTAGTTTACCGTTGTAGACGAGTTAGTAGTCTTTTTGTTCTCACAAGGTCTTTTTATAGATAAAGATGAAATAACTGATGTTGTTTCGGAAACTGACACACCTAGTGTTATTTGACCTTTTAAGACTTTCTCTACCCCTATAGTCTGGTGGACTGGACGGAGAACTCTTTGGATATACGCCCAGTCTTTCGTTGTCAATCTTGACCTGTACCTTGTTGTCTGACCAAGGTTTATCCCTTTCCATATACAGTTCCGACATATAACAGTGGGACGAATAAATTGAGTATACGTCTCATGTAGTACTCTTTGCGACCCGACCTTCTTCGTGTTCGACCTTAGTTCTGACGACCCTAGTTATTGGAGTCTATACGTCTACTGTGGTGGGAATACCGTCTGTCACTTCTCCTTGATTTTTCGGAGAACTACTTTCACTTTCTCCTCTCACTTTTAGAACCAAATTTCGAGTTGTAAGTCTTTTGATTCTAGTAACGTAGACCAGGGTAATGAAGTACCCTTTATCTACTCCTTTGTCACCTTTGTCACCGTCTGAAATAAAAAACCCGAGTTTTTAGTGACGTCTCTCACTAACGTCGATACTTGAATTTTCTACGAATAAGGAACTTCCCTCTCAATACTGGTTGGATCTATCGTATAAGTTTTCGTCTCCGTAATGAAACGGTTGTTTACAGGTAGATAAGTTCCGATACCAAAGAGGTCACCAGTACACACCTACACTCTCAAGCTGACACTTCTTTCGACTTACGACTTCTTAACTACGAAAACTTGACACAAAAACCTCTTCTGAGTACGATCAGGGAACCTGACGTTCCTTTAGGTTGGTCAGGTATGATTTCCTCTAGTCAGGACCCACGAGTAACCTTCCAGACTACGACTTCGACTTTGAGGTTATAAAACCGGTGGAGTATGCTTTTAAACTGAGTAACCTTTTCTAAGACTACGACCCTCCCTAACCCCGTCCTTCTCTTCCCCTGCTGTCTCTTACTCTACCGACCTACCGTAGTGACTGAGCTACCTGTACTCAAACCCATTTGAGGCCCTCAACTACTTGTCCCACCGGACCGTACGACGTCAAGGACCCCATGTTTCTCAACTTGTACTGACTCGTTGACTTGACTTGACAATGTAATTTAAAAATTAACAAAAACTATTTTCTTTATACTAAGACAAGTGAGACTAAAAAAATCCCTTATAATACGGATTATATAATAATATAATTGAAGAAGTTGAGTTTCTCTTTTAAATTCTCTTACCTATGCTTGAGTCGAATTCATAGTCCCAACAATATATACTTATACAAAAACGGACTATTAAAGTATCTAAATTGATTAAGTATACTAGTTGTTTCTACCATTGAAATTTTAATGAGGATTACTGATATTTTTTGATGAAATAAATACTTTCCATAAAACGTTAAGTTTATTCAAAATAATTTCATATTTTCAAAGATTTACTTTATTTTATGTTTGTTCCTAAACCAGTTTATACTTCACATAGACTAATTCACATAATAAAAATTTACAAATTACGTAAAGACTTTAAAGAGGAAGAGAATACATAGGAAATAATTTTAGAATTTCGAATTGTCTTTTGAACGTCATGTCAAACGAAAGGATTTACAGGGATACTACCATCCCTTTTCGGTAAAGTAAAGATAATAAAGATTTTTTTACTACCCTTCTCTGAAAATTTTAAACCAAGTAGACTAATTTTCAATACGAGGTGACTGTCATCGATGAAGGTTCGTACGAAGACAGAATGACGAAAGGAAACGTGGATAGAAACTTAGATTATGATGAAGGGAGAGGTCAAGGTCCTATACGTAGATTCTTGTCTAAATCTTTCTCTAATTGACTGACTCTGTCTCTATGTGATCCAAAGTCAAATAAAGTCAGCGAGTTAACACAGGCTGAAAAACACTGGGGTACCTGACGTCGTTCGGACCGAAGAGACAGGTAGTGGCTGAGGGTCTCAAATGAGTTTGAGTACAGGCAACTCAACCACTACGGTAGGTTGGTAGAGTAGGAGACAACAGGGGAAGAGGAGGGTGGAAGTTAGAAAAGGTCGTAGTCCCAGAAAAGGTTACTTAGTCAAAAAAACGTAGTCCATCGGTTTCATAACCTCAAAGTCGAAATCGTAGTTAGCAAGGTCACTTCAAAGTCCTGACTAAAGAAAATCTTACCTGACCAACCTAGAGGAACGTCAAGTTCCCTGATAGTACTCAGAAGAGATTGTGGTGTCAAGTTTTCGTAGTCAAGAAACCACGAGTTGAAAGAAATATCAGGTTGAGTGTAGGTATGTACTTTTTATTATCGGAACTGATCTACCTGGAAACAACCGTTTCATTACAGAGACGAAGAATTATATGACAGATCCAACCAGTATTTAAAAGAAAGTTCCTCGTTCGCAGAAATTTAAAGTACCGACGTTAGTGGTAGACGGTACTAAAACCTCGGGTTTTTGTATTTCAGACTGTGACAAAGGTGACAAAGGGGTAGATAAACGGTACTTCACTACCGGGGTCTTCGGTACTAGAATCAAAAGACTGAACTCGAAATTCGGTTGAAAAGGAGAGTGGAGAAAGTGGAAATAGTTCTCCGAGAAATCAAGGAGAAACGAAAGACGGTATTCCCACCACAGTAGACGTATAGACTCTAATAACTAGGGTCGTTAGAACTAAGGTCGAACACGAATAAGGTCGGGTCGCAAAGAGTACTACATGAAACGTATATTCAATTTATTCGGGTCACTGTTATATGTCGGAACTACATGAGGAAAGGGATAAACCTTGGTTAGACAACAAGGTACAAGTCAAGACAACGAAGGACTAGACGTATGAATAAAGGGTTCCCCGTCCAGTCCACCAGACCATAACGGTAGAGAACTTCTTAAAAGGTGTCAAACGACACTAGGAGTATCAGTTTCCAAAACCGTATCAGTTATTTCATTTTTCTCTACAAAAAGACCTTAACAGAACGAAAAAGTTACTAGGTCGTCTACAACTTTTAAACTAGAGACCAAGGAGACGGAAAACATTTAGGTCGAACTTGTAGATCTTAAAGTGTCAAGTGTATGACAACTTCGGACCGAACCTCTTAAAACTCGTAATGAAATGATCGCACACTCTACTCACGTTAACACAAAATCAAACTTGTAAGAAACGGTAACGAAAATAAACCCTAACCTTACTTGGACTGGAAAGGGTCAGGACACCGGTGTCGGCTCAAAAGGTTTATACGACGGTATAACTCACGTTGTGAAAGTATCGTAGTAGAAAATCCTAAACTTTATCGAGAGCACCTTAAGGTAGTACGGGTAATCGAAACAAGTATCACTACGAAGGATTATAGGTGAACTAAAACGTAAAGTCCACAGACCGAGATCCACTCACCAGTATGGTAGTACTAATAGACCCAGTAATTGTAGAAAAAACATATCAAGAAGACATATAAGAACGGTGGAGAAAAATTATAGAAGACGAAGACAACTTACAGTTTAAATGTCAATATCTCTTCTCGAACACATGTTAAACATAACCAGGCACTTTACTAGGGGGATTTCAGACTGTGTACTTTAGACGTGATACCCGGAGTACCCGTTCAAGAACCGAGAATGAATCAAGTTTATTTACTCCTGAAAAAGTAAACCTGTACCCTGAAAGTACAAATCTCAATCCGAAAGTTTCATCTTCAGTCTCTATCAAAGACAACCAGTATAAATAGAGAAGAGTGAATTTTATGTCTTATATACAAGATTGTAACCTCTCACAAAATGTAGTCGTCAGAACAATTACACAAACACGTTCAAATTAAAAGTTACCTACATAAATGAACATACAATGTACAACAATGTGTCTAATAAAGATTATTGGAATTTAGAATGTAAATGAAACGTTATTATATACGGTTATTCACTTCACAACAAACGTAAGGACTCGCAAAATCCTATTTTTTGTTTTCATCGAAAGTCCTAGGGAAACCACTCGTACTCCAAACTGACTACATTGGGTTCTTCTCCGTCTCTTCCGTCAATAAGAAGGAGGATTCAAGGTTGTCCTTAAGACACTGGTTCCTTTCTAGGCTAGAGAAGATAATGGTAGTGAAGTCTATAGAGGGGTCTACCACTACTACACAAATCCACCACCTTCTATCTTCTTGTCCCATAAAGAAATCTGAGAAACTCATTGTGTACACCGGTGTACAGTTTTCCCTTCTTTGGTCAAGACGAAGATTGTCACTCCAGTTTCGTCTTGATCGGTGACAGATTTTCATTCGTGAGACTCGTATACTCCTCACTCTTACGTACGACTATTAGACCCGTCCCTTCAGTTGACGATATAAGGTCACGTAACCTCCCTATTATTGATAAACATGTAGTCTGACACTTCGTCTTTTTTAAAAGTATATACAACAAGTTCTTATAATATTAAGAAAAGATACTAATGTCCTAAACATTGATATTTCAGATACATATGTGTGTATATACTATATCACATCTTCTTTTGGTCACATAGTATTTGGAAATTACTTTTTATTTGATAATAAACTTTTATAATTGATATAATAGAAACTGAAGTACGTAATCCAGTTAATATTAGGGGTTCCTTGTAGTGTTAATAACAAGAAGTTTACCACAAAACATGATACGCTCTTCATGGATGAGTGTTAAAACAACAAATGGTACTCCCTTTTCACGAGTAAAACACGAAAGACTTTTACGTTTGATTTAATACGATTTCCTCTATATTTTAACACAGTAGATGTACATTTAACCAAAACTTCGGACTCCCTCCCTACCCAAACATATATAATACAATTCTAAGATAGTATCATAGATGTTCTAATCTAAAATAATTCATGTTATTTTTGTAAAAAAAAGTCTTTGATCTAACTTGACTTCATCTATTAATTAATGACTTTTAGAATTTAAGGAAGTGTTATCTCAATATTTTTATCATTTTCACATTACGAAAATCTTGTAATTTCACATGTGGGAAGAGTGGATTACTTCGTAAATTGGGAGATCGATGATGTATTTACTTCCAAAATTTTAGGTTAATATGGAATTTTCGGAAAGTTAGGACTTTGGTTATTACTGTGTTCTAACAAAAATGACGAGAAAACAGATTATTCTTTCTGGTAACAGAGACTACCAAAGAACTTTTCCAGAGTTATAATATTCAGAAATCTTGAGATTCACATTTTTTCTTTTTACGTTTATTCTCGTTGAGTAATTGAAGAAACTGTAATCTTCCTTTTATATAAACGAACTTTCATATTTAATCGATTTTATGAAATTTATCTAATATGATAAGAACTTAACACTTCTATTACGTAAGATGTTTATAAACAGTAACCCGAAGATAGACTCCCACCTTTCTAAATACAAAATTTTATAGTAGTTTGACTATTGTACTTTATCCAAGATTGTAGTTAAATAAGATAAAAATTGAGAAGTAATTCTCCTTCCGTACCGTCGGGTGAGGTCATAAGAACGGACCTCTTAGGGGTACCTGTCTCCTCTGACCGTCCGATCTTGAGTACCTCAGTGTTTCTCAACCTATACTGACTCACTGATTCGTATCGTGTTCTCACTATTTATGTAGTGTACTACCAATTTTTATATGTGTATGAGTTAATTTTACAGACATAGTGTATCAAATAAACACTGACTTCTCCATGTATCAATTAATTGTAAATTTACATATTAATTTTTATGAATCTCTAATAAATCAAGTTGTAAAAGAATAAGTAATTAATCCTTTGATTTCGATTTTAGACGAAAATTTTTTTCATGTATGCCAATACCTTGTTCAATCACTGTTCCGACCTCAATGTTGAAACTTGAAGATAGTTGGATCATTTAGTACGGAACGATAACTATCTCGATTGACAGGTGGTTTTAAAGACGAGGGGAAATTGTCATGTCTGTACGATCCATTCGTTAATGGATCAGTTAAATTGTTAGGTCGATAACAATAAACTGATAAAGATCGTCAAAAACCCGAGGTTTTAGTGTCGTCTACCACTAACGTCGGTACTTTAATTTTCTGTGAATGAGGAACCTTCCTTTAAATACTGGTTGGATCTATTGTATAATTTTTCGTCTCTGTAATGAAACGGTTGTTTCCAGGTAGATCAGTTCCGATACCAAAAAGGTCACCAGTACATACCTACACTCTCAACCTGACACTTCTTTCGACTCACGGCTTCTTAACTACGAAAACTTGACACCACAACCTCTTCTGAGAACTCTCAGGGAACCCGACGTTCTTCTAGGATGGTCAAGTAGGCTTTCCTCTAGTCAGGACCCACAAGTAACCTTCCTGACTACGATTTCGACTTTGAGGTTATGAAACCGGTGGAGTACACTTCTCAACTGAGTAACCCTGTCTGGAACTACGACCCTCCCTAACCCCCGTCCTCGTCTTCCTCTGTCTCCTCTACCGACCTACCGTAGTGGTTGAGCTACCTGTACTCAGACCCATTTGAGGTCCTCAACCATTACCTGTCCCTCCGGACCGTACGACACTAAGTATCCCAGTGTTTCTCAGCCTGTGTTGACTCGTTGACTTGACTTGACTTGACTCGTTAAGTGAATTTTACTTTTATTAGAGACAATAAAGGACCAGTCTGGAAATTTTTGAGTTATACAGAAATTGTGATTGAACGTGGTCGACCTGTCTTTATTATTACTAAGGGATTACCTACTATTTTGGGGTTGGTTTAAGTTTCTGACCCAGAGAGTTAATGGTAAACCTCTTTTTGTTTGACAGAATACTGAACATCAAACTTGGAACAATAGAACCCACTCTTAATTTGAAAACAAGAATTCAGATATTTTAAAGTTTAGTAAACGTCTAACGAATGACTTATGTTATGGAAAAGGGTACACTTTACTCTACAAAGTTATCGTAATTGAGATAATAGAAATTAAAGAAATAAAAAATTTTAGATACGGATACAAGAATATTTTTTCCTTATCTTAAACCAACTCAAGAATTGAGTAAAATTCAAAAAGGAATCAATAGAAACATAGTACGGAATTGAAAATATTCCACTATTTTCATATGTTTAAATAAGAAGTTATATGTAAACTTTTTTATAATCAAATTATCTTAGAGATAAAACGATTATTTGGACTGACGGTTAAGTCCTTTGTGTTATTTACACCCAAATTAGGGAGTCAGCCTTTCTATGGGACCTCATCCTTCACAGTTGGGTCAGGTCATAAGAACGGACCTTTTAAGGTATCTGTCCGTCCAATGTCGGGTACCCCAGTGTCTCAGTCTATACTGACTCACGCGTACGTACGTGTACGTATATATACGTATGTACACCCCGAATAACAAATATTACATTCATAAGATACCCGTCATCACACATGCACACATATAAATAAAAATGGTACTTGTTGGGACTTACTCCCTGTAAGACATAACATAAGATTACTCCCACAACATTTCTGTTCTTAGTAAACAGATTTTCTGTATTAGTTAGATAAATGGTTCAACACATCAATGATCATCTAAATATCCTCTGATAAAAACTAAAGGACGGAAGGAGGAGGTGGGGTAATTGTCCTTTAAGATCTTTTGCATACCTCTCACCCAAGTGTCCGGTGGATAAACTTAAATAGGACGAGAAAAGACCCTGAAGTCAGTCATGGTAGAACGATGTACAAAGAGTCCCTAGTGACAAAAAATATTAAAGGAATGGTGTACAAGATTATAGAGTATATTTCCTCAGTTATTTGTGGGGGTTACTGTTACTAAACTTGAAAGACTTCACTTCACGTTTAATACAATGAAACTTGTATATAGATGTTTAATACAATGAAACTCGTATATAGAGAAGTGGATGAATAAGGAACTATAAGAAAAAGAAACGACCTAGTAACTAAAAGGAAATAGTTGACCATAATAAATCTTCAAAATTATACACAATTACTGTTGTAAGTTCAAATAAATAAAAATTCTTACTCCGGGTGAATAACCAAAAGTACCTAAAATATAGTTAATCCTTAAAAAAGAATCAAAACGTATTATGAAATATTGAAACCCTGAGTAGTAAATGTATTTTGAACAAAAATAAATTAAAATAGTCATTTGGACATGCCAAAAACCATGCGGCATAGTCTCCATAACTCCTTCATTTATCGTATATCGTAGTAAAGGAAAGAATAGAGTAATCTTTTTTTTTTTTTTCCACAAAAGGAACATAGTATATAAGGATCACGGGACACAAAAATTAGACCTAATGATAAATGATTTAAGATCTAAAACACAACAAACACCTACACTAGTATAGGTCTGTGGTGTTATGTCAAAAATGTCTCTTAAAATCCACAGTCTATACGGTGTCAACGACGACGATTCAGTGAAATCAGTGAAGGCTGGGACACGCTGGGGTATCTACCGTCGGGTGGTCCGAGGGGACAGGGACCCTAAGAGGTCCGTTCTTGTGACCTCACCCAACGGTAAAGGAAGAGGTTACGTACTTTCACTTTTGACTTTCACTTCAGTGAGTTAGCACAGGTTGAGAAGCGATGTGTCACCATTAACAGTATTGAGTAAATAAAAGGAACTAAGAGACCACATGAATCGGTGTCAAAAATTGTCACGACTAAGGTAACCCTAATCTACAGGTCACCAGAGGAACCTTTCCTGTTTTCGGACAATTTTCGTTGTAACTACCCTTACCATAACACCAAGTCAGTAATAAGTTACCCGGGAAATAAACCTAAAGACGACATAGAGGTCGACGTGGTGACAGGACCTTAACTCGAAATAGTTTATAGGGATAAACCTAATTGTTATTACTAATAATAAACCCAGGACTACTACTCGGACTTCTTTACAATAAAGGTGGACTAAGTTATAACATTTAGGTCTAAGATGATAACGGCTTCTTTAAACCGTATCATCCCCTGTGACGACTAGTTCGGTTGTGTATAAACGGTGACTCGTGACCATTGTAGGTACAACAAACCCTTTCACAAAATGATAATACACACGGGATCGTGAGTTTATAACGAAGGGTCTACAGTGTCAATCGTTTCTTAGGTGGACGGTTTCATCCTTTGTGATCGCTAGGACCAAACTAGGGACCCATCCCTTCTAGAGGACCTCATCTTTTACTGTTCGGTAAGGAATAAGAACGGACCTTTTAAGGTACATGTCTCCTACCACTCGATATCGGGTACTCCAGTGTTTCTCAGACTGTACTGACTCGTACGTGTCCTGTTCTCGAGTTAACTCACACAAACTGGATTTTATAGTCCTTCGTTGTCAATCTTAACCTGTACCTTGTTGTCTGACCAAGGTTTATCCTTTTCCTCATACCGTTCCGACATATAACAATGGGACGAATAAATTGAAGAGACGTCTCATGTAGTACTCTTTACGACCTGACCTTCTTGGTGTTCGACCTTAGTTCTAACGACCCTCTTTATAGGTATTGGAGTCTATACGTCTACTGTGGTGGGAATACCGTCTTTCACTTCTCCTTTATTTTTCGGAGAACTACTTTCACTTTTGCCTCTCGTTTTTTCAACCGAATTTCGAGTTGTAAGTCTTTTGCTTCTAGTACCGTAGACCAGGGTAGTGAAGTACCCTTTATCTACCCCTTTGTCACCTTTGTCACAGTCTGAAATAAAACCCCCGAGGTTTTAGTGACGTCCACCACTGACGTCGGTACTTTAGTTTTCTGCGAATGAGTAACCTTCTTTTCAATACTAGTTGGATCTATAGTATAAGTTTTCGTCTCCGTAATGAAACGGTTGATTCCAGGCTGATCAGTTCCGATACCAAAAAGGACACCAGTACATACCTACACTCTCAACCTGACACTTCTTCCGACTCGTGACTTCTTGACTACGCAAAATTGACACTACAACCTCCTCTGAGAACTCTCAGGGAACCTGACGTTCTTCTAGGTTAGTCAGGTAAGACTTCCTCTAGTCGGGACCCTAAAGGAACCTCCCTTACTACGATTACGACTTTGAGGTCATGAAGCCGATGGAGTACACTTCTCAACTGAGTAACCTTTTCTGAAACTACGACCCTCCCTGATCTCCGTCCTCCTCTTCCCCTACTGTCTCCTACTCTACCGACCTACCGTAGTGACTGAGCTACCTACACTTAGACTCACTTGAGGCCCCCAACCACTACCTGTCTCTCCGGACCGCACGACGATAAATACCCCAGTGTTTCTCAGTCTGTTCTGACTCGCTGACTTGACTTGACTTGACTTGACTGGATTTTATATCTGGAAAACCCCCATTTGGTATGTAAAAGGTATTTATAAGAGACTCAACCCAACAAACGTTAAGATACGGTGTTTAGTGTGAATTTAGGTAGATTGAACTACAAAAGTTAAATTAGAAAAGAATTTACTTTGGGTAGGTTAGACGTTAACTTTATAAAAAAGACTTTTGTGACCATCTCAAGTGGTCGGACCTACGGTCACAGAAAAGAGTAAAAAGGAACTAATTGATCCGATCTCCACCTCAGAAATTCTCCAATAACCTGTTACTCCTACCGTGAGAGTGTTTACCCTAACCACGGGAATATTTTCCACGGGACCTTATGGGGCAACGGGGACGGTGGTACACTTCTGTGTCGTTTAACAACGACGGATAATTGATCTTTTTATAGAGAGTTGTCTGTGATTTAAACGGAAATGGAACAAGTACTTGAACGTCACTCTAAACGTGAACTACTGGAAGTTTTCATTCAAATACATGATGTTACGTCTATATTATTAAGGAATCTCCTTCTTAGTGTCTTAAATTCTTGATTCAGAGGATATTGTGGTAATCTCTCACCGAGTGTGTGTCGATTTAAATTCCGGGTTGCGTCAGACACTTTACAAACGGTTGATGTACTCGTCCTCTTTGATCCTTGTAGGGAACATCACACTCTGTATTTAATAATAAATAATGACTGTCACGGTGACTTGTTCTTGGGGTCTTTGACCGTTCTGACTTGAACCCGTTTTGGTGTAACGAGTCAATCCTAATGACGACCGGAGATAAGTGTTTGAGTGGTCTTTCTATACCTAAACTTTCCCTGAAACTCGTCTTTGTCCGTAATTTGATAAGTGTTTCCAAACACCGGGTTAAGGGTAACCCTAGAGTACTGGACTGAAAAGTCTACTAAAATTTTCACGGATGTTGATCTTTCGTATCGTACTTGGAAACCGTGTTTGACTTATTACAATGAGTCGTTTCTGGTGTCCCTAAAATCTAAGTTTTCGACGGACTACGTCGGTAAGTAATATCGGGAAACTTTCTATTAACGATCGAAAAATAACTTGTAAACATCTTTTACAGGGGTGGTGTCTTCATGTATTTCATTAGGACTCTGTCCATTATGGATCTCACAAAACCCATTATATTCTCTTTGTAAGTTCATGTTTTCCTTGACTAGTCGTCTCAAGTAACTATTTTACCTTTACAGTATAAGTTCTAGTATTTTGTAATTCTTCTAGTCCCCCTTTGACTGTGTATGTATTAGTCTAACGGACTTCCCAGTACTGTCTCGGGAGACTCCAGACGGACCAGTAACAAAACAAAGACTTAGTACACTAGTCGAGGGTCTGTGCTGTTTTGTTCGATGGACTAATAGACAACCCTCGAGGGTTGTCTACCTCCAAACGAAACGAAAGAACTTTAACCGAAACTATATAGGAATGTCAAGTAGTTTGAGACTATCTTCTTTCGTTCAGTTTAAACGTATTAGTCACCTCGACACACGATGAATAAATCCGTACCTCCTTCATAATAAAACGTCGGGACTTATCTCACCGGTTTCTCACCATACCACCGGTATATCGTGATAACAGAGAGGAAAGGACGAAAACTCCTCGGAGTCGGTCTGGCTCAACACGGACTTCGATCTCATAACGGTTCATTGATAATATATCTCATGTGACTTCGAAATTTTTTTTATTAAATAAACTTACGTGGTTCAGAATTAACGTCGTGTGCCCTAGAAACTTGAATCAACGTGGTACGTACAAGAATATGAGCGTCCTACGTTTGAAAACCAACACTGCACACCCTAGATCAAGGAACTGGTCCTTGACTTGATCCCTACGTGACCCTCGTACTTCAAAATGAGTGACCTAATGGTCCCTTCAGGGTTGTGTCATCGAAAAAAAGTGTACCAGATGAGTTCAAAGTCCAAATACACGTGTACTTAT
This sequence comes from Capra ibex, assembly GCA_006410555.1. Lineage (NCBI taxonomy): Eukaryota > Metazoa > Chordata > Mammalia > Artiodactyla > Bovidae > Capra > Capra ibex. The sequence goes on from SJYO01026388.1 coordinate 33,021,285, forward strand.
GAATTTGTCATGAGTTCGGTCCCAATATGTTACAGTTGTCATGTACATCCACTAATTGGGTCCAGGGTAACACGATTTTAAACTCTGTATCAGAGTCTAATGATACAGTTTGTTTTGAATGTTAGACCTTTGTTTGGTAATTTGATTTATCTGAACGGATAAATAATCCTTGTGAGGTACCACACCTTCATTTAATATATAATTCGTTTGTTTACAAATACGTCACGGACGATACACGGACCCCTACCAGAACTAGGGACAGAGGACGTAGTTACAGTGTTTGAAGTAATGTATCAAGTAGTCCGTGACATAGATAGTCTAGATCCGGGAATTTAGATAAAGAGCGAAGGTGACATATTAGTATTCCCTAAACTAAATCCAGTATGGACTTACCAGATCACCAAAAGGGATGAAAGAAGTTAAATTCAGACTTAAATCATTATTCCTCAAGTACTAGACTCGGTGTCAGTCGAGGACCAGAACAAAAACAACTGACATATCTCGAAGAGGTAGAAACCGACGTATCTTATATTAGTTAGACTAAAGCCACAACTGGTAGACCACTACATGTACACATCTCAGAAGAGAACACAACAACCTTCTCCCACAAACGATACTGGTCACGTAGAAGAACCGTTTTGAGATAATCAGAAACGGAACGAAGTAAGACGTAAGGTTCCGGTTTAAACGGATAATGAGGTCCACAAAGAAGGGGATATTACTTTTCCTGTAGAAAAAACCCACAATCAAGATTTTCTAGAACATCCAGAAGTATTTTGACAAGTAGAAGAAGTCGTAATGACCAACCCCGTATTTGAACCTATTGACACTATGACTTACCAAACGGAACCTCTACTTGTCTCTAGTAAGACAGTAAAAACTCTAACGTAGGTTCATGACGTAAAACCTGAGAAAACAAATGGTACTACCGACGAGGTGAAGAAGGCTCCCTAAGGACGGGTGACATCATCCATATTACGAGTAGACTCAATTTAAGTGGGTAAGGTCAGGTAAAATCAAACGACTAAGGATCTTACAGCTGCAAGTGAGAACGGTAGAGAACAAACTGGTGATGGTTAAACGGAACTAAGTACCTGGACTGTAAGGTCCAAGGATACGTTATAACGAGAAATGTTGTAGTCTAGAACGAAGATAGTGGTCAGTGTAGGTGTTGACCCATAACAAAAACGAAACCGAGGTAGGGAAGAAAGAAAGGCATAAATAAAGAGGAGACTAGAGGTCATCGTATAACCCGTGGATTACTGGACCTCTCAAGGAGAAAACCATAGGATAGTATAACGGAAAAGTATGACAAGTACCCCAAGAGTTCCGTTCTTATGACTCCACCGAACGGTAAGGGAAGAGGTCACCTGGTGCAAGACGGAAAGTTTATCGACACTTCTCTTCTCTCCACTTTTCGTTTCCTCTTTTCCTTTCTATATCCGTAGATTTACGTCTCAAGGTTTCTTATCGTTCTTCTCTATTCTTTCGGAAGAAGTCGCTAGTAACGTTTCTTTATCTCCTTTTGTTGTCTGACCATTTCTGATCTCTAGAGAAGTTCTTTTAATCTCTATGGTTCCCTTGTAAAGTACGTTTCTACCCGAGTTATTTCCTGTCTTTACCAGACCTGGATTGTCTTCGTCTTCTATAATTCTTCTCCACCGTTCTTATGTGTCTTCTTGACATGTTTTTTCTAGAAGTGCTGGGTCTATCAGTACTACTACACTAGTGATTAGATCTTGGTCTGTAGAACCTTTCACTTCAGTTCACCCGGAATCTTTCGTAGTGATACTTGTTTCGACCACCTCCACTACCTTAAGTTCAACTCGACAAAGTTTATGACTTTCTACTACGACACTTTCACGACGTGAGTTATATGGTCGTTTAAACCTTTTGAGTCGTCACCGGTGTTCTGACCTTTTCCAGTCAAAAGTAAGGTTAAGGTTTCTTTCCGTTACGGTTCCTTACAAGTTTGATGGAGTGTTAACGTGAGTAGAGTGTACGATCATTTCATTACGAGTTTTAAGAGGTTCGGTCCGAAGTCGTTATACACTTGACACTTGAAGGACTACAAGTTCGATGAAAATCTTTTCCTTCTCCTTGGTCTCTAGTTTAACGGTTGTAGGTGACCTAGTACCTTTTTAGTTCTCTAAAGGTCTTTTTGTAGATAAAGACGAAATAACTGATACGGTTTCGGAAACTGACACACCTAGTGTTAGTTGACACCTTTTAAGACTTTCCCTACCCTTATGGTCTGGTGGACTGGACGGAGAACTCTTTAGACATACGTCCAGTCCTTCGTTGTCAATCTTGACCTGTACCTTGTTGTCTGAGCAAGGTTTATCCTTTTCGTCATACAGTTCCGACATATAACAGTGGGACGAATAAATTGAAGATACGTCTCATGTAGTACTCTTTACGACCTGACCTTCTTTATGTTCGACCTTAGTTCTAATGGTCCTCTTTATAGTTATTGGAGTCTATACGTCTACTGTGGTGGGAATACCGTCTTTTACTTTTCCTGGATTTTTCGGAGAACTACTTTTACTTTCTCCTCTCACTTTTTCAACCGAATTTCGAGTTGTAAGTCTTTTCATTCTAGTACCGTAGACCAGGGTAGTGAAGTACCCTTTATCTACCCCTTTGTCACCTTTGTCACAGTCTGAAATAAAAACCCCCGAGGTCTTAGTGACGTCTACCACTGACGTCGGTACTTTAGTTTTCTGCGAATGAGGAGCCTTCCTTTCAATACTGGTTGGATCTATCGTATAAGTTTTCGTCTCTATAATGAAACGGCTGATTCCAGGCAGATCAGTTCCGATCCCAAAAGGGACACCAGTGCATACCTACACTCTCAACCTGACACTTCTTCCGACTCGTGACTTCTTAACTACAAAAACTTGTCACCACAACCTCTTCTGAGAACTCTCAGGGAACCTGACGTTCCTCTAGGTCGGTCAGGTAAGACTTCCTGTAGTTGGGACCCTAAAGAAACCTTCCTTACTACGATTTCGACTTTGAGGTCATGAAACCGGTGGAGTACTCCTCTCAACTGAGTAACCTTTTTGGAGACTAGGACCCTCCCTAACCCCCACCCTCCTCTTACCCTGCTGTCTCCTACTCTACCGACCTATCATAGTGTCTGAGCTACCTGCACTCAGACTCACTTGAGACCCTCTACCACTACTTGTCCCTCCGGACCGTACGACGCTAAGTACCCCAGTGTTTCTCAACCTGTACTGACTAGTTGACTTGACTTGATACACGGAATGTAATATGATCTTCAATCTTACTATTTCAGGAACGTCGTCTTCGAGACTACAAGGAGGACACAGGAGTACCACTAGTGGTTCGAGATCGTTCTAGTAAACTATAAAAGATTCTACAACCGGTGTCTACCATCAGTAGAACCCTCTAAGTATCTGATGTTCTCCTGACTTTCACAGTCGGTTCAACTATCTAATACTTTTGACAGTCGGAACGGACTTCTCCCGATGTTCGAGTGGGTCTTCCTTGACAACTTATAAAACTAGTTAGATTTAAGATTACACCAATGTCTCAACTAAATGTCGACGTGACCCTTGTAAGAGAGAAAGAACCCCTACGGACCTATAGGTTAAAAAGTAAGAACCGGTCCTACTCACGTCCCTCTAAATACTATACGACAAATCTCAGACTTCGGAGACAACTAGGGGTTTCAATTGAAGACATAATTACTGAACGTATACCCGATCATCCAAACTTTGGGGAAGAACAAAGGAATTTCCCGGTGACTCTCGAAAAAGACCGACAAGAGAAGTTTAGTTCTAAGGACGGTGTCTAGAATCATCAAGTTCAGTCTCTGAGCCGTACCAGAGTTGTGTTGTAAAGTTGACTACACCTCGACACGACAACTACAGAGAGGTCGGAGACTAGTAACGAACAGAGAGAGAGAGAGTGACACGATATAGTAAGGGGAAACTTATTTTTCGGAATATTCTGACGTGAGACACTTCAGTCCACTACCAAAAGTTTATGGGTGTCAATCTTTTGTTATGTTTACAGCGATATCCAATCTCGACCTTCGAGTTAAATAACCCTACGTAAATACTTTTTCCTACGGTGACCTATCACACCTGAGGATAAAAGATTACTGTTCCTATGGTACCTATTTTTCCATTGTACAGACAGAACACCATCTGTATTTTGTTTATTTAATAGTTATGTCAAAGAGAGATATGATTTCCCCTATAATATATTATTATGAAACTTTGACTACTGTGATTTTAGAACATATACTATGGACTCCATGCTAATACGGGTATTCTATTTACCCCATTCGTTAAATCACTTATTATAGGAGATGAATGTGGGGGATAATGACGTCTACCCACCATTCGTCCCATTTCTCTAAAGATGACCTTTCATTACTTTTACTATGATATTCAATTGATTATATACCGTACAATTTTTAATGGAATGAACTACCCCAATATACCATATTTTTTCTGACACCTAAATAATTATCTTAATTCACTTCTATTGTACATACATCGATCACTAAGGGTCCTAATGTTTTCTAAAATACCCTGGTCAAACTTCGGGAGTTGACTAAACTATCGATGTTTTTTGTTATCCCATCCCCTTTTTTACTTTGTCCAGAATCTTTTAGATTTGTATATTAATGTAGAGGAGTAGTTATGTACATATTTTTAAGTTTATCGATAACTACAACCTTATTTTCTTATTAAACCACAAATTCTATTATAGTTTTCAAGGCACTTTCTCCCTATACCAACGTTAATTATATAATACATCTCCATCAATGGTGAGATATAACCTACCGAGTTCTGGTTCGGTAGTAGTCACCGAAGTCAAGTCAAGTGAACGAGTCAGCACAGACTGTGAAACACTGGGGTACCTGACGTCGTGAGGTCCGAAGGGACAGGTAGTGGTTGAGGACCTCAAATGAGTCTGAGTACAGGTAACTTAGTCACTACGGTAGGTTGGGAAAGTAGGAGACAGTAGGGGAAGAGGAGGGCGGAAGTTAGAAAGGGTCGTAACCCCAGAAAAATTCACTCAGTTAAGAAGTGTAGTCCACCGGTTTCATTACTTCAAAGTCGAAGTCGTAGTCAGTAAGGTCACTTATAAGTCCTGACTAAAGGAAATCCTACCTTCGAGACATGTCAGTCGTTCTTGTTCTGACTCTCGACTGACACTAAGTCTAGTACTTGAGAAATAGTGGTTTAAGTCTGAATTTAACTTCTTTCATCCCTTTTGGTGATTAGGTAAGTCCATACTGGATTTAGTTTAGGGAATGTCAATATGTCACCTTCACTGTTTATCTAAGTTCCCTAATATAGACTATAGAAGTCTCACTGACTTCTCGATACCTGTCTCCAAGTACTGTAACATGTCCTCCGTCATTAGTTCTGGTAGGGGTTCTTTTTCTTTACGTTTTTCCGTTTTACCAACAGAGTCTTCTGGAATGTTTATCGATACTTTTCTTCTCTTTACTTTCCGTTTCCTCTAACGAAACCGATAAGCTCCAAAAAACATAAAGGTATGTTTAGAACTTTAATAAACAAGATCAAGACACTTTTTACACCGACCATCGAACTATCCCTAACGTAACTTAAACATTTAACGAAACCCATCATATGAGTAAAAGTGATATAACTAAGAAGGCTAGGTACTTGTACCATATAAAGAGGTAGATAATCACAGGAGAAACTAAAGAAAGTAGTCACAAAATATCAAAAGATATATATCCAGAAATCAAAGAAATCCATCTAATATAAGGATTCATAAAATAAGAAAAGCAACGTTACCACTTACCTTAACAAAGGAATTAAAGAAAAAGATGAAAGAGTAATAAGCACATATCCTACGTTCCCTAAAGACACACAACTAAAATATAGGACGTTGAAATGATATAAGTAACTAATCGAGATCATTAAAAGACCACCTCAGAAATCCCAAAAGGTACATCTCCTAGTACAGTAGACGTTTGTCACTCTCAAAATGAAGAAGAAAAGGTTAAACCTAAGGAAAATAAAGAAAAAGACGAGACTAACGACACCGGTTTTGAAGGTCTTGATACAACTTATCATCGCCACTTTCACCTGTGGGAACAGAACAAGGACTGAAATCCCCTTTACGAAAGTTAAAAAGTGGTAACTCCTATTACAAACGACACCCAAACAGTATATATCGAAAATAATACAACTCCATACAAGGAAGATAAGGACGAAAGACCTCTCAAAAATAGTATTTACCTACAACTTAAAACAGTTTCCGGAAGAGACGTAGATAACTCTATTAGTATACCAAAAATAAAAAGTTAAACAATTACACCACTTAATGTAACTAACTAAACGCCTATAACTTCTTAGGAACGTAGGGACCCTATTTCGGGTGAACCAGTACCACATACTAGAAAAATTACACAACAACCTAAGACTAACGATCTTAAAACAACTCCTAAAAACGTAGATACAAGTAGTCACTATAACCGGACATCAAAAG